>JAGXJF010000302.1:0-425083 GCA_019208055.1 Stipa capillata | reverse complement strand
TCGTCCAAATCGTGAAGATCGGGAGCACTCCGTATCAGATACACTTCTATATTCTTCCACGCTTGGCGTGATAGAGCTTTGTATGCAAGTCTTGCGAACATTGCTACGGCGTTCTTTAGCCCGAAAGCCATTCTTACATAGCAAAAAGTGCCCAAGGGTGTTATGAAATTGGTTTTCTCTTCCTCCTCCATAGCCATCAAAAGCTAGTGGTACCCCGAGTATGTGTCAAGGAAACTCATTAGCTCACAACTTGAAGTAGCATCGACTAGTTGATCAATCCTTGGCAATGGGAAGTTGTCCTTGGGGCGCGCACGATTGAGATTAGTGTAATCCACACACATACGTCATTTGCTATTTGCTTTCTTTACCAATACTAAGTTTGCAAGCCATTCAGAGTGCATCACTTCACAAATTACCCCGCCTTGTGGAGGTTCTGAACTTGTTATTTTGCCACCGCTTGATGTTCAGTGGACATTCTGTGCAGCCTTTGCTTGATCGGGCGTGTCTCTAGGTTAATAGACAAAATGTTCAATTATTTTGCGTGGTACTCTTGGAAGGTCTTCACGCTCCCAAGCAAAGATATCGCTGTTGGATCTCAACATGCTGAGTATGGTTTGTGCTATTTCTATGGATAGGTTAACACCCATGAGAACCATCTTATTTGGAGTGTCTTATGCTAGTGCAGTAGCGCCTCATTAGGTTTTGGCTTTGGCATCCACCATCCTGATGTTGGTGGTGTGGGAACCCTCTTCTCGTCACCTGGATTTTATGTTAAGTTGACATGAGATGACATTGTTGGTTCTCTTTCATCGTGGCTAGGAACACCTATCTTCTTCTCCTCATCCTCGTATATTTTGTGTTTGTTGTTGCTGTTGTCAGACATGTTGTGCCATTGCTGATGTCTAACATGCCCTTTGCAAGAACACCCTAGTTTACTTCACCTTCACATGATTTCACATTATGCACATACCAATAGGGAAGGCATGATGGGTGATAGCGCCAAACGTGTTAAGCACGACATGGCCCAAAATTACATTGTACTGGTACAACAGTTCTACCACATAAAAAAAATATGTTCTCGATCCGCTCGCATGCTGCAATCTTTGAAATTGGCTAGCAACTCAATTCTCCCAAGTGTGCGGACTGGCTCTCCTCCAAAACCAAGCAAGGGTATTCTCGGCGGTTGCAGACATGCGAGTGGAACACACAGCCCATCCAAGACGGACACAAATATAATATCCGCTGAGCTCCCTCCATCAACAAAGACTACCGAGACGACTAACGTGTCATGATGTGGCATGGTGACACCCATGGTGTCTTTAGGACCAAATATTATTGGAGTGTTGATCCACTTGGGCAGCTCAGTACCTCTGTTGAGCGCATCTCTTTGTGCTAGTACTTGTTCAGGTCGCTTTACATGATTGCCTTGTCTTTTCTCAAGATTGCCTCGTTGATGAGGACATGCCATGGATACACCCGCTGTCAACTCGACTTCCACCACTTCAACTATATCCGCTGTTGAAGCTACAAAGAATGAAAGAAGGTTCGTGAAGATCTTCAAGAACAAGCGAGGAGTCAAATTCAAGCTCTCGGGAGGAGGAGGAAATGAAGCTCACATGACCTTTACCATGTACCACATGAATTGGTGCTGTATAAGGAGTTCTCCCACATCACCTTTGGTCCAAGGAGAGTTAGAGATCAAGTCCCACAAGTTTTGAACTCTGATTCGGATTGTTGAGGCAATCATGACTTCAAACGTCTATACCTCGAGCATACAGACTCCGATTTGGGTGATCTTGGACTCTTTGGAAAGCTTGTTTCATGCTCTTTCCAACCTATCTAGTATCATCTCTAAATTCCTTACGAGCATGCTAAAATTGCCAAAACAGTCTGAGACTATCTCTTAAAACAGATCACCTCTTCTCTTTATATACCACCTAGGATTCTCTTTTTAGTTTTGGGTTTGTTAAACATAATTTCACCTAGGGTCAAACAGTATTGTCTCTAGTTGTGTCTTGTGACCACCTGATTCAACTACTTGGAAGAATTCCACCATATCAATACATCATACTTCATATATATTTGCAATTTCAGGTTGCCTTCAATTATTCTTGCTCGTTCTTCGGTTGCTTGCAGGGATAAAGAACCTTGTGTTCAGGTTGATTGTGCCCATGACAAGGTCAATAATCTCTAGGAGTTGGTTTAGTGATCTTCAAAGTCACCTCCACCAAACCGACGTGTATTTCTCATCGAAAGATCCGGACACCTAAAGTTCTATCACTCATTGCCCCATGGTTGATGTCTCTAGCGCGTGCAGTCGGGGACTTTGTCACGTGGACATGCATGAAGTGGTTGTTGAAAATCCTCTCCCTGTGCAGGCAGACATGCGTACTCACGCGAGCGGTACCGATCCTCCTCATGAGCAAAGCAAGTGATGAAAACAGGGTTGGTATTTGACACGTGATGAACCTCCTTATTCCTTTGTCGCCTCTTGTCGTTGCCATCAAAGTAAGGCTCATATCTTTGTGATGCGTTTCATGCATCAACTTTGTGCTATACTTTGCCCTCCTTGACATGGGCATAAAATGCCATGATATCATAGAGTTCCTTGATAGTACTCGTGTTCTTTTTGTCTAGCTTCACTACTAAGTCTTCATTTATGATTGCACAATGCATTGTGTCGCAAATGCACCGCTTGGTGATGTCATGCACCTCAAATTCTTTTGTGGAAAAGCACTTCTAGAACTCATGTATAGTCTCACCTGGTCTTTGCTTGATGACGTTGAGGTTAGCTAACGTGATTTGCTTGTTCCTGCTACCTTGGAAATGGCTGCACAGCTTATCACCGAGTTGTTTCCATGAGTAGATTGGTCGGGGTTCGAGTCCCAAGTACCAGGACCATGTCCGTTAAGGCTAGGAATAGAATCTTTGCTTTGATGGCGTCATTGCCTTCCGCTGCAGCAACGGATTCTTCATACACCCTTGTGTATTCGAGTGGATCTGTGGTGCAGTTGTACTTTAGCAAGTTTGCCGGACGAAACTTTGATCATTGGGCTAAGTGGGTCCAATGGGTTCATGAGGTTAATAACTTCTTGAAAACAAGGTTGGACTTGTTCATTGACTACCGATTGCAGAAGATTGGTAGCGAGGGCAGGCGGTGGGGTGTCTAGATTTGCTCTGTGGCGCAAGTTCCCTGAGCACTTGTCCTTGTCCCAAGTCCATATAGAGTTGCGCACATGACGTCTTGGTTGTGTCAGATTGTGGTCACGAGCGCCGCGGGTAAAGGGGGTGGCCTTGCATTGGCTAGTGTTTCTACCAAGTTTTGCTATTGCTGGCACAGAACTGCAGTTGCGGCACTTTAAGGTGCAGGTCATGATAGTGCTGCTGCCTTGATAGCTTCTAGTTGCTTGAGAAAAAGTTCAATAGACTCACGCATGCCGTTAGATGCACTAAGAGCTTGGAGCTCAGCTACCTACACACATGTGCGTAATTATTCGTTCTGAAGGTTTGCCTCTGCGACTTGGCCCAATAGTTGTTCCACTTCCGCCTCCCTTACACCCCCTTCAAGCTGTGCTAGAAGGTCTCTCTCTTGACTTGTTCTTGCCGCAACGGAGTGGGTGGTCATCTTGCGAGCAGCGACGTCGGTGCCTCTACCGCGCCACCTGCAACCCCCATGTTGATGACAACGGCGTGCCCGGGTTGAGGACGACGGAGTGGTTCATGATGGTAGCATCGAGGACGCGTGTAAGGTTTACAGTGCTCGAGTCACTCGCGCCGCTTGCAACAGAGATGTTGACCGGGTCGCTTGCTGGCGGGGCGCCTCTAGTGACCAGCAAAGCGCCCGTGATTTTGGAGCCCCCCACAGCATCAGGTTGTCCTGCAGTCATGATGCTTGCCTTGCGCTTTGCCTAGGTACTCTTGATTCTCTTCAGAGGCATGCTTCTTAAACTTATAAAGTCTTTCATGGACGTGATGGAGGCTGGAGTTGTGGTGCGCTTGAACACAATCGCGATGTGTTATAATGTAGCTTGTCGTGTAGGTTCCTATGGACGGTGCCAACTCTTGTAGGTGCAATCATAGATAATTTATGTTATGCACCTCCGTTCGGCTACAATGACCAAAGAGGAATTTTGGTATTTCCCCTACCCTAAAGGAATATTCTAGAGCATCCTGAGGACATCTTGGGTGAATTATGCTCAGGAGACACCATGATACGAGGTGAATGTGGACATCGAGATCATGTTTTTGGATGACAGAGTGGTGACGGACGTCGATGTCATGTCGGACAACGGGACATCAAGGTCGTGTATGACGACGGTGTCGTCTCGAACGACGAGGTCGTGTTGGACGTCGAGGTCGTGTTAGACAATGAAGTCGTGATAGATATGCTGGAACCCTTAAAGAACACTGATAAATATAAAATTATTATAAATTCATTAAATTCCGTGTTACCGTATTTATGTAGATTCATGTGGACCTTTTCTCAACAAAAATATCGCCTATATTTTTCAACAGGCCATGTTGCCACTGGGCACGTGAGAGAAGAGATCGTAGACGAGGGGCACCAGCGATACGTGGCTGTGTCTGCCATAGAGTACAAGGAAGGCCTTAGATTTGGGCAACTCCACGCGGTTCTATTTGGCAGGCACTAGTAAACGTGCACGTGCAACGCACGTCTCGACTGATAAAATTTACAAATATAAAACATTATAAGTCATAATGTTTATAATAATTTTCTTTAAAAATAATACTCATAGTATAATTTTATTATTTAAAAAATAGTAATCAAGTACACGTAATGCAGTCATATTGCCTAACATATACCTCGCCAAGTATGAGCTACTTTCTAAATGTTGAAGTTATATCTACTCTAATATAATCCCAATAAATTTTAGAATTATCTTCTTAGACAATATATTTATTTAAAAATAATAGTTGGACAAATATTAAGGAAAGTAAAATCATCACACTTTCTAAAGATCTGACACTGACAGAGCATGAAACATTGCACGTGTCCCTCTTCTCTCACTCAGCTTTTCTCTTTTCAATCTATCTATTGAACATCACCCAATTTCCCCATTCCTCTCACTCCCTTGTACCGACAGACGCCATTCCTCTCACTCCCCATTTCGGCCTCATCATCATCCCTCTTTCGGTGGTAGTAGCGGACCCCCTTGGAGCTCCCCGGCGTCCCGCCGGCTGTGGTGGTGATCTGGCGGGTACTAGAGGTCGAGCCCCACCCTGTCGCCATGGCCGATGACAAGCTCCGGCGTCTCCTCGCCGCCACCACAGGCCTCGCCAGGACAGCACCGGCGCCACCGGGACAACACCAGCGCCAACATCGCACACCATGTCGTCCGCACTCTACGCCCTGTACTCCCCCTCCTTCGCCTGTGGCTGGCATCGACTCGCTGGTGTTCCTGCCGGCCGTGGTGGTGGTGGGCGGGTAGGATCCGTTACGCCGTGCCCTTCTGCTCCCCAACGCCGTCCTCCACCGGAGGCTCCATCGGCGCTGCCAGGTAAGGCTTGGCTTCTCTTCTTCTTTTTTTTTGGTTTCCTTCATGTTCTGTTGCATGATTTGTTCATCCCCTGGAAGCCTAGGTTTAGGGATTGAGGGGGATCGAGGCAGAGGAGACAGAGAAGAGGCGCCTCTGTACAGACCTGAGCTGAAGAGAAATAAGGTTAGACAAATCAACAGCTTAGGGAGGTAAATTGATTTAGCTGCGCGCTCGTCTATAGTAAGATCCCGTGATTATTTTGTTTGCCACAGCTCTACGCGGATCCCGTGATTGTTTTGCTTGGGATTATAGGTTGTGCTCTAGTTTACCCGCGGTTGTCATAGTCTGCCTATTGACTGATTCATGTTCGATTAGTTCACTTGGGCGTAAGATTGTCACTTCACTGTGAGTTTTGTACAGGATTGCCTTTGATTTTTTTTTGTGCGTAAGATTTGTTTTTTACCGGTGTTTGCCAGTCGGGGAACCCATCACCAACCTTGCGGGCAGTGATTCTTGCTATGCCTGTTCATTTCAGGTTCTAATTTGTCCAATTGCAAGAAATTTGAGCACTTTTCCATCAATATCTATGTTACCCTTAGCTTGTTCTTCCGCACTGTTGTCTTTTGGTCTTCCATTTGGCACAGGTCGGTGAACATGTGTACATGCTTAGGAATTAGGACCATGGCAGCCTTCTGTTGCATCAGTACTGAATGGAAACAACATTTCTAAATAGTATGCCTTTGATTGCTGCTGTTAGTTGTTACATTGTTGCTTTGCACAATTTAGTATTTTGAGGTGTATATCATAATGTGTCTCTGCTAGGAAAATCCCATCGCCTAATTTGTCCAAACTCCATTGACAGTGTATTTTGCTAGGCGTTGTTCCTTTCCCAAGTGATGTTCCACGTTTGAAGCAACTTGGAGTTCAGGGAGTTGTAACATTGAATGAGCCTTATATCAGGTAAAATTTGCCTTGCTTCATTTGCTCATTACATGATTTCTTTTGTATTTTGAACTTGATACCTGAGTTAAAACCTTGGACTCAAGTACCTACCTCTTTAAAAATTGTAGAATGTCCCTGTGTTGTTGTTAAGCTTCTCACCTTGAAATCATAAATTGCAATTTCATACATATTATGATTGACTCAAAGCTATGCTCCATCACTCTACTGTACATTCTGATGAGTAACTACATGAATTGAATGATACCCTTCTTTGTAGGATTAACAAAGACTAGCCATGAACAAGAACATGCTGCATCTGGCCAATTTGATTTTCTGGAGGTTGCCAATTGTATGAAGGAGTAAGTGTATTCCTTCTTGGAATCACTAAAAGCACATATACTATATTATGAAAATGGTTTTTTTTTGGATTGTTTAATTATGCAAATTCTGAAGTTCCAACCCACAGGGACAGTAATTCTGAGAAAGTGGCCTATGAGGATGCAGAAAGCAAGATTCCTGCGCATTCTACATACATTAATTCTTCCTGTGAAAAATTAGATGCCAACAGAGCTGGTAAGCACTTAATTGATTTTATCGATTCACTTACTCGTAATTTTGGAAAGAAAGTACTTTTCATATCTTTATTGCTCCATCAGGAGATCAGTAGTCTCTTGTCAGTCAGACAGATAGCCTACAGTCTTAATTGATTTTAACACGTGCCTTCCTTTTCCAGACCAGCGGGATTGATCACCCTTGTGATTGCCACAAGAGAATACCTGTTCGCACCTTCTCTTGAGGATATTTGTTGAGCCATGGATTTTATCCACAGTAAGTTCATGCCATTTCTGAAACATATGCATTGAATCTACAGTTCAATTTTCCAAGTGTCTTTAGTACTTCGAGTTATGGAATATTTTCTCCTGCAAGTAGACAGCAAGGTAGATTTAGGATGCAAAGCTAGTACCAGTCTACTCATACTTAGGGAAGCAAAGCAGGTACCAGGCAACCCAGAAAGGGAGGCCGGGGGTGGCTCACGGCTGGTGGGTTTTATGGGCAGTGTTGGCTCAAGTTTAGGGTTTAAGATCAAGATTAGATTAGTCTCAATTATAACCAGAAAATAAATGAAATATAGGGTAAATAAAGGGTAGTATCTTCAAGTTCCTTAGTATTTTATCCTTTTATTGTTTCCCTTGTGTTAAAGCTATTTTGACAATTTTTCTACAGCATTTTCTCGTTGAACTGAACAATAGTTTGGAACGGGCTATATGGCATCTTGATCTGAATTGAGTGGCCTGCTGATCATGAATGCTCCCCTGCTGAAGATTTTGCAAAAGATTCTACCAGGAATTTGGCCCCGATTGGAAGCTAGGTTACTTCAAAGGAAGTGCAATAAAGTATTTGGTATTTCCATGGAGATACGAAATCAAATTGAAGGTAACTTTTTTTGCTAAATTAAAGAGCATTTTCATTGTTTGCTGGCTTGTGCTCTTTCCTTAGTCACTGGAAGCTCAATTTTCTTTTGATGAATTGGTCATTGGTAAAACCAAATGAGACAAATTGCAACACAACTGTTTCAACAAAAGCTACCTTTTAGATATCCTTATTTATGGTGCAACCTAATTTGAAATGCAGCCCGAAATGAACTTGCAGTGCTCTTCAATTATCCTCTCAGGTAGATATCCTTCTTCTGATTATATTAGTGTAACACCTCCATATGTTGAGGTAAAGTACAGTACACTGCTCGATCAACTTGCGAGGTCACCAATGGTTGGAGAAGATTGCTTCATTGTGAGCTCTGCATTCTTTGTAAATCTTAACTATTTTGCTCTTATGCGCATTTCTGACCATCATGTATTTTTCCTTAGCTAGTTGAGTACCCACTGAATTCTGTCAAGGACTGCATATCCTCTTGCACTGATATTATCTCCTACTCGCGAGCTATCAGTTCAAGTATGTCACCTCACTGGTTTTATTTGGAGGTGTTCTTGTTTATTTTGTTTTGGTTCCTTATGACTTCTTGTGCCTCAGATTCATGAAAAAGCAAAGAAATTTGCATACCAGGCTGGTGTTAGGGCTGTTGTTGCATATGGTGGAGCACCAATACATCAGCAGTTAACTTTTTTGAGTTATTGTTTTCTTTGTGTCCTTATTAATGTTTATATTAATGGTCTTTTGTTGCTGGCGTACCTCACGGTGTTTGATGTATTGTGTTGTGCTTATTTGCAATATCAAGTTCTCTTTTTCACATATTGTAGCCTTGACAAGAGCTCACCAGAGTTTGGGCATACTATATTAGTTTCTGTTTCTTTTGAGAGGCTATACTTCGTTAGGTTATGATGATGTATCAATCCATCTATTTTTCGTTAAATAGTCAAGCTGACTGAAGCTTTCGTTAAATAGTCACTACAAGAACACTCTTTGGCCTTATCTTTGCTTAATCTAGTACAAAAGGGATCAAAACATTAAGCACGTATAGATGTATGTTATGCGATTTTCAGATTAAGGTAGACTTCTTATTTGGCTTGCGACTGATTTTCTCTTTCTGGGTTCCTTTTCTTTTCGTGTCCCTTGATCTTGCACACAGTCCCTATGTATATCTCCCTGTTCTTAAACCTCTGACCAGTAGCCTTGCTTCGCTGGGATCGTGATAACTAAGGAACTACCAATCCTTTGGTTCATAGCATTACCGTGCCTTACTAATTTTCATAGTATAAAGTTACTGGTCACAATTTAGATTCTTGCGTCATTGAAGATATAATATTTTTGTGTGTCACCAGAATGTTGCCCATTTTTGAGGTCCTAGTGGCCATAAGTAAATAGGACCTCACCTTATTATTTTAAAAGGCCATTGAAAGATCTATTGGAATCATAGGTGTATGCATAGCCTTAGCTTATTAACTGAGAATCCATCGAACCACAAGCTTTTATGTACAGTAAGGGTTCAACCTACTTCAGCTGTGAAACAAGATTTATAATTTCTGTCACAGTGTCGTCTGCCACATCGAAATGAAACAATAGTGAACCTATCCAAGTTCATATGACTCTAATAAGATGATCTAGGAAATAAGCAACAAAATAACGTTGCAAAAGAAAATAACATCTGCTTGGAGTCTATCTTATCATGTACTATGGTCCATTAAAAATCAAGCTCACATTGAAATATAAGTCTCAAAAAAAGGGCTATTAAGCTCAGATGTATTTATCTCTTTGACAACTATCTATTTGTTGATGCGCTTAAGAAACTCTTGTACAATGTGAGGGATGTTGTCTGCAGACTCGTTCCCATCGTACTTCAATAAGTGTACCAATGCTTCCTTAGCTCATAACCATCCTGCATGCATATCATTATCATGAAGAGCTCATGTGTTTAGAGTATAGTAATATGTGTTCAACAATACTCATTTTGCAAATGGGTTGTTCTAGTGATTCACCATTCCACGTGCGTATGAAATAGAAAATGAAATATCCAGACACATCACTGTACATGAATGAATCGTGAGCTGGGACGTTTAGAGCATAAAATTAAAATAAATGGTTGTAGTGTGGTTCAAAGCAATTAACCTGTCTGGGTTTGTCGGAACATCGAATGGTACCATACGACGCCATAGAAAAGTATCATCATTCCAACTAGGATTTGCTACTTCCAGGGCACGCTTAAGATTATTGCCAATCTCATGATAGGGTCATCTTTAAACCACGCCGGTATAGGAAGCGAATCCAATATAGAGATAGTTCTAGCATCCTGGTCGAAGACGAAAAGCATGAAGTGCCCGAGAAAAGCATGTGGCAAAAGAATCTGCAAACGACAGGCGTTAGATGTTTAAGTAAACTACAACACCAACTAAGAGAAGCGGACAAATCTTACCAACTTGCAAGATGAGATATTGTAGTCTATCTCAGGCCAACTATCAAACAATTTTGCCAATTGCTGAACGTCAAGCCTTGTACAATGCCTTGGATCTCGTTCGAAATCAGACATCCTCTGAGATAAAAACAAAGTATTAGAAACATGATCCAAAGAGTGGCTATGTTATTGTAATAACTTACACAAAACTTTAGGTCCATGTAGTGAACTTGGGTCTCTCTCAACATCTGGAGCTCGTCACATGCCAGGATCCGTACGCCCATGTTGAAACAATCGCTGTCCATAGGGTGATCCATCTTTAGTGTGTCCTGTAAATTTTTGAGACTTAACCCAATATGGTAAGGCTTGGAGCTTAGCACCCACTGTTTCCTATCAAACAACCAGGTGCGTTAGGCATAATGACGCAAGAATAAGATCAATCGACATTATATACTTGCAAAGTGCTTCTACTAATTCATGTGTGTTCTGCAACATCATGCTAGCGGGAACAACACATTCTGATGACCAGTATTCAATTTCATCACCCAAGTTTAATTGTTTGCTTTACTTGGTAGAACTTTCTTAAGTCTATAATAGCTTCAAAGATTTTTCCTTTTCCATTGGTTTGGTTATAATTTAGATTCTCTTTGGCCTTGTTTAGTTTCGAGTGGACCAAAATAACAGCCAACTTCGGCCTCCAATTTGTCATACACTTCTGCAAAGCAATAATCATAATTAATATTTATAAAATGTATTAACATGCACGCAAAAAAATTGTGATCCTAAAAAAATTACTTGTGTAATATGGTCAAATAACATATCTCCTGTCCAGTATTTCATATATTTTAGCATGAATAACCCACAAGATGATCTAAAAGTTTAAAAAGTCTCGTTGAAGATATATTTTTTGATGTAATCAACGAAAAGAAGCAATTTTAATAAGCAATGTTCAATATACCTATCAGTCTGAATTGGCTCCAGTAACTGTTCTATGACTGGCCATATTGTAACGTGGATGTCCTGCCACTTATGGCATTTAAAATCTTTCCATTGTGACACAATGTTGAGGTGATTCTCTAGTCCTTGTAGCTGTAAAATGACAAAAAGGGTTCATAGATACATAAAACAAGGAAAACTCTTAATCAAAGTGTACACAAAAAGTAAGTTCTCACCGTAGTAGGCCAATGTAGTACCAAATGAGTCAAGGACCTGGATTTCACTTTTTTGGCGTTGATAACTGCTAGGTACCAATGACAGTCTTTAATGTTAATTGGAAGGAAGACCTGAAGCAAACAAATAGTTAGTTGTAGCCACATATACATATACATATATATATATATATATATATATATATATGTAAATCAAAAGAATTTAAAGGTAATCTAAAGAATTTAAATGTATAGAGTTAAGTATAACCATGTCATGCTCTAGGTAATTATACATCCTTTTTATGATGCTTTTATGTTCATGATGATCTGTGGAGCTTATCTGAATAGTTCCATCTCGCTTTATTAGGCTAGAGATGATTGAATTCTCTAGGTATACCATGCCACCCGTTCTGTACCCTAGATGCCCTTGAGCCCTTATACAATAGATGTATGCACATATAACCTACATTTGAAGTAAAAATTATAGTTAGATTAGACGCTCATGTTTAAATAGGACTATGTGTATATAGTTGTACTTACGCCGTCGTGCAAATATATGTTATCATGTATAAGACATTGTAAATCTCCAGTAGTTAAGAAGGCATCATCGTTGTCCACCAATATTCTTTCTTCTGGTGACCTTGTGATATATTCAATGATTTTCGTTGTTTGCACCTCTTCTATCTCATCCTCGGGGATTATATCGGTGTAACATTCCTGAACCTCGAAAGAATCCATCTGTCATACATATAGTTAGCAAAATTGAAACACGTATTGAAGTAGGTATAATTATGAATATATGCAACAACTTTCATTTTGTGATTATGCCATAGTTTGTTGGCTTAAATACTATAAGGGTTTCGTGGACTTACACTGAACCATGTTGATTGTTTGTCATGTTGTTTATCAACAGTAAGATTTTTATTTTTTATAAAATAGATTTGAAACGTCCAAAGCAAACTCAGTACGAAAACAAAAACTGATACATAAGAACAACTAATTCCCAGTGTTTCCGAGTAGATACATACGCGGGTAATGCATCCAATAAGATGCAAAAGAATCAGCCTATATTGTCCTCATAATCTCAAACTACTGAAAGGATTAAACAAAACAAAAATAGAAGAAAATGAAAACAACTTGTTCAGAGCAGGACAACTCACATGAAAGTACATGGATGTCTGAATTATATTGCGAACCACCAATCTAAGTCAATGAAGTAGTGAAATCAAATTTGGTAGGTGTTCTGCTCATACGCCATAATAGAAATCACAAGTTGGAAGGTGTTAGAATGTTTTTGATGCTTCTTGAAGACAAAAAGAAGCAAAAAAGAAGAAAGAATAGAGGAGAAGAGATAAGACAATCTCTGGATTATTTGACAACCAAAGCAAACTATAAAAAATATCCAATCTTAATAAGCATAGGAACCAGGTCCTAGTCCTATATAGGATTATGTTCCAAATGCTACTGTTTCCTCCCTTCTTTTCAGCTTCGTGAGAGAAAAAGGGAGGCAACTTTGCCCCTTTTGTTTCAACGAAAATCATTTCAGTTTCATTATCTTTTCGATTCTTTCCCGACCAACAAACTCAAACAAACATGCTGATCACCTCACTTAATAAAGTACAGCTAAGTTGGTCTCTTGTTTTGCGGGGAATGCTAAATTTGTCTTTGAAGGGCAAAATTGTGTTTCAATATAATAAATCTTGGAAGAGAACAACTTGGCTTAAAGTAATCCATCAATGTGGAGACAAGTGACCAAACAAATTTTTTATCTGTATCCTAAATTAGCAATGAGTAATTTCATTAAGTAGTGCCCCACCTCTCTCTTTCTCCCGATTTCTCCCCACCAGATGTGGAGTGGATCTGGAATAGTGCAGGTTATTAGATTGGGATATTTAACTACAGTTATTCTATGCTTGCACTTAGGTGCTTCTATAAAGGCTGGGCTAAATTTGGAATGAATTTCCAAATGCTCAGATCTTTAGCTTTTCCCATATACTATACTGCCTGTGGTGCTAGGTTATTTTAGTTTCAGTTCTTTTGTACAGCTAAAAGTTCAGCTTTGTAACTCTAGAATGTATCCAACTTCCTTTAGGTACTCTTTTTGTTATTTAGATGTTACTGTAGCTGATGAGCTAATTAGTCTCAACATCCTTGTGCCGGTCAAGAAAGTAAAATTCTTCCAAGCCTGAAACAGGTATTTCATCACGTAGCATATATGTTTTCTTAAACCCTCAAACAAACATGCTGATCACCTCACTTAATAAAGTACAAAGAAGTGTTCATGAGACAACAGTTAATACAGTAAGAGCATGCTAGTGTCTCAATTTCTATGGTCATGAAACACAATCCCGTGAACATGTGGCTACCTAAGCAAGGCCACATATGCATCAATATGCATCATTGTTCAGAAGTGTATATCTGACAAGCTATATATGCAGTCCTCATTTTATCTTCCTCTACATAACATCACCTTCTACCCAGAAATTCACCAAAAATTGCATATAGTAGGGTTGGTATCAACAATTGCAGAAAGTAGGGCTGGTACCAAAAATTGTAAAGGATCATATCATTAGGTACTTTTCACCAAATACTGACGATGAATAGTATAGTATCCCGTATACGAGGAGGTACCCGTATATGATTCTTTGGACTATTGGAATAAGAATACGTGCCCGGTAAGGATCCCTAGGAAATAAGGTAACTCCCCGTAAGGAGGAAGGACACCCCTTAAGCTAGGAAGTCAATCCCGACGTTTAAGGAAGCCAGAGTTCTACTCGGGCATAAGTTCATGTCCGGTACGACTCGGGGAGCCCCCTATAAAAGGATCAGCAATCCCATGGGGGAGGAGACAAGTCACGTAGGTCCTACAAGTCTCAGAAGATCAAGTTAGAAGCTGGAAGCCATCCAGAAGCTCTAGCAATTCTCACGAGAAGACTCGCCGCCTCGAAGGAGTCGAGCCCCGCAGAATTAATCGAAGTAGCCTCCGATTAGGTCTACGATAGCCACTAACATACACATCTCTTGTAAGATACTCTTTGATCAATATGTACGAACAGGACGTAGGGTTGTTATCCTGAGGGAGACCCGAACCTGTATAAAAAGAGTGTTTCCTTGCCATCAGATCTCTTGGCCTTGTGCCCTAGGGGTCCCTACCCAATAAGTATCTCTGTCTCACGATTACCGTAAGATCGGCGGTTCACCAATCATCGACAGATGGCACCGTCCGTGGGGACCTCTCCGGCACAAGCCGTCAGGGAAGTATCGGAGTCAACAAGATGTACAACTAGTCGCGATCAACCCATGATGCCGATTGCACGGCCCTCCCCGGTTCGACCCGAGGAGGAAGAAGCAGGTTCGGCGGGGGATCCGATCGCTCTCACGCGACGTACCGGGTAGTCAGATCTGGGCTTCTACGACAACTTCGGCCAGATAGATCTGTACCTGGCAACCGACCGCGTAGATCTAGGAGAACACTCCTCTGGCGAGTACTCGGATTGCGAAGCTGATCACTTCAAAACCAAGTGCGCCAGGGCCTTCGGGGGAACGTTGGTGCTAACCGACGATTCCCAGGCAGGAGCGACCAGCTCGATGTCTGGACTGTCGCCTGCAACTTTTGATCGACCAAACGATCAAGATCCCCATCACAGTATCCCTCCTGATGAGGAAGACACGATGGAGTGGAACTACACCTCATCTAATTCAGACCCTCGAGTGGTTCTCGCGATCCATGACGGTTGGGAAGATCCCAAGGACCCGGATCAGCATGGGGGCTCACAACATCGAAGCCCGACGGCTACTCCCCGCAGGAACAGGGAATATGCCTACGGCAGCAGACGGAACCCCTCAAGGGACGGGGGTATATGTGTCCCGAACTGCTCGAAGACTCGCCGAGGTGCACAATCTACTGTCACGACCACCAGCGGTAGATTTGACGACACCTGATGGAGTATAGTGGCTACAACGGCTGGGGGGCTGAACTACAGCAGGCCCAAGCCCAAGCCGAGTCTTCTCGACTCCAGTCGGTGACACACAGCTCCAACTGAGGGAAGACCCCCCTCCGACAAGAGGAATCAGACGGAGAAGGACGACATCCCAAGACCAGGTCTCGCCGGGAGGAACAACACGTCGACCTCCACCGCAACTACGAGCGACGACTTCGGAAAAGGCCCTCTCCAAGTCGGAGTGCAGGTTCTACGACTAGTTCGGAACCGGGGCAAAAAGGGCTTTCTCCTCAGCAGGACAATGGCTCCACAGGAGAAGTCGCCCAATCTAGGTCGCTCAATTAGCAGTAAAGAGATAGTTCAGTCCCCTTATAGAGTTCCTCGTGCAAACACCTTCGGTAAGATCGCACAGTCATCACCCCTCCGACCGCCAGTCCATCACAGGTTGAGCCAGCTCTAGCCTCAAGTCGTCAAGCTACGAACAAGCCGATGATAAGACGCTCCAGGTGCCATCGTCTAGCACGCGCACTCGACAAGCTTTTTCAGCGGGTCACGACAAGAGCACGAGAATCTCTGGAGCAACCAACGACAACTCGAGAGGAGGAGGTGATGTTTTTTACTTCTAGTTTTTCCTAGCAGTTTTTTCTTACAGTAGCTTGTAAATGATACTTCAGTCAGTTCATAGTTTTTTAATATCAAGTTTCTAGTTTGATATTTATTTTTTCAGACTGCCTATCCGAGAAACTTGTCGAATAAGACAGTTGGGGGTTGGATAAGTATGTGGGATCAGGCAAAAAATGGCATACACATGTGCGTACCGACAACCTGACCTAAGCAAAGGGAAAAAGGATTCCGCGCTGCAACCATCAGGGAAATGAGGAAAGCGCCTTATCGCGTCTACAGGTGACAGGGGAAGCCACTGAACCCCCACCTGACTAGACCTAAGGCCTGGTCGACTGAACTCCCAGGTTCCCGTAGCAAAAGTTCCCCGACTCCGAGCAAGGGAAGGGGAGAAGGTACAAGTATGATCAAGCCATGCATAGACGTAACGATTCGACCTGCACAAAGGGAAAAGGGTTCCGTGCTGCAACCGTCAGGGATGCGAGGAAGACCCCTTAACGTGTCTGCAGGTGACAGGGGAAGCCACTGAGCCCCCCACCTGACCAGACCTAAGGCCTGGTCGACTAAGCTCCCTGGTTCTGTAGTAAAGTTCCCCGACCACAAGTAAAGGAAGAAGAGAAGGTGCGAATATGATTAGGCCAACAAAACGCGCTTGCTTATCCGCATCCCCGACTACTTTGAACCGAAGGCATCATGGATAGAGTGCAATATTGTCACCAACAGGGCAAACGTGAAACTTACTAACTAGCGTCCAATATCCCTGCGACAAGAGAACGCGAGTCGCTGCTATGGCCATGATAGACTGTATGAGGACCCCTTATCACGTTTACTGATGACGAGGAGCCAATGAGACCTCTATCCGACTAAACCTAAGGCCTGATCGATCGCAGTCAGCAGCATACGGCACAACTCGTAAGCCTAAGTCAAGGAAAGTGGATGCAAAGTTTGACTAAGTCTACAAGAATGCTCGCGTCCGACAAACATTCGCAGAGCAGTAGAGTTCAGGTTCTCAGAAAACAAAAACACATAGATTAAACACAGTTACTAATCAAAAAGTGTTAAGTCAGCATCCAGCCATTTGAGACCTCATCACCTCGAAGTCGGTTCCCCGCTCCTGCTCTACTTGGACCAATCGCTCCTCTAGGTCTCGGACAAAGCGAGCAAAAAGGCAAAAGGTTAGTTTCAGTAAAAGTAAATTACGATTAACATTTTCAGTTGTTGATTATATCTAGAAGCGCCACGATCGGGGGCTAGACATTCGCTCAAGTCGGACGATAGGCGTCCTGAGCTGGGGGCTCAATGAACTCCACAGCCGACTAGCCCCATGCTGGAACTGACTTCACCAATTGGAGAGTACCTACAGTACGCACTGCAGATCGACTTCCCGGCTATGAATAAACGTGGCCGAGTACAAAGGTTTGCCCGCCAGTCTCCGAATCGTTTCCGCACTTGGTATCCGTTGCCTACTTGTAAGTGGGGACTCACAGCTGGTAGCGAGACAAGTGTCCAAGGAATATCAGACCACAAATCTGAACATGGCGGCTTACCTAGTGGAGGTGAGGAAGCTGGAGAAGAAGTTCATCAGACTCGAGGTACGATACATCCCGAGAAAGGACAACTGCTAAGCCGATAGTCTTGCCCGCCTAGCTTCCTCATGATCTCCATGTCCACCTGGAGCCTTTGTAGAAAGGATTTCGACGCCATCCATGGCTTCTCGTGAATCCGTGGACGAAGGAATGGCCACCCTCAGAACAGAGCAACATTCAAGGACGTCACCAAGTATTGACACTCCAAGGAGAGTGATGGGTCGACTCGTTGCTCCCCTCGATCCAGACGATTCATGGATAGAGCCTATCCGCAGGTACCTTCTCGATCGGACTACGCCTGAGGATGATACACTATCCAAGCAGCTTGCCCGACGCGCCAGGATGTACCCCCTGGTCGACGGAGTCCTCTACCAAAGAGGAGCTCATGGAGTGCTCATGCGGTGTATACCTCAGAAGCAGAGTACAGAATTACTCGAGGAGATCCATGGAGGGGTGTGCGGGGCACATGCATCTTTCCGAACCCTGGTCGGAAAGGCCTTTAGATAAGGATTCTATTGGCTGACAGCCCTCCGTGACGCGAGCGAGTTAGTGAAGCGATGCCGTCAGCCCGCCTAAGCATTACAGACAATTCCCTTGTCATGGCCCTTCACCACGTGGGGCCCCGGATATCCTGGGACCTTTCCCAGTTTCTCCCGGGGGCTACAAGTTCCTATTTTTCACCACGTGTAGAGATATGCACTGACAAGGAAGAAACCCCTTGATGAGAGGACGGCCTCAATTTCCTTGAGGAGAAACGGACTCAGGCCTTTCTCCGAGCCACCAAGTATCAGCAGGACCTCCGTCGTTACTACGAACGACACATCCGGCAACGCTCTCTCCAAATCGGCGACTTCGTTCTACGACTCGTTCAGAACAAGAGTCACAGCAACAAGCTCTCCCCCAAATGGGAAGGTCCTTATACAATAGCTGAGGTTACTCGACCAGGATCGTTTAAGTTAGCCATGGACGATGGCCGAATCTTGACAAATTCCTGGAATATCAACCAACTCAGTCTCCTAAAAGATTCAATTTTTGCCTGACCGGACCATGGTTAAAGACACGATCTGTTCCATCGCATTAAATGCGAACAGTTGCTTTCCCTACATGCGAGACGACGTGCGCAGGAAAACAAGGGTCTAGCAAACCCACGACCCCGACGAGCACGTTATGTTTTGGCTAACGTCAGCCGAACAGTAGCGCAGAAGAAGGAAAGATTTTTCATCACCACGTGAAAATTCCGCCACGATGGTTCGGTTTCCCAGAAATCTACCAGGCGAATGCATATCCGTGATCGATGGATCAGATTAAATCAAATACGCTTCTTGGGCAAGCTAGCCCAGAAAATGCCTTAGACTACTCAGAGGTTTATTCCGACAAGGATATCACGACTACCCGGTAGAGATAGTGCCTACTTGGGGATGTTGTCAACAAAGTACTTGATTTCGCCTACTCGGAGTTGCTTCCTGAAAAGGGCAGATTTCCTACAGAACAGTCATGTCCTCACTTCACGTACTGATGGGGGGCTTGATGATGAATAGTATAGTATCCTGTATACGATTCCCTGGACTATTGGAATAAAAATACGTGTTCGGTAAGGATCCCAGGAGATAAGGTAATCCCCCTAAGGAGAAAGGACACCCCTTAAACTAGGAAGTCAATCTCGACATTTAAGGAAGCCAGTGTTCTACTCGGGCATAAGTCCATGTCCGGTACGACTCGGGGAGCCCCTATAAAAGGATCAGCAATCCCATGGGGGAGGAGACAAGTCACTTAGGTCCTACAAGTCTCAGAAGATCAAGTTAGAAGCCGGAAGCCATCCAGAAGCTCTAGCGATTCTCACGAGAAGACCCGCCGCCTCGAAGGAGTCGAGCCCCGCGGAATTAATCGAAGTAGCCTCCGATTAGGTCTATGATAGCCACTAACATACACATCCCTTGTAAGATACTCTTTGATCAATATATACGAACATGACGTAGGGTTGTTATCCTGAGGGAGGCCCGAACCTGTATAAAATGGCATTTCCTTGCCATCAGATCTCTTGGCCTTGTGCCCTAGGGGTCCCTACCTGTAGTGACCCTATTTTCAAATACGAGGTCAGTGAAAATCTTCACGAACATAAACAATTTCTTTCATTCGCATGCATGCATATAGATACTTCAGAAATGATTTCGATTAAAAACCCTAACATGCGCTCTTAGGGTTAACATGAAATCGAACAGCAAAACTAATGCCACTAAAATTCATGATTCTAAAGTTCGTCCCTGTTCCTAACCCCCCCTCCCCCCAACTATCCAAAAACTTTAACAAGTTAAATTGAAGCTCATTTGCACATCAAGACCAAATGATCTTCGGTAAATGCTCACCTCGAGTGAATCGGGAGGAGGCTAGTTCAGTTAACTCCCTTTCGTCAAATGTAGGTGAAATGTTACATTTAAAAGTTAACCCTCATATTGATCTCAAGTTTAATGTTGTGAAAAATATTTGAAGAAACAAATTGAGAACCTAGGAGTCAAACTTCATTCTTGGGTTTATACACCAAGATATTAAATATGAGGTTAAACTAGGGCATTACTTTTAATCCGTAAAACCTTATAAATTAGGTTATAGATTTTTATTAACTAAGTTGAGAGGAAATACAACTGAATAAAAGAAAAATGGATCTGTCTTATCTGCCGCGTGGGTCCCACTAGCAGCCCTAACCTCCACGTGTAGCAAACAACCCACCCAGCAGCTCCTTCTTCCCTTTCCCCATCTCCTTTCTTATTTCCCTCACCACCACTCTCTCTCTTTTCTTCTCCACGCACAGCACACTCATTCTCTTTCTTCTTCCCCAAAACACCAACAAGACCAGCTATCTTCTTCCTTCCAAATCCCATCCAAAATCATGGATTTGAGCTATGCATGTTATACCACTAGATTCCCCACCTCCTGAGCTTTCCAATCCTCTAAGAAATTTTGACATGCACAAGGATTTGAGCACCCTGCCAAATTGTTTTCCAATCCAGTTCTTATAGCTCCACTATTCATCATCTCCTACCTCCAGCTGGGTTCTCTCTCTGATCTCTCTCTGCTAGCAAGTCACCCGAGCTCTCCCTCCCCTGCTTGCCCAGCTCGCCATCGGCCCCTCTCCACGCAGCAACACAGCCCCCATCTTCTTGCTTCCTTCTCCTCCCCCTGCCTCCCTTGCTCTGCCTCCAGCGCCGCTCGCCGCCCTCCTAGGGAGCTCCGCCGCCTCCTCTTCTCCGGTGAGCCACCTGAGCACGCGCCGCGCCTCACCTCTCTAGCCCCGGCCGGCTCTCCCCTTGCTCCTCCCCGTGCGCGCGCCCCAGGTCCGGCCGCAGCACGCCGCCTCTGGTCACCGGAGCAGCGCTTCTCGCCGCCCCCACGCCACCTCCGCCCTAGGCAGTCGCCGCGCCAACCTTCGGATGCCCAGGAGCTCACCGCCGGTTAGCTACCGCCCGCTTCGCCTCTGCCTCCGCACCTCCCCTCCGGCGGCCGGCGAACTCAAGCCGTCTCCGCCCGCCTCCCTCGAGGCCGGCTCCTCACCGCTGGTGCCGCTTCCCTTCGGTGCCATACCCGCCTCTTCCCTTGGCCTCTGGTCGCCTCTGCCACCGAACGCCGCCGTCCTGACCGAGTTCCCCGCCGGCTCCGCCCTCAACTCCGACGACGATTCCGACGGTGCCTGCAGAGGACTTCACCAGAGCAGACGCCTCCCCAACTCCGGCGTGGTCGCCACCGGCCTCTTCGTCCTTCACCGACGCGAGCCCGAGCTCTCCGGCGACTGGTCGGCGACCTCCCTCAGCCATCCTCCCGTGAAGCTCCCTCAAGTCCGAACTGCTAGCTCGCGTTCGTCGCTGCCGGGGGTGAACACCCGCTCCACCACCTTCCTTCCTTCCTTTTTGTTATCTCCTGTGATGTATCCGGTTAAGACAATTTTAACCACCACACTTAATGAACTAACAACTAGCTAGTCTCTCTGTCCTCCGTAAGCGTTAACCAATTAGGGCGATACGCAGTATAGTTACTTCAATAGCTGTTTAACTAACCAGCAAAACAATTAGCTCAATTAAATGTGAACTGTTGCATTTAGACAAGACACATTTAAAAGTTTAATTAGCCGCCTAATCCACAAGCTGCCATAACTCGTGCTCCCAAATCGGAATGGAAGATTCAAAAAGGGTAATCCTCGTTAGATGTTTTAGCAGGATTACCTAATTGTCGGATAATCCTGAACAGTTCATATCGAATTTCTGTAACCAAGTTAGCACAAATTACTTGCACTAGGTTACTGGACTTTTAACTTACTCCTTATGACATGTAGAATCAGCTCAAACCTTGATTAGAATTCTAACATAGAGAGATCCATGAAATTTATCGGCTTAACATCGCACGATTAACATTAAGGCAAACATCCTTAATCATTTAGATAAGGAATTAAGTGTGCAGATGACCTTCCCACGTATTTGAGAACTCAGGTAGTTCATCAATTATGGTACTGCTATACTCAGTTTGTTAGTTCAACTGTTGACCTCTGCTAGCTACCGATCGATGTTTAATTACTCTAGGGATTAACTACCAAGCAGCTGAGCATGATTAGCTAACTATCACTAGCTACATTGGTGCACCACCGTAAATACATAATTAATACGCCAAATCGTTAGTTGTTAGGGAGGACCAAATAGATCAGCATATCAGTACCTCTAATGACCACCAGTTGAGTCCGTGGCGATTAATTTTTCTTTCTGAACCTGCTAGTAATGACCAGATGAACTCACTTGTTGTTTTTAGATGACGTGATGATACTGGGAGTAAGATATACAGTACCTTGTTCCTTACTGAGAAGAAGACAGGAAAATGCGAAAGTTGATTTAACCTGTAGAAACTCATACGAACATTAACAACCTCCTAATGCATATATACTAGAACATCTAGCTTAACCGTCAAATCAAAATAGCTAGTGTCACACTTCGCCTAACGGCCAGTAAATAATCGCGACTCCATGTTCTCACCTACGACAACGAGTCAACCAAATGAGCCCTAAACACCTACTGCACCATAACTTAACATGCATGCATGATAGGATAACGACAGGTCAATTAAACCTAGAACCGGAACATGTCAGTCAACCTAGAGTTATATATATTACATCCACGCACCACCTTAGACACCTACATCTAGCATTGTCCATTCATCATGCATACATGCTGAGTCTTATGGTCTTCTTTTGCCGTTTCTTTCCGGCGCTTCGAATCGTTCACAACAGGACTCGAAGAGGGAGACCACCAGGCTCACAACCTCACGCAAGATCAGGAATTCTACGGCCAAGGCAAGCAGAGCTTGTTGCATTTTACTTTCCGTACTCTTGTGTATGCTCTCTTTATATGTGTACTTTTATATGGATGTTATTTGGATGCCGTATGTGTGGTTGAGTACACTAGTATGTGTAGGACGTATCTTTATGTTGAGAACATCCTTACTGCCCCTTCAACTAAAATTGCTTAAGTGAGTTGGGAGAGCCGAGGGCGTGCACAATGGGTACGGTTGGTGTTAAATGCCGGGTGATGGCGACCCAGGAGGAAGAAGAATTTTGTCGCTGCACCAACCCGATCTTCAGCGTGTCACCATCCCTTATCACCGCGTGGTCATTGCCGGAATCACCACTATAGGTTATCTGATGGCAAGCCTTGGTCACCGGAGCTTTGCAACCTCCGAGTGAGGAGCACTCGATATTTCCCATGGTGGTTGTATTGTCGGAAACGGCCCGAGAGATTAATTGGAATAAACAAAAAATGGTAAGTTAAAAACCCTCATGGTCGTTGCCGGACTCACTGCTATGGGTTGTATTGCCGGGACGGTCCAGGGAGGTCGATTAAATTAGGTGGGCGTGGGCTGCCCTTAGACAACTTGGAATGTTATGGTTGATATGCTCATGTTCGTATTGGTTGATGTTCTCATGGTTGTGTGTTAAATTATACGAGATCTGAACTGTTAGTGAGAATTGTTGTGTTCTTCCCTTGTTGTTATTCATACCATGTTTTGCTTTAATCTCGTTAGCTCAATTTGCATCATGTTTAATTGTTGTTATACTAGCATGTGTAGGACATCTAATCAAGCACGAATAAGTCTTGCGAGTACCTTCGTACTCACCTAGGATATTCCTAGATCATTGCAGGTGAGCCAGTGGTCGAGGATTACTTCAATTCCGTCTAGCTTCCGGTTTCCTTGGTTGGCTATCGATTCAGGGGTCATTGTGGTTTTTGGTCAGCGGTCAAGGCGCCGCTGTGGGACTCATCTACCTTCTTCCGCTGCTGTTTAACTTCTCCGTACTCGGATATGTTTTCGGATATAACCAACTATTGTAATATGTCGTCCCAACGTGGACAGTTATTATTAATATCGTAATGTAGAGTTTGTGCTGTGATATCCGAGTTGTTATTCCAGGCTGCCCCTGCACAATGCGTGAATGATATGAAGTGTATGGGTATGCCGTGAAGGACCGAAGCCGTACCATTTTCTACTAAGTCGAGCAGGTGTTGGTTGAGTGACCCGCTGGCTGAGATGCAGTGCCGGCCAGGCAGGGTGTGGGCGTTCTACCGGGCTTTCGAGCGACCCACTAGCTTCGAGCTAGGTTAGGGTGTGGGTAGAATCGCCGGGCTCCTCCGACCTTGCTAGTCGTAGTAGGATTTGGGAACGACTCTGACTCTTCACCGGAATCTGGGATCCGTATGTGGTTCTGGGAAGGTTGGTCGCTTCCGGCCGGCTCGCTCGTCGCGGGTGTCGGATCGTTCCGCCTCGGTGCGTACGGCGCAGGTACCGTGCCACCGGGCGGACGAGTCCTTCGGTCCTTGGCGACTTCGTGTTCCCCTAATCACATGTGGATTCCGGGTCCGTGACAGCTTGGTATCAGAGCCGAGCTGACCGTAGGAAACCAATTGCAGGTGGTCGTTAGTTAGGAGCTTCCGCTGCGCCACTGCCACTTGGCCAGCAAAACTATTTGCAAAACTAAACCCTATGTTCAAAATTAGTAAGTAGATTGCTTTTTATTCCTTATCCTCCCCACTCTTAGTTCTGAGACCCCTTCCCTGTCACTTTGATGTTGTGTTTGTGGCTGACTTTAATTCTGCTGTTGCTCTGCTAGTTGGATTCCCCTCAGTTGATGCATGCCACCCATGTTTTGGATGTCAATGGATTTCCGGAGGTACTCCTGTATATGCCCCGAGAACTTGGATTCCCCCATCTCCCGAAGTACTGGATACATAGAGCCGATCTCATGGTGTGTATTTTAGAATGTAAGCCGAACCGCATATCAGGTTTTAGGGTATCTTTTGGAGAGTTGTAATGGAGTTTCCATGGCTGTAACTTTGGAACATTATCCGTTTATTTCACCAGAGGGTGATCTAAACCGCAGCTTTTGTCTGAACCCGTTGATCGTATTAATGTATTCGTGTCTTAGCGTCAACTTTCCTTGCAATCGTTTTGCGCCTCATTTTCTCGTGAAACAGCATGGCATCTGGAACCCGTGGAGCCGCTCGCGGGCGTCGTGAGCGTGAAGAAGAAGAAGTGCCACCCCCACCCCAGCAACCCAACATTACCGATCTGTTGGTCCGGATCTTAGACCAGCTAGTGCGTAACCAAGGCGCAGGAGGTGGTCAAGGCAGAGGCAGTCTATCTGAATTTCAGAGAACTCAACCAGCAACCTTTGACCGAGCTGATGACCCGCTAGAGGCGGACAATTGGATCCGCACGATTGAAAGGAAGCTTCAACTAGCTCAATGTACGGAAGACGACAAAGTCAACTTCGCCTCCCACTACCTCGAAGGCGCTGCCGCAGATTGGTGGGAGAATTTCCTAGCTATCCAAGCCCCCGGTCATGTGGTCACATGGGCCGAGTTCCGAACCGGCTTCCGTGATTTCCACATCCCTGCCGGTATCATGGCCCTAAAGAAGGAAGAGTTCCACGATCTCCGACAAGGAAAGAAGTCGGTGCTAGAGTTTCTCTATGAATTCAACCACTTAGCACGGTATGCACCTCGAGAAGTCTCTACCGATGAGGACAGGATGGAGAAATTCATGGGCAAGCTGAACCATGAAATGCAAGCCAAGCTGGCTATCGCCGATGTACGTGACTTCCAACACCTGGTGAACAAAGCTATCAACATTGAAGCAAAGGAATCCGTCCTCCAACAGGACCGCAAGCGTGAGCGAGAGGCGCAGAGGTCTGTTGCAAGTAGCTCTCAAAGGCCGCGAGTGTGGCAGCCACTACCACCCCGTCCATTGCAGCAAGGACTTCAGTCTCGCCCCCAAGGAAGGCAGCTGCAACCCGTTAAGGATTTGAGCAGGGTGAAATGCTACAAATGCGGAATTATGGGGCACTATGCAAATCGTTGCTACCTTCAGCGCAGACAAAGCCAGTCGAGGACCTCAAACTAAGAAACCAGCCCCTAATAGAGCTCAAACCGCCGGCCGTGGCCAGGTGAACCACGTCACCGCCGAAGAAGCACAGGATACACCGGAGGAAGTATTGGGTATGCTCCCTGTTAACTTAACTCCCACCACCGTCTTTTTACTTCCGAAGCATCCCATCCCTTGCATTAGATGCCTCCATCTTTTAGCAAAGGGCTAATGATTGAGTCGTTTGGCCGAACTCGAAATTGTCTTTTTAAGGTTCATGTCCTGTTCCTTATCATCAATTCGGCCTCTCCATATTTCCTGTTTAGGTGATCCTTGTGAGCTATGATTTTCCAAAGCGTTATGTGCGCATGTGGTTTATTCCTTTACCACTTACTAACCTATGCCCGGATTCTATTGAGTATTTGAGAGAGTGCAATCCTTCTATTGTGACAAAGTTTAATTCCCCCCCCCCAGCTCTAGTAAGACTACTCCATCCGCTCTGGATAAATGCCCAACCCACATTTTGAGCGACGCCTTTACCCATCATCTCGATTGGATATTAATGTGTGGGGTTAAGTGTTGAGTAACAACCCCTCCTTCTGGTGGTGATGCACCCCTTTCCTATAGATTCACGTCCACGTTGAATCTTTTGGTTGAGTACTAGGCAACGCGATCCGACCATCGGCGTGCGGAGTCAATAGTTGAGTACGGGATGGATTGGCCCCCATACCGTCTACCCTGCTATTTGCTTCTAGTGCGCTCGAGTGGAGTATCCCTGTATGCCCTGTCCTTAGCCCTGAAGAGACCAACATCGGTTCTTCTTTGGACTCCCTCTGAGATTATGCACTATCTGATCGCAGTTTCCAGAACATTTCCGCTGGATAAGTTCGGTCTAGCATCTTGATCAATACTTCCCAGCTGTTCATCCGTCCCAAGCCTGAACTGGAGCATGAAGACCCTTAAGTATGATGCTCAATGGACTCTGTCATCTCCTAGTCCTCACCACCCAGTTAATTACAAGAACAATTACCTTCTTGTTTTTACTGAGAAAAATACAACAAAGATTCTAGAGAATCTAGCTTAACAGCCAAGTCAAGAATATCTCGCATCGTAATTCACCCTAAACCCCCTACGAAAAATGGTATAGAGAAAGCAGAGGTAAGGAGGATGAACGAACGCTCAAATAGAGGAGAGAAATAAACCACAGAAGAAAAGGATGGATACGCATAATAGCACCAATCCGTCGGTGCAGTGGCAAGTTTTCAGGACCAATGAGACACAATCCACCCATTTGAGTTGCCATTCCTAAATGGAATCCTGCCACCGAGTTCCCAAGATAAGGCAACCACAGAAAGATCGAACGCCCAACATGCAGCCTCGGTGAAATAGGATATGAAACCTGAAAAGCCTTTCAGATGCCCAATCCTACTCCCGATTATTCTCCCCAAGTAATCATAAACAGATACTTCGATTGCTTCAAAGTCACTACCTCACTATTTTCATCAGTCTTGTTAGAGCAGAGATAGCTAGTTGTAATGGCCCCTCTCACTCAAACCAACGATCTTGAATTCTGAATTTGCAGGACTGACAAGGTCCTCGCACTCCTCTTCTCCCAGAATTCGGTTATTGTCGAAAATAATAACTTGGTCTAGTTTTCTCTTTCCAGAACTGGTGTAGAAGTCAAATAGTGACCCCACGACTAGCCATCAGCAACGCAAGTACCTGATCTTCACTAAAACACCCAAATCCCCGCTATCCATCCATCTCGGTAGCATAAGGCCGTTCCTTCGCCATTATTCTTAGTAGACCCTAAACAAAGCGACAACCTGCCCGGTTCGTTACAAAGTACGATTTAGGTCGCCATGACAAGGTCGAGCATCAGAGATCAGCAGGTATGCTGTAGCCCCTCCTTGACCCCAAGATAGAAGAACTACAGGGAGGACTCTTGACGGAAGGGAGCACAAAACCCGGAACCTTACTGTTCAGCCCTTCAGAAATCTGATGGAGCAACCACATCGAAGATAAGGCCACGTGGGAATAGGAAGATTGGCTCAAGACCGAGCTCCCACCTTTGTTTGCCGAACGTTAGAGATCTCGGGTCGAGATCTTTTTAAGGGGGGTAGGTTTTGTAGTGACCCTATTTTCAAATACGAGGTCAGTGAAAATCTTCACGAACATAAACAATTTCTTTCATTCGCATGCATGCATATAGATACTTCAGAAATGATTTCGATTAAAAACCCTAACATGCGCTCTTAGGGTTAACATGAAATCGAACAGCAAAACTAATGCCACTAAAATTCATGATTCTAAAGTTCGTCCCTGTTCCTAACCCCCCCCTCCCCCCAACTATCCAAAAACTTTAACAAGTTAAATTGAAGCTCATTTGCACATCAAGACCAAATGATCTTCGGTAAATGCTCACCTCGAGTGAATCGGGAGGAGGCTAGTTCAGTTAACTCCCTTTCGTCAAATGTAGGTGAAATGTTACATTTAAAAGTTAACCCTCATATTGATCTCAAGTTTAATGTTGTGAAAAATATTTGAAGAAACAAATTGAGAACCTAGGAGTCAAACTTCATTCTTGGGTTTATACACCAAGATATTAAATATGAGGTTAAACTAGGGCATTACTTTTAATCCGTAAAACCTTATAAATTAGGTTATAGATTTTTATTAACTAAGTTGAGAGGAAATACAACTGAATAAAAGAAAAATGGATCTGTCTTATCTGCCGCGTGGGTCCCACTAGCAGCCCTAACCTCCACGTGTAGCAAACAACCCACCCAGCAGCTCCTTCTTCCCTTTCCCCATCTCCTTTCTTATTTCCCTCACCACCACTCTCTCTCTTTTCTTCTCCACGCACAGCACACTCATTCTCTTTCTTCTTCCCCAAAACACCAACAAGACCAGCTATCTTCTTCCTTCCAAATCCCATCCAAAATCATGGATTTGAGCTATGCATGTTATACCACTAGATTCCCCACCTCCTGAGCTTTCCAATCCTCTAAGAAATTTTGACATGCACAAGGATTTGAGCACCCTGCCAAATTGTTTTCCAATCCAGTTCTTATAGCTCCACTATTCATCATCTCCTACCTCCAGCTGGGTTCTCTCTCTGATCTCTCTCTGCTAGCAAGTCACCCGAGCTCTCCCTCCCCTGCTTGCCCAGCTCGCCATCGGCCCCTCTCCACGCAGCAACACAGCCCCCATCTTCTTGCTTCCTTCTCCTCCCCCTGCCTCCCTTGCTCTGCCTCCAGCGCCGCTCGCCGCCCTCCTAGGGAGCTCCGCCGCCTCCTCTTCTCCGGTGAGCCACCTGAGCACGCGCCGCGCCTCACCTCTCTAGCCCCGGCCGGCTCTCCCCTTGCTCCTCCCCGTGCGCGCGCCCCAGGTCCGGCCGCAGCACGCCGCCTCTGGTCACCGGAGCAGCGCTTCTCGCCGCCCCCACGCCACCTCCGCCCTAGGCAGTCGCCGCGCCAACCTTCGGATGCCCAGGAGCTCACCGCCGGTTAGCTACCGCCCGCTTCGCCTCTGCCTCCGCACCTCCCCTCCGGCGGCCGGCGAACTCAAGCCGTCTCCGCCCGCCTCCCTCGAGGCCGGCTCCTCACCGCTGGTGCCGCTTCCCTTCGGTGCCATACCCGCCTCTTCCCTTGGCCTCTGGTCGCCTCTGCCACCGAACGCCGCCGTCCTGACCGAGTTCCCCGCCGGCTCCGCCCTCAACTCCGACGACGATTCCGACGGTGCCTGCAGAGGACTTCACCAGAGCAGACGCCTCCCCAACTCCGGCGTGGTCGCCACCGGCCTCTTCGTCCTTCACCGACGCGAGCCCGAGCTCTCCGGCGACTGGTCGGCGACCTCCCTCAGCCATCCTCCCGTGAAGCTCCCTCAAGTCCGAACTGCTAGCTCGCGTTCGTCGCTGCCGGGGGTGAACACCCGCTCCACCACCTTCCTTCCTTCCTTTTTGTTATCTCCTGTGATGTATCCGGTTAAGACAATTTTAACCACCACACTTAATGAACTAACAACTAGCTAGTCTCTCTGTCCTCCGTAAGCGTTAACCAATTAGGGCGATACGCAGTATAGTTACTTCAATAGCTGTTTAACTAACCAGCAAAACAATTAGCTCAATTAAATGTGAACTGTTGCATTTAGACAAGACACATTTAAAAGTTTAATTAGCCGCCTAATCCACAAGCTGCCATAACTCGTGCTCCCAAATCGGAATGGAAGATTCAAAAAGGGTAATCCTCGTTAGATGTTTTAGCAGGATTACCTAATTGTCGGATAATCCTGAACAGTTCATATCGAATTTCTGTAACCAAGTTAGCACAAATTACTTGCACTAGGTTACTGGACTTTTAACTTACTCCTTATGACATGTAGAATCAGCTCAAACCTTGATTAGAATTCTAACATAGAGAGATCCATGAAATTTATCGGCTTAACATCGCACGATTAACATTAAGGCAAACATCCTTAATCATTTAGATAAGGAATTAAGTGTGCAGATGACCTTCCCACGTATTTGAGAACTCAGGTAGTTCATCAATTATGGTACTGCTATACTCAGTTTGTTAGTTCAACTGTTGACCTCTGCTAGCTACCGATCGATGTTTAATTACTCTAGGGATTAACTACCAAGCAGCTGAGCATGATTAGCTAACTATCACTAGCTACATTGGTGCACCACCGTAAATACATAATTAATACGCCAAATCGTTAGTTGTTAGGGAGGACCAAATAGATCAGCATATCAGTACCTCTAATGACCACCAGTTGAGTCCGTGGCGATTAATTTTTCTTTCTGAACCTGCTAGTAATGACCAGATGAACTCACTTGTTGTTTTTAGATGACGTGATGATACTGGGAGTAAGATATACAGTACCTTGTTCCTTACTGAGAAGAAGACAGGAAAATGCGAAAGTTGATTTAACCTGTAGAAACTCATACGAACATTAACAACCTCCTAATGCATATATACTAGAACATCTAGCTTAACCGTCAAATCAAAATAGCTAGTGTCACACTTCGCCTAACGGCCAGTAAATAATCGCGACTCCATGTTCTCACCTACGACAACGAGTCAACCAAATGAGCCCTAAACACCTACTGCACCATAACTTAACATGCATGCATGATAGGATAACGACAGGTCAATTAAACCTAGAACCGGAACATGTCAGTCAACCTAGAGTTATATATATTACATCCACGCACCACCTTAGACACCTACATCTAGCATTGTCCATTCATCATGCATACATGCTGAGTCTTATGGTCTTCTTTTGCCGTTTCTTTCCGGCGCTTCGAATCGTTCACAACAGGACTCGAAGAGGGAGACCACCAGGCTCACAACCTCACGCAAGATCAGGAATTCTACGGCCAAGGCAAGCAGAGCTTGTTGCATTTTACTTTCCGTACTCTTGTGTATGCTCTCTTTATATGTGTACTTTTATATGGATGTTATTTGGATGCCGTATGTGTGGTTGAGTACACTAGTATGTGTAGGACGTATCTTTATGTTGAGAACATCCTTACTGCCCCTTCAACTAAAATTGCTTAAGTGAGTTGGGAGAGCCGAGGGCGTGCACAATGGGTACGGTTGGTGTTAAATGCCGGGTGATGGCGACCCAGGAGGAAGAAGAATTTTGTCGCTGCACCAACCCGATCTTCAGCGTGTCACCATCCCTTATCACCGCGTGGTCATTGCCGGAATCACCACTATAGGTTATCTGATGGCAAGCCTTGGTCACCGGAGCTTTGCAACCTCCGAGTGAGGAGCACTCGATATTTCCCATGGTGGTTGTATTGTCGGAAACGGCCCGAGAGATTAATTGGAATAAACAAAAAATGGTAAGTTAAAAACCCTCATGGTCGTTGCCGGACTCACTGCTATGGGTTGTATTGCCGGGACGGTCCAGGGAGGTCGATTAAATTAGGTGGGCGTGGGCTGCCCTTAGACAACTTGGAATGTTATGGTTGATATGCTCATGTTCGTATTGGTTGATGTTCTCATGGTTGTGTGTTAAATTATACGAGATCTGAACTGTTAGTGAGAATTGTTGTGTTCTTCCCTTGTTGTTATTCATACCATGTTTTGCTTTAATCTCGTTAGCTCAATTTGCATCATGTTTAATTGTTGTTATACTAGCATGTGTAGGACATCTAATCAAGCACGAATAAGTCTTGCGAGTACCTTCGTACTCACCTAGGATATTCCTAGATCATTGCAGGTGAGCCAGTGGTCGAGGATTACTTCAATTCCGTCTAGCTTCCGGTTTCCTTGGTTGGCTATCGATTCAGGGGTCATTGTGGTTTTTGGTCAGCGGTCAAGGCGCCGCTGTGGGACTCATCTACCTTCTTCCGCTGCTGTTTAACTTCTCCGTACTCGGATATGTTTTCGGATATAACCAACTATTGTAATATGTCGTCCCAACGTGGACAGTTATTATTAATATCGTAATGTAGAGTTTGTGCTGTGATATCCGAGTTGTTATTCCAGGCTGCCCCTGCACAATGCGTGAATGATATGAAGTGTATGGGTATGCCGTGAAGGACCGAAGCCGTACCATTTTCTACTAAGTCGAGCAGGTGTTGGTTGAGTGACCCGCTGGCTGAGATGCAGTGCCGGCCAGGCAGGGTGTGGGCGTTCTACCGGGCTTTCGAGCGACCCACTAGCTTCGAGCTAGGTTAGGGTGTGGGTAGAATCGCCGGGCTCCTCCGACCTTGCTAGTCGTAGTAGGATTTGGGAACGACTCTGACTCTTCACCGGAATCTGGGATCCGTATGTGGTTCTGGGAAGGTTGGTCGCTTCCGGCCGGCTCGCTCGTCGCGGGTGTCGGATCGTTCCGCCTCGGTGCGTACGGCGCAGGTACCGTGCCACCGGGCGGACGAGTCCTTCGGTCCTTGGCGACTTCGTGTTCCCCTAATCACATGTGGATTTCGGGTCCGTGACACTACCCAACAAGTATCTCTGTCTCACGACTACCGTAAGATCGGCGGTTCACCAATCGTCGACAAATACAAACAAAGTGTAGCAGGGTGGTGAAACACAGATTGAAGTAGCTAGAAAGAGAGGAGGGCATGGGGCTAACCTTCACTGGAGCAGGGGAGTGAAACATAGATTGAATTAGGGGAAAGAGAGAAGGGCGGCACCAGCAATGGAGGGGAGGGGCGGCTATAGCAGGAAAAGGGTAGGGAAGCAACGCCTAGGGCAAGGGATTTACCTCCCAGTGATTTTTGTTTTATGGCAGGGGGTCAGGGTAGATGGGTTTTGTGGGTAGGGTGTGGGTTAGGTTTAAGTTTTTGTGGGCAGGGTGTGTGTCTCTCTGTTTATCTATTGACTATTGATGGTAGAAAACTGGAGGCTTCCTAAACCTTCTTTTGGCATTATATGGTTCATCTGTTTCCCACAAGAAATACTGAGGCTAATGCCAATTTTCTTATCTATTCAAAGACAGCTTGATTATTCTTCATACTAAGTCACTATTTATAGTAGGCATCACTTGGTGCTTCACAAAATCAAATCATAACCACTGTACTGGAAGCTGCATGATGCCATTTTTCTTGATTTTAGCATCACGTTCTGCTTCGTATCCAATATGTAATGCATGTATCCAAGTTTCTGGAGTGAAATTTAAGTACCATATCTCAAAACAATAGACTAAATTTGTTTTGGTTTCTGTAGGAAGCTCGAGTCCCATTGCAAATATGTGTTTCCTAGAAAAGAAACAACCTAATTAAAGCAGGAGGTCAGTGATGTGAATCTACTAATTTAAGTTTCTTGCACTTCAATCAGTATGTGTGTTAGTGTTATTCACTGAAGGATGTGGTGGGCTTAAATTGTTTGATGGGATATCTGGTCCATATTCTGCTAGTGACATGAGTAGGAGAAATATCTAAAACTGCAAGGGACCTATCTACTTTGGCCAAGGTTGAAAACAATCATTGAGTATATGTATCAAGCATATAGTCTGTATGACTATATTGCTATAACTACTCCTCACAGCTATTGCTGTGATTCTTAGACATATATTGACCCTTTCGAAGTTTCCATACACCTTTGCATCTTTGTGCATTTGGAGAATGACTGATTGATGCCACCGAATCCTCTTAAATCTTGCAATGCAAAACAAGGAATGCTCCTCTCTTTTCTTTTCCTTCTTCTTATTGCTTCCTTAACCCAAAAAAAGGTCGAACACATGCTTCAACTTTCAACTCAATGGCTAATCATCATCTCTCTCTCGCCCATTTGTAGGACTGTGCAAGAGAGAAGCTAAGGTCAAGCACAAAAGAGAAGAGAGAGGTGTTTTTTACTCATACTATACTAATCATAAGACCATGAAAGTAGGAAATATGCTTTGTGTTTTTTCACTCCTCTTCTTCTTTTCTTTTTCTTTCCTTTTTGTCTGTCAATCGAGCTGCAATCTGCAACACTGCAGGGCTTAGCCTGTGACACTGGTCAGTGCAAGAAAAATATCAGTTTGACATGAGGTTCTTATTCGATTCCTAGCTCGACTGGCTTCGCTTTCTTTTTGCGAAGTTCCCATACCGCTTTCTTTCGTGATATCGATCCTTTCGAAGTTCCCATACAACTTTCCATCCTTTTGCATTTGATGATTATAAATGATTGAATTCCAGTGGGGCCCTCCTTTAGAAAAAAGCATACATATGTGACAGATAAAGTTCATAGCCAAGCACCGATTATACATTGTGCTCTCTCTACATTCTATAACCAATCAATTATTAAAAAATATTCACCTATTTTATACAAGCTGCATTTCTAAAACGTCTCCTTGAAATCACTCACTGAGAGCTGCCTTCGCTATTGTAGAAGCTGTATTGTTTCCTTCGCAACAATCTCCTTCAAAGGCACAAACTCATGTGTCTCCTCTGGGTCAATAATTTGATTGTTTGACCCAATCCTGTTGTTTGGAAAATGGCTATTGGGGATCAAATGATACCACATCAAGTGCCTCCTTCTTCATGCCTTCTCCAGAGTGGTATTCTAATAAAAAAATAGAACAAGATTATATTCTAAGTGGTTGGTATGCTATGTAAAGTTGTAACATTAGTAGCTATAGGCTGTATAGAACAAGGCACGGCTAAGCTAGTAATATAATATGCTTCACCAGGAAGCAAATTCCGGCCAACCAAGTACATAGCTCACACATAATAAGTCAAGAAACAACATAACTCCCTACACCCCTCCCACAACAGCAGCCTGCAGAAACACTTTCAGAATAGATGGAGAGGGAGAGAGGTGTAGTTCAACTTTGGCTCCGCTACTGTGGTTAACCTCGATATTTGGTGTCAGGACTAATAATGTTCTATACATAGTTCCAAAACAAAATCAAACTAAAAACTATCAGATGCCACAGCTCTTAATTCATCCACCAGAATAAGAACAAAAGAGAGCCTACTATTGCAAAAGCAGACAAGTGTAGCAGAGGGATAGCACAAATATGCATAGGAAAAAAGTCACATTTCAAGTCAACAATAAATGGCAGAAAGTAATTTTTCATAGACTGTCCATGCCAATCTTTTTCATACTCAGGGAGCATAATTACAAAATGAATTTCCTAATTAATGGAAAATTAGTGCTTTTCTAGTGGATTTAGAATAACATATCCAAACATTTAACTAATCAAACCACTACTTTCTTCTTCTAATTATTATACTACTTAAACCAAAGATATAATCCTCCAGTAGGCATTAAATGGCCATATTAATACCTCATCTATCCTCTCGATCTGACCATCAAGCAAATAAACATCGTAGCTTCTACTTTCATATATTGCTCCTAAAATGAAGGCATAGAAGAGTATTAAAGTATTAAGAACTTGAGACAAAAAATACTAAGTAGAAGACAGTGCTCACATTATGCAGTGGCTAGCATAAGGCATCTTTGTACACAATGTTCTTGGTGCTTTTTCCGGTAGGATCTATATTTTTGTTTGGCTTAGCTAAACTCAGCACGTATGAGTTTCTGATTCTCCAACTTGGAGAAGAAATCGAACCTCATAGACTCTATCTTAATGTACATGTCAATAGCCCACTGCTGAAAAAGGCGCTTGCCGAACAAAATGATGTTAAGTAATGACCTCCTGACTTGTAGCTTGAAGCAGTAATACTCCCTTGCACTGACGTATTTTCTAGACTTGTGTGCATCGGCGGTCATACTGATAAATTCATTATCGTGGTTGTCGTTGTAGTTGTCATCTAGAAGATAGTTCATTCGCATAACTGTATCAATAACAAAATATAAAAGTACAATAAAATTACAATGATGAATATTCATACCTGGGACATGAAAAGGGTCACCCTGTCTGTCATCATGGTTTGCACTAACGACAGAAGATGGTCCATCATACGGCATCCAACGATTCTATCCTGTCTCCCCACCAGGGAAATATAAAGGATATGCCAAAGGATCATAGCACCCATGATATGCTCTGATAAATAGCGGACGATCTCCTCTGCCGTACACAATAACACTTCTGTCAAAACAGTTATGTGGGTCGCTCCCCTCCACCCAGATAGCAGCCACCTGAGAAGCCGTGGCTACATTGTACCTTCGCTGGTCTAGTTTTATATTTGTGTTTAGAGAGATTCCATATTCATCTAGATTCAGAACAGAACCAATGCTCTTAAAAGTCTACACATAAGGGTTGGCCTCTAGTATACCTAGAATAATCCTTATGAGATCAATGTCAAGATCTGGAGACCTCTGAACTCTATGCGCCAAGGTTTCATCAGTGTCAAAAATATAAAGCTGCAAATGACGAGGTCCATTATCACCGGGCACCAGCTGGTCCAGACGGTGATACAACTAACCATGTGCACGGAATGTGCATACACCAGTTTTGGCTGCAGTACTGACTCGATGGTCAAGGGTCACCCCAAGACTCGTGAAGGATAAGTGTGAGTTGAAATACCGTATATGTTGTCTAAAATATTTTGCATCCTCATCATCCTGGCTTGTAGACAACCAGAGTAACTCTTCAGGAACTCTTGGAATAAAAATCTTGACCTTTCCATTACGGCAACAAAATGCGGGTTCCTCATACTGAAACCTAATTGCTCCACAATGTCTACAGTCTGTAGAACCTAGATGGAGTTGTACTGCTTCTCTAGGTTTCAAATGATGAATACTTTGCCACAGAGTTTGTTATTGGAGTTGAATGTTAGGTTGTAAGTATTCAATGTTCATGTTTTAAATGTGTATATCGGATGTTCTGGTATTCTGATCGGAACTTCTGATGTATTTTGGAAGATCCGATCTCGACTATGTTTTTAGCGCTCTAGAAAAACTGGAGTCTCCGGCTTGATAACCGGATGGTCCGATGTGTTTCAGAGGTTCCGAGTTTGAATTCGGAGATTTGGACATTCATCTCCGGAAGCTCCGAGGTTTTTCGGAACCTCTGAGGTTTGTGCGAACCGGATGGTCTGAGGTGATTCGGAAGTCCATTATTACAGTCAGAATGTCTGAGCTTGAAGTAGGAAGCTCCGACTTCCATTTTCGGAGGCTCTTGAGTTTTCTAGACTCGACTTTTGTGAGTGCTCGGTAGATTTCCAAATCTCATGTGTGGAGTCAGAACTGATGTCAGAGGCTCCGACTTTCAATTCCAGAGTGACCGAGTTCAGCGTCTAGACTTGACTTTCAGATCGTGTTTGCGAGAACCGGAGTTTCTGATCCAGGAACCAGATGTTCTGATAGTGAAAACACCTTGACCACGTGCTTTCTGATGAATTAGAGTTTGGCCAATTTGTCTCCTGAAAAATTGATGGAATTATTTTCTCGACTAACTTGGGTCAAGTAGAAAACTTGTGCTCACAACCAGTTTGCTTGTCTACTAGTGTGCAGGGTTAATGAGTGCGACGGTGGTTCGGTCACGAGGATCGGCATGACACCTGGAAGACGGAGATGCAATCAAGGTGGTGGCGACAACATCGGGTGGCTCAAGACGGAGCCTTTGCGGACAAGCCAATGTTGGAGACAAGACGTGAGGACCAAGTTGGTGCGAGGGCACTTTTGTAAAAGTGCAGTCACCAACGAAGCAAAGTCAAAGAAATTGTGGCAGCGGCCAACGATGCGGCTTAGCATTAGGCTTGCGGTGGTAAGGAGGTTTGAGGGTTAATAGGTGGCTTAGACGCTTTGGGATGCGTGCTAAGAGCCCTATGCCCTAAGATGGGCTTTGAGGCCCAAGTGGAGAGGGGTATGCCCCTTCCACTATAAATAGGAGATGGTGGGTTTGTGGAACCTTAACTCTTTTTGGACAATCTCTTGGAAGAGCTGCTCGGGAGAGCTTTGGCCTAAGTTGAGAGGCTTTTAAACATCAAGAAAATCAATACAAGAAGAGTTCCAAAAGGAGAGTACGTTTTCTTGAGTTTTCTCTCTCTCTCTCTCTCTTCAGATTTTCGTTCTCTTGCCTCTGTCTTTTTGATATTTCTTAGATATGGTAAGTTAGTGATTAAAGATCATGTTCATGTTAGTTTTATCCTAGCACATCCGAAGAATCTCTCATGCCCATCTTGATTTCAGATCTATATTGGAGGAAAGATAAGTTCTTGGGGTTTTCAATTTTGATTCTCTTTGAGGTTTCAATCTTGTCTTTTGGGGCTTGGAATATGTTGCCAGGATATGTGAGATGATTTCGTATTAATTCCTTATTAACATACCTCACAAGGTCCCAGGAATCAAGAATTTAATTTTCGTTCATCTTATTAGCTATGGCTGATTTTTGAAGGTAGAAAACAGCAGATAGAAAATTGTCTTTTTCTCTTAGCACAGATAAGACTTTGATATGATTCCAATTGGAACAGCTTCGTAAGTCTCGTATCTACCACTGTGCAAAATTTCGTTCAATTCTGTTGGGTAGATCAAAATCTGCGAACGTTGTTCTGTGTGATAGTCTGCTGTTTTTGCCAATATTGGAAGCTCCGATTTCCTCGCTCCAGAAGTTCCGATCCACATCGGAAGTTCCGATCCGGAAGTCGAAAGTTCCTATTTTTCCAGAGAGTTCAGAAATAGGGTCACTTCGGAATTTTCGATAAGGTCGGAACTTCTGATATTTCTACTCCGGAACTTCTGATTTGTCTGGTTTTAGTTTCACTGACTTTGATTGCTTTTGTTGATGGTTTTCCGCTGTATTCTCTGATTAGAATATTTTGAATTGTGTTCTTGTTTTCAGAAGAAAAAGTTGAAACTGACATTCACCCCCCCCATCGGACACCACTGATCCAACAAGTAGTATCAGAGCAAGGTCTTGCTTGTCTAAAAGTTTTAACCGGCTTTGCAAGCCATGGCTTCCCATGGATACTCAACTCGTCCTCCTATCTTCAATGGGACAAATTGGGAGTTTTGGAAAAACAGAATGAGAATTTTTATCCAGTCAGAGTGGCTTACTATTTGGCAAATCATTGAAAGAGATTTTGCTCTTCCTGAGATAGTGACACCTGCAAATTTGATTGATGTTGAAAACAATTACAAGGCCATCAACTACTTGCTGCTGGGTTAGACAGAAAAGAGCATGAAAGAGTTGCTCATCTTGATACCGCTCACAAGATTTGGTTGACCTTGATCACTTATCATGAGGGGTCCGACCAAGTCAAGATTGTGAGAGCGGATCAATTCAAAGTAGAATATAATCACTTTGAACAGCACCCTAGTGAGACAATAGCTGAGCTTTTTGCTAGGTTTGAGAAGATTGTGAACAAGCTTATAAGTGTTGGGGTTACCTATACAGATGCGGAGATGGCTAGACATGTATTGAATACCCTAGAGCCTGCTTATGAGGTTAGGAAGATAGCCATCCAAGAATCCGCCAATTTGGGTACTCTCACGCTTGATTTGCTCTTTTTGAAGCTCTCAACTCATGAGATCACTTCTGAGAACTGAAGCTATCAAAAGAACAAATCGCTTGCTTTGGTTGGGAACACGGTTTGGATCCTTCAGGGTTGGTCCCTTCTTGTGGGGTTCTGAGTCTCAGTTGCGTGTCTTGTCTCGAGATCTTCGGGTTTGTCTCTTGCAGCTTTGTCTTCCGTATCCAATGATCAACTTGAATCTCTTACTGAGGATGAGCTCGCGTTATTTGCAAGACACTTCTCTAAGGCATACAAGAATATGAGAAATAGGAGAAGAAAGACCTCGGACATCATTTGCTATGGATGTGGTGAGAAAGTCCACATCCGCTCTGAGTGTCCTAATCCTAATAAGAGAAACAAGTTTGCTTCTAAGTTTCAAGACAAGAGAAGAAACAAGTTCGAATCCAAGTCCAAGATGCAAGTGGCCAAGAAGAACCTTCGCCGTGCTCTTGCCGCCTTTGAAGGTGGTGTTTTGAGCACCGATTCTTCTTCTACTTCCCCTTCAAGTGAGGATGAACCGGAGTCACCCAAGCACAAAAGGAAGGGCAAGAAGAAGGTGGAGCATGGCTTCACAGGCATGTGCTTCATGGCTCGGGATAAAGAGGAGAGTGAGGATGATCTTGAGAGTGAGATGAGCTACACCTTCAATGAACTTAGTGTCATGCATGAGAAGCTTCAAGATATGTTTGATTTGCAAAATGACACTTTGTTTGCCTCTATTAAGAAGTCTAAAGATCTCTCTAAGCAAGTAGATTCACTTACACTAGAACGTGCTAAGCTTAAGAGTAATGATGTGATGTTTTACATAAAGAATTTTTTGAAACTAAAGATGCTCTTGCTAGTGTAAATGAGTTGCTTGAATCATCTAGAATTGAATTAGATAAACTTAAGTTGACCATGCCTATAGCAAGGTCAATAACCATCGGAGGTTGGTTTAGCGATTGCTAAGGCGTATCGTCGCGTACGGTATAGTCGGATCATCAAGGTCAAACTCCACCAAACTGTTAGTTATCTTCATCTCACCAAAAGATCGGGCTACCGTCTCATCAAGTGGTATAAGAGCTCAAGTTGTTCGATGAGAAATTTACCTTTTTGTAGATTAGATCTATTCATCCTATTGTCCAAAAAAAAGTAAAAAAATAGTAGATTAGATTCATTTTCCCCTATCCAAACCAATCTGAGCCCTGGAATTTTCATCGTAGTTTTTGCATTGTTGAACTTTTGCTGCATTGATCATCTCGAGTTGCTGGATTAGATTGGTTTGTAGTTGAAATTGTTCTACTAGATCAAACCTTGTTTTGTTGCTTCTAGCTCTCCTTGCAGAAAATCAGAAAAAAGAGAAGAGAAGAGTTGCTGCCACGGCAAGGTTTTTGTTGCAAATTTCAGCCGTGACAGCCCTGCCACCCCCCACCGCAGCTGGTCATCCTCCTCCTTGTGTCGCTGTAGGCTAACACGCACCCCTAGCTGCTACTGGGGAACCATCTTGCTGCTGTGACAAAGTTTGCCGCCACGATCAAGCTCCTTGCTGCTACGGGTCGAGGAGAAGAGCTAGTTCTAGTTGCATCTTTGCGCTAGCTCTAGCAGATTGGATCTGAGAAAAAAAAGAGGAAAGAGTCCAAGAAAAAAAAAGGAAAGTGAAGTTTCCTTGGAGTTCAAGTTAAAAGCTAAAGCCTTGCCTTGTTTGATTCAATTTCTTGGGCAAGGACTTGGCCAACCTCTTGGACTCTTCCACGACCTTAAGAAGGCTCCTGGATGTCACATCTATGCAGAATCGGACTGGAATTCAAGTTACAACTCGTTTTGGATTCAGATTCAAACTCCAAGTCAAATTCGGACTGAAAATTCAAATTTCTCAGAAAAATCTGGAAACATTCTGTAAAATCAGGCATAAATCTAGGAGTCTACTGTTAAATTTTTAGCACAATTCGACAAGTGGTTTGGGAGAAAACGCCAATTTAAGTTTTGGCCTCCTACCACTTTCCTGCCGCGACATGATTTTTGCTGTTTTGGCCTGCCACGGCAGCACTGTGGCAGAACACCGGTTTTTGACTGCTTGAGATCTTTTGCTCCCTTAGGTATTTTTCTGTGGTATAAAAAAATTCAAAAAAATTATAAAAAGAATAAGAAGCCACACAGAAGGTCACTGATTAAAAAAAAAGAAAGAAAAAATCTCAAAAGAATTCTTGCATTGCATTATTTATTGAGCTTGATCTTTTGCCTCCATTATTTTAGTATTTAGGCTTGGTTAAATTTTGCTCATTCTAGTCTAAGTCCAACAACTAGGACTAGTATTTTTGAGCATCTTTTCAACTTTGCATACCTATGTGATTATTTGCTAGTCCTTGCTACCATATTGAAGCCAACCAGGCTCCACCTTCCTATACTGTACTTTATTCGGTCACCTTGGTAATCGCTATACTAATCTTTTGATCATCGTTGACACCGCCAAAGGTCGACAACCATTACAGCATGGTAAGAACTGGTAAGAGCTTGGTATTTGCTACAGAATTCTTGAGATTCCTTCCACCCCACACCCCACATTCTAGTAGTTGGTAGGAACATATACTTGTGATTTGTTTCCTTGTCTTCTATTGATAATGACAGGTTCTGGAGTAATCAATTCTTGGGCTAGATCTATAGTGGGAGATGTGCCATACCCTAAGGCGCGCGTTTCATCATCACCACCATGGCAAGTACGACTACCTCCGCGAAAGGTACCACAACGTGAAAAGGTACATGATCATGTTGTCTCCATGCCAATATTTGAGGGCTGTAATAGGCCTGATTTCTATCTCGATTGGGAATTAGAACTCAATGAAGTATTTGCTAGCCATATCTTTTCTAAGCATAAGCAAGTACGGGCTGCTATTAGTACGTTCACTGACTTTGCTTCTATTTGGTGCGATGAATATTGTCCATTATACCCTGATTATATACCTGCTACTTGGGATCATTTAAAACTTGCAATGAGATACGAATTTGTACCGTCCTCTTTTATACGTAGCAAGCTTCAAAAGTTGCAACATTTAGAACAAGGTAGTAACACTGTTGATGAGTACTATCAAGACCTTCAATATTACTTATTTTGTTGTAATATCAATGAAAGTGAGGAAGCTACTCTTAATAGATTTTGGAAAGGTTTGAACCATGATATTCAGGATAAACTTATGCATAAGGACTACTTTTCTATTAATCGTTTGCTTCATCTTGCTTCCAAAGCTGAACAGTTGATCAAGAGACAGATAAATGAGGACAATAAACACAAAGTACAAAATCCCATGTTACAACCTACTAAAGGTACTGGTTCCCATGCTCCCTGTGATGAACTCTACTTGTCCACTAGTCATGTTATTTTAGAGCAACCTAGAATGGAACTGCTTGTTACTTTGCCTTTACCACAAGTTGAGAATATTGTTTGTAAAGAATTACGTAATGCTCCTTGTGATAACGAAGAGTTGTGTGATAACGCTTCACTTATATCTACACCACAACTAGATGGTGAACATGATACTTGTGTTTTAGAATCACATGTTAATGCTCAATTTAGGGTTCCATGTGCTGAAATTGTTACTAGCCCTCATGAGAAATTGATTAAACATGCTGAAACTATTTCTCAAGAATCACATGATAATTTTTCTAGAACCAATGCACTACTTGCTGATTTGAGCTTGCCATTTGATCAAATAACTGAAGTACCTGCTAATATATGTGCACCATATGAAACTCATGTTTTATATACTGATTTAAGTGCACAAAACATTGATAATGATAATATGAATTCTAAAATTTTAGATTTGGGTGTGATGTTCTTCTAGATAATAACTATACTGTTTTAAGCCTCCCAAATAGTGATATTGACTCTACTACTTTAGTTGTTTCACATGCTAAGAAAGGTTGTTATGATAGTCTAGCAGCGCCAAAAGTTGAGCCTTGTGAATTGAATGATACTGAGATAGATTGTGATAAGTTAGTAGCACCTGAAAAAGAACTTGATGCCATATTCTCTAATTTATTATGCTATGTTAAGCTTGACGCGCCTATGCAATTTTCACACGCTCTAATGACAGTTTCTAAACTTGTAAGTTTGCCTTCGTGGAATTCCATCTATACTCCATGCTATAATATTAATGTGATTGGAGAATATAGTGTAGATTGTGGAATTTTAGTGCATAGATTTTGCATCACCCATGCTAAAATTGTTGATAAACATACTCATTCCGATGATGATCATTTGCAATTGTTTATTTCATCAACTTTACAATGTGAGAATTTCATTCAAAGACTTATGTTGCATGCTGCCACAAATTTTTGTGTTCCTCCACATCCTAAAATTTAGCATGCTAGTGATAATCCATTCAGCTCTTTGAATGGACATTCACATTATCTTTGATGGGACATATTTGAGCAATATTATGATGAATGCTTCACATATGCTTGCAAAACTAGTTGCAATACTTGTTGTATGGATAGTTTTAATAAGCTCATGATCCTTTTTGCTTATGCTCATCACAAAGACAAGTTATTCACTTATATTTGCAACTTGAGTTGCAATGCTTACTGGAAATCTAAGAATGATATGGCATTATACATGCTTCTGAAATCTATCATGAAGTATCACATTTTCAATTCTGATTTGGATGTAACTGCTAACCACGCAGAGCTAACCATGATTGATAGATATATATATATATGTTGCCTACACGCTTTCTTTGTTCTTTGATGGTTTTCAACTTATGCAAAGCCAAGGACGGCTTTGTTTTCAAGGAAGAGAGGATGATGAGGACATGGCCCCCATGGATATACCCGCTGCCACCTCTACTGCCACTACTTCAACTACATCCGTTGTTCGAGCTATAAAGAACAAACGGCGGTTCATCAAGATCGTCAAGAACGAGCGAGGATTCAAGTTCAAGCTCTCGGGAAGAGGAAGGAATGAAGTTCATGTGTCCATGAAGATGTCCCATATGAATTGGTGCTGTACAAGGAGTCTTCCCAGGTCACTTTTAGTCCAAAAAGAGTTACAGATAGAGTCCCACAAGATCTGGACTCTGATTCAGATTGCTGAGACAGTCCTGACTTTAAACGTCTTTATCTTGAGCATACGGACTCCGATTAGGGTGATCTTAGACTCTTTAGAAAGCTTATCTCGTGATCTTTCTAACCTGTCCAACGCCATCTCTGAATTCCTTATGAGCCGACTGCAACAGCCAAAACAATTTGAGACTGTCTCTGAAACAGGTCACATCTTCCCTTTATATACCCCACCTAGGTTTCACCCTTTAGTTTTTGGGTTTCATTGAGTTGTTTACCTACTGCTATATTGTCACATCTACAAGTTGTGTAGGACTATCGCCTTGTTCAGATCGCTAGTGGAATCCCCATATTCTTTTATCTATTGTGCTAATTTAATACTCGCAATTTCAGATTGTAATTTATCATAATTCTTGCTGGTTCTTCGGTTACTTGCAGGAACTCAAACTTTATTGTTCAGGTTGATCACGCCTACAGCAAGTTCAATAACCATCGGAGGTTGGTTTAGCGATTGTTAAGGCATATCGTCGCGTACGGTATAGTCAGATCATCAAGGTCAAACTCCACCAAACCGTTAGTTATCTTCGTCTCACTGAATGATCGGGCCACCGTCTCATCAACATGTGGCTTGTTGATTCCGAGTGTTCACGCCAAAAGACCGGAAGCTCCAAATGGTTCACCTCCCTCAACAAGGCATCCCGTGATGAGTTCATTACTTTTGGAGACAACTCTCATTGGCGTTGCTCTAGTGAGTAAACTCTCATATCTGTTTCGCAGCTTATTGATGATGATTATGAGGTTTGTTTCAAAAAAATGGGTGTCACGTTCTTGACTCTTCGGGTGCACTTGCTTTTGGGATTTCTCGTCCTAGTAGAGTCTTTGCAGCTGAGTTTAGTTCTTCTGAGTCTAGGTGCTTTCTTGCAACTAGTTCTTTAGTTCTTCAACTTTGGCACCGACATTTGGGGCATGTTGGTTTTGATCACTTGACAATAGTTGGTAGCCTTGACCTTCTGAGAGGCTTGCCCAAACTTAAACCTGTTAAGGATTTGGTATGCGCTCCATGTCGGCATGGCAAACAAGTTGCTGCTTCCCATCCACTTGTCAATCAAGTGAAGACCAATGGACCCATTCAATTTTTACACATGAACACTGTAGGTCCAGCTCGAGTCCGATCGGCGAGTGGGAAGTGGTATGTTCTTGTCATAGTTGATGACTACTCTAGATACTCTTGGGTGTTTTTCATGGAGCATAAATCTGAAGCATTTGAGTTCGTTCGAGATTTGGCTTTGAGGCTTTTGAATCTCTTTCCTGGTGCTTTGAAAATTGTTTGAAGTGATAATGGTTTAGAATTCAAGAATGCCTCTTTCACAGACTTTTTTGCTGCTCACGGCATCGAGCATCAATTCTCCACTCCATGCACCTCTTAACAAAATGGTGTTGTGGAGAAGAAGAATAGGACTTTAGTTGAAATGGCTAGAACAATGCTTGATAAATATGGCACATCACGACGGTACTGGGCTGAGGCTGTTAGTACTGCTTGCTATGTGTCCAACCGTGTGTTTCTGCGAGCTCTCTTACATGTGGCATCTTATGAGCTTATGTTTGGGAAGAAGCCAAATGTGTCTCACATGAGGTTTTTGGTTGCAAATGTTTTATCCTAAAGAAGGGCCTTTTTGAAAAAGTTTGAGTCACGCACTTCTGATGGTATGTTGCTAGGCTACCCTGGACACTCGAATGGATATCGTGTGCTTAATCTTGAAACTAACACCATTGTGGAGTCTTGTGATGTGACTTTTGATGAGGCTAGTCCAGCTAGACCCGATCTTTCAGGTTCTCCACAGGAGTCAGAGTCAATCTTTCAAGAGGAAGATGAGTTGGAGAGTGACGTGAGTTGTGCCCCCACTTCTCATGTGCAAGCTGTGGATCCTCTGGTTACTTCTTCAACTATAGTCGAGGGTCCTGTGTCCACTACTTCCTCTTCGGTAGTGGTACCCACTTCATCAGCAGCTCAGCTCCCTACCTCTTCTTCAGCTGAGGTAGGGACTGCCGAAGCTACTTCCACAAGAGCTCCGGATTTGATCGGGGGTCCTCAATGCACTCAAAGGGATCACCCTTCAACACAAATAATTGGTGACATCTTTGAGCGTGTAACATGCTACAGGTCCATTCCTTCCTCAGACTTGGCACATTTTGCTTTCATTGCTTCTTTTGAGCCCAAAGATATATGTCATGCACTTTCTGATGATAGTTGGGTCAATGCCATGCATGAGAAATTAGAGAATTTTAAGAAGAACAAGGTTTGGGCACTTGTGGAATGTCCATTTGGTCACAATGTCATTGGGACCAAGTGGGTATTTAAAAACAAGCAAAGTGAGGATGGTATTGTTGTTCGCAACAAGGCTAGACTTGTAGCTCATGGGTTTAGTCAAATAGAAGGCTTTGATTTTGACGAAACATTTGCACCTGTTGCTCGCTTGGAGGCTATATGCATTTTGCTTGCATTTTCTGCTTCCAAGAGATTTAAGCTTTATCAAATGGATGTTAAAAGTGCATTTCTAAATGGTTTCATTGAAGAAGAAGTCTATGTGAAACAATCTCCAGGATTTGAAAACCCTAAATATCCTAGTCATGTGTACAAACTATCTAAGGTTCTCTATGGTCTTAAGCAAGCTCCTAGAGCTTAGTATGATAGACTTAAGAGCTTCTTGATCCAAAATAGTTTTGAAATGAGTAGAGTAGACAAGACCTTATTTCTTCTTAGGCATGGCAATGACCTACTAATAGTGCAAATCTATGTGGATGACATAATCTTTGGTGGCTCATCTAATGCTGTTGTGTCCAAATTTTCTAAGATGATGAGCAGGGAATTTGAGATGTCCATGATGGGTGAGCTTTAATACTTTTTAGGGTTCCAAATTAAACAGACAAAGGAAGGCACTTTTGTTCATGAAGCCAAATACACCAAGGATCTCTTGAAGAAGTTCGGGATGAGCGCTGCCAAGCCGCTTAATTCCCCGATGTCAACCGCTACATCTCTTGGTCCTGATGAAGAAGGAGAGGCGGTGGACCAGAAGGAGTTAAGAAGCACGATTGGCTCACTCCTCTACTTAACAGTGACAAGACCTAACAATCAGTTCGCTGTCTGCTTGTGTGCGAGGTTCCAAGCCTCACCGAGAGACTCCCACCGGCAAGCAGTGAAGCGCATCATGACGTACCTTTGATCATCTTTTGAGTATGGACTTTGGTATTCTTGCTCTTCTGTTCTTGGGATTTAGGGTTTTTCAGATGCAGATTTTGCCGGGTGTAAAATAGAACGCAAGAGCACTTCTAATACTTGTCATTTTCTAGGCACTTCTCTTGTTTCATGGTCCTCTAGAAAACAATCATCTATTGCACAATCGACTGTTGAGGCTAAGTATATTGCAGCTGCAAGTAGTTGTAGTCAAATTCTTTGGATGATCTCCACCTTGCAGGATTTTGGGTTGACCTTTGATAGTGTTCCACTTTTCTATGATAATACTAGTGCTATTAACATTGCTAAGAACCCAGTGCAACACTCTAGAACCAAACACATAGATGTGCGATTCTATTTTCTTAGAGATCATGTTGAGAAGGGTGACGTAGTGTTCAAGTTTGTTGATTCTGAAAATCAGTTTGCGGACATTTTCACTAAGCCATTAGACTCTACATGATTTTGTGCACTTAGAGGAGAATTAGGGATCATACATCCCCACGAGCTGGTGTGAGGGGGAGTTTTCTTTTTGTGCATCATATTGTAACATAGTGTACTTTGCATCATTTGTGATATATCATGTGCACTTTGCATTTTCAAGAGCTTTATTTATTATCACTAGTGCAGAACCCCCTTATTAGTGGCGTGCCAAAATGCATATTAGTGGCGTGTGGGCAACACGCCACTAGTATCACGCTGGTGGTAAGTGGTTACTAGTGGCGTGCTAACCCCACGCCACTAGTAACACATATACTAGTGGCGTGCCCGTTCCCGCACGCCACTAGTAACTCATATAGTAGTGGCGTGCCCTTTCCCGCACGCCACTAGTAATATTCCTCAGTAGATTTTTCAGGGCCAAAAAATATATTATATGTTATTACTAGTGGCGTGCCCTAAATCGAGAACGCCACTAGTAATTCGCACGTTAGTGGCGTGGCTACAGTCCCGTGCGCCACAAGTAGCTTTTTCAGGGCCAAAAAAATATTATATGTTATTACTAGTGGCGTGCCCCAAATCAAGCACGCCACTAGTAATTCGCACATTAGTGGCGTGGCTACAGTCCCACGCGCCACTAGTAGCTTTTTCAGGGCCAAAAAAAAATTATATGTTATTACTAGTGGCGTGCCCTAAATCGAGCACGCCACTAGTAATTCGAACATTAGTGGCGTGGCTACAGTCCCGCGCGCTACTAGTAGATTTTTCAGGGCCAAAAAAATTTATTTATGGATTTAATAGAAATACACCATATTTACTTTATACAGATCATCCATTTGTCCAAAATAGGCATGTATTTAATTTATACAGATCTAGTAAGTTGGATTACAAAAGAATATTACAAAGGAGCAAAAGAAAGAAGAAAGGAAAATAAACCTAAACTAAACCTATCTAGTTCATCTTCTCTTCTCATCTTCTTTTTGACTTCTCCTTTTGTATTAAAACCTGCAAAACAGAGAAAAGAGAGAAAGGATTAGTTATGGTTAGAATGTATGCACCTCCTGTGGAGATGCATTTAGTTTAGGAGCTACTACTTGGGAAAAATCTGGGAACTAGTCCAGATTTCCAATGATATAGGGTTGATCTTAAGTTAAGCAATAGTAAGCATCATGCAACCTATGTCCAAGTTCTTGAGCAAGTGAGAAAGCCAACACTGTTCAGCCAACAGTGATCTTTGATCTTGATCAAGCAATAACCACAAGCAGCCAAAGCAATCACTTAACCATCAAAGCCAACATAAACAAACTATACATCTTAAAAAGAAAATAGTCAAGTTTGGAAAAACATTAACACAACGACAATGTACGTATACACAACAACCCCATCATCGTCACTCTTGTTTAACTTAGCTAGCGCTCGCTTCAATTGTATTCGGAACTAGCGGGGCGAGCGTCTGGTACCGACTTGTACAAGGGCGGTATGTCGTTAGCCTGTCCCTTTAAGCGAGCCTCTCGCTCCTCCGGAGTTGATGCACCGCCGTTGAAGATCCCGGTGGCGTCGACGACATCCTGGTTGATGATGCTCGCAAACTTCTCCTGGATGCGTTGGAACTCGTCTTTGCAATCTCCTGAGAGTTGCTGCAGGCTTTTCCCCCACTTGGTGATGTCAGCGTGGTCTGTGAAGGTTTTTCGTGCACGTACGTACTGCTCCATGTGGTGGATGACGTAGTAGCCGCACATCACGCTGTTTTTCGGCTGCTGCATGCAATAGAAGTTGGTGTTGTGGCCGAAGCGTGGCAGGCCAAGTTTGTTCTTCTTTCTGTATTTCTCCATGGTGTGTCCTCCCCTGTAATTATACTCGAACAGAGCTTCATCTAGAAGCTGCTTCACGGAGGTGTAGTCTTTCTTCTCGCTTCTCATCGAATCCAAGAAATAAGTATGGGAATACTTGGGGATACAACAATGAGGATGCAGTGGTTCCTGCGCAAACAGTTGAACAGACCATAATCGTCAAACCTTGGTACGTGCAAGCATAATAGAAATCTACGAAAGCATATTAGGACTAGCAAACGACTTACAGCGGAAGGTAGGGCACGAGAAGGTAGTCTTTCTCCTTATTCGCAACCATGAAGTCTAAAATGTACCTCTTCGCAGTTTCGAACCCCTGAGGGTTGCGAAGGTTGTTCTCGTGCATGTGGTAAGGGTCCGCTACCGCGACATCCTGCACCTTCTCGAGTTTGGCCATTCTAGCTTCATGGAGCGCCCATAGGCGGAGTAAGGACACGTCAAGGCGGAAGAGGTTGAACATGTTGAAGATCTCCTCGAAACGCAGATAGAACTTGTCAGCCGGGAAATCTTCGATGAAGTCGAAACCCGGTGGCACCTGCACCGTGAAAACTAGGAGATCTTGATCTCGAAGCGAACGAGCCTGCCTCTCCCTAGCGAGAATGTCGTCATACAGAATCCTCATTTCGAACGGGAGGGTGTTGTACATATCCGTCGGTATGATGGGTTCACCAGGGATATAGAACGCTCGCCAATCAGGACGACGACCCTCTGCTTGGCTAGATCCCGAGGATTTATTAGCCTAGACCGAGATCTTCTCAACCGGCTGGCTAGCAGTGCCCTTGTAATCTTTCTTAGCAAGCCGCTTTCTCCTCTTTTTGGTTTCCAGGGCCGGGGGATCACCGCCCATCGCGTCTTTCGTCGCCTTAAAGATTGTGTTCGGAGTCAGCTTCGGTTTTTTAGGTAGTTGTTCCTCAGTGTCGGCTGGCGGCATCTCAGTAAATAGACTCCTCTGGCAAGGAACATCACGTTCTGTTTCGGTAGGAGGCATGACATAGTCATCATTAAAGTACTGATCGACGTCCTCCTGCCCCTCCTGTTCGTCCGTGGCCTCATCATGATCACCCAAAGGAGATGGTCCTGATTGAGTGACGCTGTCAGGGATCACCGACGACGAGGGTGTTTCGCGTGGGGTGGTCCCGCCCAAAGCAATTTGCGTCTTCGGCCACCTGAGGGTCCAATTCTTGCAATCGACGAGTTTCATTTGTGTCTCCGCCCCTTCAGGTTGTATAGGAGGATCCACATCTTCGTAACCGGGTGTCACCCTAACCACAGAAACCCTAACCATGTCGCTTGGCAACCGCACGGTGTGCATTACCTTCTGTTTGGGGAGAATGACTAAGCCCTTTGCAACCGGCACCATTTCACCATTCACCATGACGTGGAGAGTGCACGGAGTGTCTTCCTGCGAAACATGTACGCGTCGTCAATGTTAGAGATCTGAACAACGAAACCATGCATGGAAGAAGGTGTTTGTTGAGCCAGCGACGCTTACCGTGAGGGCGTCGATATTAGCCGGTGACGACCTGTGGCCCATGAAAGAGACAGAGGGGCTGCTATTAAGTGCATCAGGCCACGGTTCTTTCTCGAAATTGACATTGGCCGGCGCCGATGTGACGGTGCCTGGTGGTGGTACTGTTTGTCCCGATGCTAAACTGAGCTTGACGGCCTCAATTAGCTCGGGCCACATTTCCTGGACTTGGGCTTTCGCCATGGCTTTGGCTTTGACCTCGATTTCTTTCACCATTTCTTCTCTCATTTCGGCCATTTTGGTTTCTAAAGTAGCCCAGCCGGCTCTCCTTCTTTGCCTTGCAAGCTCACGGTCTTCGGGATAATATGTTTCCCATTTGGCATTGACTCCGGCGCCATTCACACGACCATAAGCCGGCTTCGTTAACGGGTCCTTGCCGAGGGCCTCGTTGATTGATCGGTTAAGAGGGTTGTCCCACCTAGCCGAGGACTCCTAGGAGCTTTGAGGTTCCGCATGATGCTTTCGCTACAATAGGAACGTGAACCATTTAGAAATGTGACTACTTGGAAAGAAATCGACTTAATTAGGATAAATAGAATTAAGCGGGTTAAATAATTACTAGGAATTCCTCGACTTTCTTCGTTTTGTCATCCGTTTCCCAATCCCCGGTCTCTTTATTGAATTTGTACCGGCCCCTGATGAAATCATGTTCGCGCGGTTCTTCGAATTCCTTGAAGGTGTTTGGGACGCCCGCCGCCGCCATTGCAGCGTCCTGCTTCTCCCACTTGGGCTTCTTACCTAGGTAACCACAGCTTCCGAGGGTGTAGTTACCTAAGTTCCTTGCTCGCATATCATGCCCCCATTTCTCGTACTCCTTGACTTGAGGGGTCTGGCAGTGCTGCTTGAAAAAGTTCCAGTCCCCTTCAAAAATCGAAGGCCACACCTTACTGATCTCAGTCGTAATCTTTGTTAAGGTATTCATTTTTGGCTTTAGATTTCCAATTACTCAAAAGCTTGGAGAACTTGCTGATGGCTTTATTGTTTACCAGAGTGTCATGCTCTTGGGACTCGTGCTCGTCCAGAAACTTGAATCTACCGTGGAGCTTCCCAATGAGGAGAGTTCACACCTCCTTCTTGTCATTCGCCCTCAGGTTGCTTTCATTGATGTTCATGGTTTTTCGGAGGATGCGGCCTAGGGCATTACTGTAGTGTTGAGCGGCCTTCTTCGGACTAATAGGTAGACCGTCGGTGCCCACTCAATTGACCACAATCCTATCAGTGCCAATCTTGTTTCGAGACCTAGGCTTCCGCTGCCTCTTGGGTTCTCTAGCCTGGTCCCCCGGGCCAGTCCTTTCGTCGCGATCGGCTACATCTTTAGGACAGGTGCCGGCGCCGGACTCATCATTGTCAGTCGTTGTGTACTCCTGCGCGTCCGTATATGCACCGGTGGTGTCCAAACCTTCATCATTACGTGACGGCGGAGCTAGGGCTTCGTCGCCCTACGTGTCGTCCGCGAAGAAGAGGCCACGGTGGGGACGTATCCAGACATATTCGAACTTAATATTAAATTGTTCGACAAATGTTAAAAATATCTATAAAATCTATAGAATTACTAAAAATAACTAAAAGAATACTTAATGGGAAGTATTGTCATTCATCTGTGAGAGACGAATCATTAATATTCTACACTAATAGATTTAATGAGCTAGAATTTGTGCTTAATATATGTGAATATAGTTTGCAGAGGTGACTTATATTGAATGTTGAGTGCTTCAATGGTATGGCTGAAATACTAAGAAGTTAAAGAATAGGTTTAGATTCTCATGAAAGCGTTATAATTCGTTGTACTAAGTAACTGGATGGATCCATGCAAAATGTAATCTGAAACTGGTGAAACTTGTAAGTTTGCTTGGTTGTTGCAACAACAAAGGAATCACTTAAGCATTCTGCCTATAGATCCAATTGGCTAAGGATATTTAAGTATCGAATTGCTGATATAAACAACAAGAAAGGAATCACTTAGTTGAAGTATTCTTATGGAATGCATGAAAGCTCAATATAGTGCCATTGCTACCGAGGGATGCTTTAGCATTGTCAATTGACAAGGAACATTCGCATTTGTTGGTACTAAGAGGATATTGTCCAGAATTCTCAACTGATACCAGCAAAAAAGAATTCTAATAAGGAAAAATACATCAGTATGTTCAGTAGTAGAAAGAGCTGCATAGTATCAAGCACTACTTTGTTGGAATCTATAGAATTACTAAAAATAACTAAAAAATCAATATAATTACTAAAGGTATCTATAAAAGCTAAAAAAAATATACAAATCATTAAAAATTTCGACATGACCTTTGCTAAAAATGGGACATATTGAGTGCCAGAAATTTGATGAAACATTGACAAATCAACATTTCGCCAAAACATTGGCACTCATGTATATTCCCTGAAAAACAAGAAAACACACAGCGCGAGAAACTTCATCGTGAGCAACAAATTGTTGCCTCGGCTCGATGGCCGGAAAATCACACACAAAACATCTTATTCCACCCTCGACTCGATGGCCGGTACCACATTATACTTACCTTGATGGTCGGGGTGGAGGCATGCCTGGGGTAAGACCTCACCTGTACATCATAAACTCGCATTAATACTTGACATTCAGTAATGATAGTGAAATTTGTAGTATGCAAGTAGGCTGCTACATGCTAAGATGCATTCTAGTTAGAATACTTCATAATTTGTGCTGGAACTTGTATCATGGGTCTCCCATGGCAATGTTAACACATGACGGTCCAAACTATAACAAGATGACTAGTAGATGAGTAAATACTAGATAGGTGGAATTTAAGGCAGCTGGATGATTTGAGCTTAATATATCTGAATATAGTTTGCAGAGGTGAATATCCATGCAAAATGTAATCTAAAACTGGTGAATTACTTCTGGTTTATTGGTTTCATTGGAATCACTTAATCATTCTGGTTACCTGGTCAGGAGAACAATCAACAATCTAACAGGATGAACTAGAATAAATTTCAAGATTTCAAGATCAAATTCAGTCGCATTTGCTTGGTTTTTGCCTAGATGAAATACTAGTAAGTAGAATTTGCACCCGATAATTTTTTGGAAAGGAACAGATAAATAGATTACTTAACACCCATATTCTTACAATCCGTCCGAACTAAATCCATCACGCAGGATGGAGCAAACCTAACCAAATAACCTCACATATCTCAGTCTTCCCAAACAAAGCAATACCATAGCGACAGCATTCGCAGACCTATGCACCTTAACCAAGTTCACCTGATCTAGACACTGCATGATGCCAAAGAGTACAAGCTTGTGTACATTCTTGTATCACTATGCAAAACGAACAACACTTGAATTTAGGGTTTGCAGCAGACAGACCAACCGGGTAAATACGGGGGAGTAGGTCGGCGGCCGGGGGCGAGGGGGCCGGGGGCGAGGGCGCCGGAGGCGAGGAGGCCGGAGGCGAGGTGGCCGGAAGCGAGGAGGCCGGACACGAGGTGGCCGGCGAGGAGGAGCGGGGCGCCCGGGGCGAGGGGGCCGGAGGCGAGGGGGCCGGGTGCGAGGTGGCCGGCGAGAAGGAGTGGGGCGCTCGGGGCGGCGGCGCGGCGATGGCGGCGGTGGCTCTCAGGAAGAAGAGGCGCGCGGGATTTGGGAAGAAGAGGCGCGCTGGATTTGGGAGTATATACTGGAGGTTACTAGTGCTGTTCGGGTTCGGGGACACGCCACTAGTAACAAATTACTAGTGGCGTTCGGTTTTGAGCACACGCCACTAGTAACAAATTACTAGTGGCGCGCTAATTCTCTCACACGCCACTAGTAATGTTACTAGTGGCGCGCGTGTAGACAAGAACGCCACTGGTAATAGGGTACATTTAGGATATTTAGCGTATTTAGGGTTAGGATTATATTATTTTTTTCATACATTGAATATAGTTGGCCTTTTTAGTGTTAGTTTCTATTTGTCGGGCATTAAATTTATTTCTATGTATTTGAATTTTAAAAAGACATGTTAATGAAGTCTCGATACAACTTGATATGACATTAATAGTAATATGCATAGACTTGATACAACTTGATATTACATCAATGGTTAAGTGCAAATACAAAAGAGATACAATAATGTGAAAATTTGCCGCTGCTAGCTAGTTTGTCAGTGTTTCACAATCTTCTCAACGGTTGTCTTGGTCTTCTTGGTCTTCCTTGTATACTTTAGCCCCACGTCGTGACTCTTTCTTTTGAAGGGACGGCCTGTCTTAGGTAACGTAGTTCTGCTCCTTCTCGTGGTGTAATTTTTACCATCGTCTTCTTCCGCTGGGTCGCCGAATTGGTCAAAGTCTTCCTCGTCAGCGACTCCATCCATTCCGACAATGCTCCTTTTGCCTCTCCTCATGACAACACGGCTCGGCCTTGTTGGGTCGATTATGTAGAAGCATTGGGCCACGTCCTTAGCTAATACCCACGGCTCATTCTGGGCAGTGATTCCTCGCACATTCCCAATAGGCTTTGCTGAGGGTATAACCATGGTAGTGAAATAACGGTCTTCGATTACGATACTCTTCACCCATCTGACACGGCACATGGGGATCTTGACCTCTCCCGAGTAGTCAAGTACCCAGATCTCTTCGAGCCTGCCATAGTATCTGTCCTTTACATTACCGGTCAAGGCCTCCATCGTCACCCCCGAGTTCTGGTAATCACTATCCTTGTCTTTGGCCTCCGTATAGAATGTGTATCCGTTGATATCATATGCTTGATAAGTCACGAGATTGCATATGGGGCCATGTGCCAAGGTGAAGATGATCTTTGCTCTGTCATCACTCGCTGGCAATGGCTTCTTCTGAATGTGCTCTTTGAACCAAGCCGCGAAGGAGGAGTTGTGCTCTCTCTTGATTTGGTCATCGGTCCTCGGTTTGCCCAAGGTCAGCGTACTTTTTTCTTAATGTTCTCTCATGCTTCTCCGCCCAAGGGGTGACCACTTATAGGTGCTGTAACGCTACTTTGTGCGCTCTGTTGAAGTCATCGCGTCGGTTCGGTGTATCAAAGTCCACATGCAAATCCCTCTTCCCAACCGAGTGACCTACTCCTTCGAGCCTGCCAACGTGCTTATTAACGGGCAGACCGATAGATTTTTTGACTTCCATGTAATCCGTGCAAAACACGATGCACTCTTCCGTCAGAAAGCCCTGGACGATGCTTCCATCCGGGCGGGCCCTGTTACGAATGAATCCCTTGATGGTCCCATTCATCCTTTCGAACGGGAACATGTTATGCAAGTATACCGGTCCCAGGTCGATGATCTCCGGGACAACATGGACCAACAGATGTACCATAACATCAAAGAATGTGGGCGGGAAGTAGATCTCAAGCTCACATAGTATGACAACGATCTCTTCCTATAGCCTTGCGAGACGCTGCAAACTGATCGACTTTTGAGAGATAATGTCGAAAAAATTATAGAGGCCAAGAAGTGTTTCGTGGACGTGCTTGTCCATTATCCCTCTAAGTGCAACCAGAAGTATCTGTGTCATCATCACGTGACAGTCATGAAACTTCATCCTGGACACCTTGCGTTTCTTCACGTCTAGATATCTGCGTATGCTCCCCGAGTACCCAGAACTAACTTTGATACCTTCGAGGCACTTGAAAACTTGATCGAGCTCCTTTGGATCTAGAGTGAAGCAAGCGGGGGGACATGAATCATCGAATTTTGAAACATTCTTGCGCGTAACTGTCTCCTCCTGGTCAGCGTGTAGCTCATCCCTTATATTGAGGTCTTTCAAGTCTTGCCTTGCCTTCGGCCCATCTTTTGTCTTTTCCGGCATGTCGAACAGGGTACCAAGCAAACTCTCACAGACATTCTTCGTGATATGCATGACATCAAGACAATGAGGCGTATCGAGGACTGGCCAGTAAGGCAAGCCCCAAAAAACAGACTTCCTTTTCCATACTTTTAACAGCGGCTCAGGGGCCTTCTGCTTCTTTCCCGGCTTAGGGCACTCTTTCCAATCGTTCAACAGCCGACAGATTTCTTCTCCGCTCCTCTTACGTGGCTTTAAGCGAGCCTCAGTTGTACCATCGAACAGATCTGGATGACTTCTCCACTCGTCATCCTTGTGGAGCCACCTTCGATGCCCCATGAACACGGTTTTTTGAGAGCTGCCCGCGGGCTTTAGCTGGAGATAAGTTGTATCATCCATACACTTAACACATCCGAAGTGTCGTCGTGGCACACCTGGCCGGAGACATATCCGTAACCGAGGTAGTCTTGCACCGTCGTGATCAACGCAGCTCTCATAGGGAAATGGTTTCGTTCGTTGGCGTCCCAGGTGTGGACCCCTTCATCAGCCCATAAATGTGTCTAGCTCCTCCTTCAATAGCTCGAGATATAGGTTAATATTGTTCCCCGGTTGTGTCGGCCCTTGAATTAGCATAACCATGTGTACATACTTCTGCTTCATGCAGCGCCAAGGGGGGAGGTTGTAGAACCATACAAACACGGGCCAGGTGCTGTGTGTGCTGCTCTGGTTGCCAAAAGGATTGAGTTCATCCGTACTCACACCCAACCTGATATTCCTTGCTTCTCCTCCGAATTCGGGGTATTCACAGTCGAGTGCTTTCCAGTGGCAACCATCTGCAGGGTGCCTCAGCACGCCATCGTCTTTACCCGCCATCTTTCTATCTTTGTGCCAACGTATGAGCTTTGCTTCCTTCTTGTTTGCGTATAGACGCTGCAAACGGGGAATGAGCGGAAAGTACCATAAAACCTTTTGAGGAGTTTTCTTTCCCCGCTTGTATCGGGGTTCCTCTCACTCTGGACACTCTGTTAGGTCCTCGTGCTCGTTCTGATAAATGATGCAGTCATTGACGCACACGTGGTATCTGATGTGCGGCAAATCAAGAGGGCACACGACCTTCTTGGCCTCATCGATACTACTAGGCAACACGTTCCCCTCGGGAAAAACTTTATGTAGAAACTCCAATGTCGCATCGAGACTTGCATCCGTGCTTTTGTATTTTACCTTGATGTCTAGAAGTTTGAGCGTGACGTTGAGGCAGGTGTGCTGGGGATCGCAACCATCATACAATGGGAGTTTTTGAGTCTTTCTCCAGTTTCGCAAACTTGGCAGCCTCTCTAAGAGCAGCTCTTTCGTTAGTTGTCTTTTTCACAATCAACTCTTGAACATGAGGGTCCTGCACCATTGCGGCCAGCGTGTCCTGGGTGTCCGCCGCTTTGGCATGTTCATCATGTCCGGCATCGTCGTCATGTCCGGTCTCTTCATCATGTCCGAGCGCCTCTTGGTGCTCCATCCCTTCATCTTCGGGGTCTTCATTTCCCACTTCTTCATGTGTCGTCCCTTCGATGTCAGCAACATCCTCATCCTTCTCACCGTGACTTGTCCACTGTATATAACCATCCATGAAACCCCGTCGGAGCAAGTGCGCCTTCACAGAGCCAGAACGGGGCGTGAACATATGCATGTTTTTGCATTCACGACACGGACAACATATCTCCTTGCCACCCCATCACTCCATATCTTCCACGGCGAACTTTAAGAACCCATTCATAGTTCGATCCATGATATCGTTCGATCAATCCCTATAAGATATAAGAAAAAGAATTAAAACCAACAAGGTCATAGAAAATTTCGGCATGACCTTTGCTAAAAATGACACAAATCGAGTGTGCCAGAAATTTGACAAAACATTGACGAATCAACATTTTGTCAAAACATTGGCAACTCATATATATTCCCTAAAAAAAACACATGGAGCAACTACAATGAGTTGTTGCCTCGGCTCGATGACCGGTGTCACAAGCAATACATGCATTAATGATATATATGGCTCGATACACAAATTTTCATCATCTCACATATGTGCATATCCACAACAATGTACATTTCATTTCATTCAAATAGACGACGATGCATGCCCTCGAGAAGTTAATTCTCACCTAGGGACGAAGAGGACCGAGACGTCGATCGAGAGCAGGTGAGGCCGGCTATAGGTGGTGGTGGTGGTGGTGGTGAGAGGGAGAGAGATGATTTGGGGGAAAGTGATTTAGGTGAGATAGATTTGGAGGAGAGGTAGCTAAACATGCATTAATTAATGGAGGAGAGAGAGAGGAATTTAATGCATGTGAGTGGGTGGAGAGAAATTTAATGTGCCATGCATGTGTAGAGGAAATAACAAGGGGAGAGGAGGAAGAAGTGAAGGAGAAATGGAAGAAGAAGGAGAGAGGGCGTCATATTTGAACAGTAAAGTTCGCTCAATTATTGAGCTCAACTTACTAGTGGCGTGCCCTACATACAACACGCCACTAATAAGGAACATACTAGTGGCGTGTTTGACAACAAACACGCCACTAGTATATGGCAGTTACTAGTGGCGTGTGGCAACAAGAGGCACGCCACTAGTATGTGCCTTACTAGTGGCGTGTGGCAAATAGAGCACGCCACTAGTACACAACGGTTACTAGTGGCGTGTGGCAACAAGGGGCACGCCACTAGTGTGTGCCTTACTAGTGGCGTGTGGCATACGGAGCACGCCACTAGTAAGAGGGAACCAGAAGCGGGACTGGCTCAGGTTACTAGTGGCGTGCTGGTCAGAACCCCACGCCACTAGTAGCGGATATACTAGTGGCGTGCCTGGGTAGACCCGTGCCACTAGTACCTTATGCCGGGTCCGACTGCGGGGTCCCACTTACTAGTGGCGTGGTGTTTATTGGGCGCGCCACTAGTAGCATTTTATTAGTGGCGTCTGTGTATACTAGCATGCCACTGATATTTTATGCGGATACCAGTGGCGTGGTTTTTTTAGGGGGCGCCACTAGTAATCTTCCCCTGTAAGGGTTTCTGCACTAGTGTATCCTTAATGTGACAATGACTACTTAGAGTTTGCTATATGCCAAGACTTGATTGTCTAGCTCATCTCTCCATGACTTGGCATGTGTGCTCAAGAATTTGCAAAGTTAGCTTAAATTGGAACTTGAACTAAATTCTTGATCTTTTGATGAGTTGCTCACTAGAGAGTCCTCTATCTTTGAATCTCCTCATGAATCTAGTATTGCAACTATGATCTCTGTCTTGACTGGTCAAAGATAGGACTTCACGGCAATCTTGATAAGGACCGCTAGTGACTTGATATGCTTAGACCTTTGTGGCTCGGGCTAGAGAATGCTTATTGTCATTAAGAGTCACTAGTTTTGCTCTACATGCTTGAAATCTACCATTTGCTAAAGTAAAAGTGATAAATCAAAGATGAACCACTCAAGGCACTTGCTCGTGTAAGAGGTAGTGTTTTGGTTGTAGCTAGTCTAAGTAATCATATGGAAACAGTATAAAAATTCTCAGGATGAATCACTCAAGATACATCCTCGTGCAGGGGGTTGTATTTTGCTTGTGTCTAATCCTTTTATACATGTGATTGGTTAATCTAGCATGTGGAAAAGTATTTTTGGTCCTAATCTTGATCGATTGTCCTCCTAGTCTTGACTTGGCGCTAAGTTGTCATGCTTCACTCATGTTTAGATTTTTGCTAGTGTGACCACCTAGTTTGGAACTAATCATTAGTGAAATTTTTAAATGTGCTAAGAAATTAAGATGCTAACTTCTTTCTTGCTATACATGTCTTTTTATGGATTGAGGAGTTTTTCTGTGGCATATTAGCACCTTTTGTGTCTATTTTGGATAATTCTCAAAGCTTGCTAAGAATTGAAAAATCAAAAAATGTCCATTCCACGTCATGCATACATGCTTATGCTTGATATTCATACACTGCATAGTCAAAGGGGGAGGCGTGAAGTCCCTTGATGACTATAGTGCCAAAAGGGGAGAGAAAGTTCATCATAATTTTGGCATATCCTTGCAAGATAGGCATGTGTGTACATTTAGTTTTGAGTAGAAATCAAATGCATAAGATCTATAGGAGTGAGGGGGAGTTCTAGAGATATTATTATTTAGATTTTACTCTTTCAGACATTCACTTGGCCTGGTGCTTGTTTTGTCTTTCCTTTGGTCAAGTGTGAATTCTTGCAACATGTTGGTTTTCAAAAATTCCCAAACCAACTCCAATTTGATTGATTTGAGATGTTGGCAATATATTCATCAAGGGGGGAGATTGTAGAACCTAGATGGAGTTGTACTGCTTCTCTAGGTTTCAAATGATGAATACTTTGCCACAGAGTTTGTTATTGGAATTGAATGTTAGGTTGTAAGAATTCAATGTTCATGTTTGAAATGAGTATATCAGATGTTCTGGTATTCTAATCGGAACTTCCGATGTATTTCGAAAGATCCAATCTCGATTATGTTTTTAGCGCGCTGGAAAAATCGGAGTCTCCGGTTTGATAACCGGATGGTTCGATGTGTTTCGGAGGTTTCGAGTTTGAATTCGGAGGTTCGGACCTTCATCTCTGGAAGCTCCAAGGTTTGTGTGAACCGGTTGGTCTGAGGTGATTCGGAAGTTCCATTGTTACAATCGGAATGTCTAAGCTTGAAGTCAGAGGCTCCGACTTCTATTTTTGGAGGCTCTGAGTTTTCTGGACTCGACTTTTGTGAGTGCTCGGTTGATTTCCAGATCGTATGTGTGGAGTCGGAACTGATGTCGGAGGCTCCGACTTTCAATTCCGGACTAACCGAGTTCAGTGTCCAGACTTGACTTTCAGATCGTGTTCGGGAGAACCAGAGTTTCTGATCCAGGAACTAGATGTTCTGATAGTGAAAGCACCTTGACCATGTGCTTTCTGATGAATTAGAGTTTGGTCAATTTATCTCCTGAAAAATTGATAGAATTGTTTTCTCGACTAACTTGGGTCAAGTAGAAAACTTGTGCTCGCAACCGGTTTGCTTATCTACTAGTGTGCAGGGTTAATGAGTGCGACGGTGGTTCGGTCACAAGGATCGGCATGACGCCTGGAACGCGGAGATGCGATCAAGGTGGTGGCGACAACATCGGGCGGCTCAAGACGGAGCCTTTGCGGACAAGGCAATGTTGGAGACAAGACATGAGGACCAAGTTATTGCGATGGCACTTTTGTAAAAGTGCAATCACCACCGAAGCAAAGTCAAAGAAATCGCGGCGGCGGCCAATGATGCGGTTTAGGATTAGGCTTGTAGTGGTAAGGAGGTTTGAGGGTGGATAGGTGGCTTAGACGCTTTGGGATGCATGCTAAAAGCCCTATGCCCTAAGGTGGGCTTTGAGGCCCAAGTGGAGAGGGGTATGCCCCTTCCACTATAAATAGGAGATGGTGGGTTTGTGGAACCCTAACTCTTTTTGGACAATGTCGGAGTATTATTCCGGCAATACTGAATATGGGGCGGTGTGAGCACAGCAAATCCAGATGGGTGCACACGGGAGACAGAATTTAGACAGGTTTAGGCCCTCACGGGGAGGTAATACCCTACGTCCTATGTTTGGTGGCTAATAGATCTTGAATCCCGAGTGCCGCAAGCCCTGGAGAATCGATCTCGAGGTTGTTTGAGCTATGAAACAATGGAGATTGTCTATGACTAAAAGCTTGCCGATCGGAGGTCCCCTACTAGGCCTTATATAGGCGACCGGGATAGGGTTACAAGAGTCCGGATCGATTAACAGATTGATTTCCTAATTAGTTACAACAGATTCCGGGTATGCCGGGCAGGTATTAATCCATGTCTTGCACTCCACGTTGATGAGGCGCCCCCGTGTAGAAGTCGGACTCCAAGTGGTCGGCTCGGCCCACCCTATGGCCAGAGGGCCGGATTCGTCCTCCTTGATGATACCCGGGTGCCATGTCATCATCAGTAGCCCCCGAGTCCTTCTCGATCTTACTGCTGTCAGCCTCCTCTTCTAGGCAAGCCTCCTGAGTGACCTCTGATTGCTAGTAGGGAGATCGTGAAGGACTAATTGAACTCCTGTGGAAAAGACAATAACAAGCCAAGTGATATTCACCTGTAAGACAGGAATATCATGGCGGATGAGCTAATAGCGGGTAAATTCTAGTGGTATCCAATCTATCCTGGTGGACAGAGACCGGCTGATAGCCCAGCGTGGGACATACCATGAATCCCAACTGAATTCCCGAGTAGCACCTGGCCTTCCCGAGTGGGTTAAGTCCAGCTAGTGTCCCCTGAAGGAATGCCTCCGAAATTCGCGTCAGAACTAGAGAAACAAGCCATGGCGCATAGGTTCCCAAGTGACGAAGCCTTACACCGAGTCATTCCACTGGATTCGAAAATTCCGGATCCTGAAGCCTTCGGAACAGCATTCTCGGAAGGTCCAGGGGGAGAATCCGGTAGCTCCGAGTTGCTCGGCATCTGACTTGTGGCCTACGGAAGGCATGCCATTACTGCCCTTCACTCGGGTGTATTCAAGTGATTACGTTCCTTCTTGAGGTCAATCACTGAAACCCTTCACAATTGTAACACCCGGTCCCGAATCTGCCGGTAACCGGCTAGTGGTTTGTGGGAAACACGTTGCAGTTACTGTTTGCGGGGGTATATTCCGAACGGCTATTAACCCCGGAAGGCCAAGCGTCGGATCCCCTTTCAATTAAGTGGCACGAATCGCGGCGCCTCTAAGTCGTGGGCGCGGAAGAATCGCAACATGGCCCGCCCATCGCACGTAGTGGAATCCGAAGGGGCGCATCGTGGGCGCGGAGAGTCCGCGCACGTGCGAACGTGGAGAAGCCGAACCGCTCAATCTGTTCCCCTTTATACTCCAAAGAGGTCGCGGGATCGGTTCACGCCTTCACACGCATTCTCACTCCCTTTGCACCCGAACCCTTCGTCTTCCTTTCACCCGAATTGACTCGTGCGCACCGCTCCACCCAAAACCCTAACTCCCGCTCCGGCCGCTTCGGATGCAAGCCCCGCATTGGGAAGCTGATCCGACCGAAGCCGAGGAAGACGCTTTGGTGTGGAAGCTGTTGAGCGAAGAAGATTCCCCCGCCGACCCAATGGCCCCGTGGATGAAGTCGACGGCGACGGAGGCACTGCTGGAGACCCTCGTGCGGCTAGGGATGCTGCAGCCAAGGGAATTGATTGAATGGCGCGCCGCCGCGGGGGAAACCGTCCCCACTCCGAACACCGGCGAGCTGGTTGTCCACAGCTCGTTTTTCGAGCGGGGGTTCTCGGTGCCGGTCCACCCCTTTCTGTGGGGGCTGCTCTACTTCTACGGGCTGGAGCTCCACAACCTCAACCCCAACAGCATGCTCCACGTCTCATGCTTCATCACGCTGTGCGAATGCTACCTCGGCATCCGACCGCACTTCGCCCTGTGGAAGCACCTGTTCATGGTGAAGCCGCAGCCAAGCAGAGACAACCCGGCCGTGGTGGGAGGTGCCGGGTTCCAGCTAACGTCCGGGGCGGCGAAGAGCTACCCGGCCCCGCCGATGCAGTCCTCAAACAAGGGTTGGCATGCCAACTGGTTCTACTGCGCCAATCCTGAGCCGTCGCTTCTGGCATTCTCAGGCCATCCGCCGGAGGTCAAGCCGAGCTGGTCGGAACCCCAGCTCGACAGGGAACAGGACAGCATTGCGGTCCTGATGGCGCAGCTCACCGAGGCAATCCAGTCCAGAGTTACCGGAGCAGTCGCCGTGGCGACCTTCGTCCGGTGGCGGGTGCAGCCTGCAAAGCTGCGGGTGCACCCGATGTTCGAGTACGCCGGAGAGGACGACGTGACCCGGGAGTCCACCGAAGGACTCACGGAGGGGGAAGTCCAGAGCCGACTCGAGATGCTCCTAGCTCAGGGGACGAGTCTGGACTTCTCTGGGCGGCCACCGCCTTTCAGCCGAGCGAACCCCCCGAGTCAGGTAGGTAGTCGATGCCCCAACCTTTCTCACTTAGTCCTTTGCCGAGTCTCACTCGGGCTTTCTCTTTTCGTCTTTGTAGGTTCTGTTCGGCTTTTGTTCCAATGCTCCCCTCCTAGAGGACGAGATATGGAACTAGCCGCTGTATGCTGACGTCCCGAGTGGCGGGCCACCACCGCGAGGGGTGTCCGGAGCGTCTTCTTCTGACACCGGGTCTTCGAAGGGCGCCGGGTCTTCGAAGGGCGCTGGGTCTTCCAAGGGGAAGATGCCGGCAACTGTGGTGCCCAGCCCTCCTCCACCGAGCGCGCCGGCCCCGGTGGAAGATGAGGAGGATGACGATGTCCCACTCCGCGTTAAGAGGCGAAGGCCGCCGGCGGGTGCTATCCCGGGGGGACAAGGCGGCTCCGCTGCCGGTCCCAGCCCAGCAACACCCGCTACGGCGGGCACCACTTCATCAGGGCAGGGTGGTTCCTCCGACCATCCTGACACAGCGGCTCCGCCCGCCATGGGCACTGCTCCGGCGGAGCAGGGCGGCTCCTCCACTGGCTCCAACCCGGTGGCGCCGGCTGCCGCCCCGAGTGAAATTCCTCGAGCGGCCGAAGATGACGTTCCCCCCGGCCGAGGGGAAAAGAGAACCATCGACACCGCCTTCGGGGATCAAGGCGGATCGGGAACGTCATTGGCCCCGACTGCTACCACGTCCGGGCGGCGAGCCTCGGGGCTTAAGAAGCGCGTCCCCGTCCCTCGATCAGCCAAGTAAGTGTTTCAGCGGCTGCTTGCTTGTCTGTGCTCTTTGAAATTGACGGGTCCGGGTTTCTCTTGCAGGGCGCAAAGGACGGGAGACGTCCCAAAGGCTCCATCGAGTGCCCCGGGATCCAGCCGAAGTGGGGATCTGCCGGGGTCAGATGCCCGGCCCTCGTCGCCTCCGCGTGCGGCCACGTCTTCGCCTCCCCGACCGTCTCCTGAGCGGGCTAGTGCACAACCCGCCTCGCCTGCTGCTCTTCGGGGGGAGGAGCCCTCTGCAGGAACGTCGGTTCAGGGTGTGCCAGCGGACGCCGGCCCGAGCTTGGAAACGCCGGGAGGGGCAGGCCCAGATTCAGCTGGAACCACCCCGCAGGACCGTAGGGGCAATCTCAACTTGCCATCGTCGGTCGAGGAGTTCAGCGCTGCTCTGCCTCCCCGGTCGTCCTCCGAGCTGGTGCTCCGGCCGCTCCGGGTCTGGCAATTGGACCCGGCGCGGCCGACCATGACTATCCGGGAGATCGATAACGTCCGGGAGGAGAACGAATGGAGCGACGCTACGGACATCACCACTCAACTCGGCGAGATGCTCCCGGCCCTGATGAAGACGATGAAGGAGGGAGCTAACCTGTTGAATGGCAAGTTGCGTCCGTTGATGCAGGTGAGTCGTCTCTGCTTTCGATGAGTGAGTGTGTCCGTAGGGAATAGCCCCCGGGCCTCTACCCGGCTAAGGTAGTCAGGTGGAGGACCCTTATCTGTTCCGTAGTTTTCACTCTGGGTGCACGAACAGTGCACCCAGAGGGTGTAGCCCCCGAGCCTGCGTTCGACTAGGATAGTCGGGTGAATGGTTCTTTGCTTTCCTTGTAGATTTGACTCTGGGTGCACGAACAGTGCACCCGGAGGGTGTAGCCCCCGAGCCTTCGCTGGTTCTGTGGGACCGAGTGGAGGGTCTTGATAATCTTTCCGGGTGACTTAACTTTTGTGGCTTTTTTTTGTAGAAACTGAATCGCCGGTCGTAAGACAAGACCGCCTTCCTTCAGGACCGGCTGCCAGTCCTCGACTGACTCGACCTGCGGAAGGTCGAGTGGGATAAACTGGCTGCAAGCCACCAGGCGGCGAAGGACATGGCCCGCAAGCGTGGGGCTGAGATTGCTGCTCTGCAGGCGGGCCTTTCCCAGGAGATCGCCCGCACCAAAGGTGAGGAGTCCGACTTGCGCTTGTTGCCCTTTTCGCCTCTTGGCATACTGATGGATTGTCTTCTGCAGCCGCCGAAGATGAGGCAGTGAAGCTCAGGGCGGAGCTCGAGGGGGTGAGGGCCCATGCCCTGGAGCTCGACGCCACCAAGGACCAAGCCGGCAAGCTCCAGGAGATGCTCTCGGCGGAGAAATCCCGCGTGGAGTATCTCGAGAGCAAGGCAGCCATGTTGGACAGCAGCTTGAGGCATGCTTTGAAGACAGTTGAGTCGGTGAACAAGAGGACCGCTGACTCGATGGCGACTGCCGAAGCGGCAGAGATAAGGACCGCAGACGCCGAAGCTGGTAAGCCTTTTGACTCGGGCTTTTAGTTGGTCAGGGCCCGTCGATCGTGTTGCTTATGTTTGTGTTTTGTCTTTGTAGGGTTTAAAGCGCGCCTCAGGAAGACCCGTGAGTTGGCCGAGTCGCTGCGGGCGGCGGGACGGGCAGCTTGCGGCGCCATCTGGGAAGAGGAGCCGGCCTCGGACTCCATAGAAGCGGTCGCGGAGCGCCTTCAGCAAGTACCCGACCAGGTGAAGAAACTGGAGGCAGAAGCTTCACGGTCGGGGGCCATCGTGGTCCTGGCGGTGGCGCGGTCTCACTACCCGCTGCTTGACATGCAGGCCATCGAGGAGGGGTACGCCGCTGACGTCCCGGACGAAGATATTCCGGAGATGATGAACATCATCGAGTCTACGGTGAACTCCCTCATGGATCGCGCGGGGCTGTAAAAAATAGTAGTTTGTGTGAACTGCTTGGAGGTGCCGAGTAACTTTTGTAAGGACTCGGGAATGCCGAGTGACTTTTGTATGGACTCGAGGATGCCGAGTGATTTTTGTACGGGCACGGAGATACCGAGTGATTTTTGTATAACCTACTGCGAAATACTGGCATCCCTCGCTGTAATACCCAACTTATATTATGATTAGGGTTTTGCTTTTCCTCATGCATACATACCCTCATCCCCGCACACACACCTTATTTAAACTTAAATGTGATATGATCACATTTTATAGAATACGTACATATCTCATCCTCGGTGGATAAATCTACAAACACCAATCAACTTATTTGAATTCGCAAATATCAATACCAGTAAAAGTAGGTGGAGGAAGATTAGGGTTCCTAGTAGGGTCACCCCTCTAAGGTTCCCCTCCCAAAGTTTCACCGAAAACCCTAAAGACTTGCTAGTTCGATCGGGGATTTCTTACAAAAAGGGGCAGAACTGTAATTACACATTTAGGTAATGTCCCCAAGGGTGGAAAGTTTCAAAAACCTATAATTAGCTATAAAAATGGTTAGCCTAGCTACATGCAAATTTCTGGAATTTTTGAAAAAGATCAAGAACTAGTTGTAGTTCAAACTAGCTCTTAAGCCCTATTCGAATTTAAATTCAAAACCAGGTCAAACAGGGTCCAAATGACCTCAAATTTTTACAGTAGGTCCTAGATGTTGTTATGAAGGTCCTGTAAAAATTTCATAAATTTTGGAGCTCATTTGGATGCTCATTCAAAATATCAAGTTTCAGCTGAAGATTTAAAAGAAAAAGGAAAAAGAAAAATCAAAAGAAACCAGGCCGAGGCCTATTGGGCCGCGCTCAGCCGGCCCGTTATCCCGCCTCCCTCCCCTGTCATGCGGGCCCACCTCGTCAGCCTCTCCGCTCCACCCGTCCCTCTCTGCCGTGCGGGCCCCACTCGCCAGACCCCGGCTTCCACGTCTCCGGCGCCGGGTGGCCAAGGTGGGTGGCGGATCCACCCACCGGCTGTCCGAAGCCCCGCACCACCCTTTAAATGCCACCTTCCGACAGCACCGCTCCCCTCTCCTCCCCTTGTCCGAAAACCCTAGCCTTCTTCTTCTCCGGTGCCTTGCCTCCCCGCGCCACCGCGTTCGTCCCCGAGCTCGGCTTTTACTCCGGCGAGCAATACCCAAGCCTCCGGTGAGCCCTGACTCGCCCTCCTGAGTTCTCGTGCTCCCTCTTCTTCCCCCTTACCCATTTCTCCCCTCCTCTTCACAGATCCAAGTCCGGAGCAACCCCGCCGCCGCATTCTTCTTCGCCTCCGGCCAACGCTCCGGCGAGCTCGCAAAGCGCGCTCCGGTCCTCCCCGAGCTCTCTCTTCCCTTCCCGAGCACCCCCTCTTCCTCCCTAATCTCCCCATCTTCTCGCTTTTGTAGCTCGGTGCCCCCGAAACTCGCTGCCGTTGTTTCCCGAAGCTCCTCACCGCTGGTCTCCGTCGCCAGCCACATCCCAAGCTCCTCCGTCATCCCCGCGCAGCGTGTTGTCCTCGGGGTGAGCCCCTCCTTCCTCCTCCATCCTCAGCCGGGCTAGCCGAGCCCTGTAGCGCCATCGCGCCTTCTCTGGCAAAGGTCCGGTGAGGCCACCGCCGTCCCGAAGCCACCGGGTGTGAGAGAGAGAGGGGAAGGGCCGCGTGGCGCCCTCCTATTGGCCATGGGAACCCGGTCAGCAGCTGACTGGGATTCCTTTGCCCAGTCAGCGCTGCCACCGAGGGCCCGCATGTCAGCGGGGCGCGTTTAAGGGTAGGAAACCCGGGTAGGTTAGTCGGGTGCGCGTAGCATTTTCTCCCTCGCAGATTAGGGTTAGGGTTTCCGATAAATTTCGAAATGCGATAACTTTTGAACCGTAACTCCAAATGTAGCAAATTTTATATCGTTGGAATCCATATGAAATTCTCTACAATCTGGTCTGGATGAAAATTTAAAAATTTGAAATATAAAACCTGGACAAGCAAGGTTAAATTATTTCATTCCCTTTTATACGATATTCTTCGATGATTCATAACTCGATGGATATATCTCCAAAATTAGTGATCCCAGTTGTGTTAGATTCATATCGCTGAACACTTTCATAATCTAACCATTTCAGGTCATGACAATATACTGAATAGTAACCTTCGAATCAAAAGCGAGCCCAAACTTAAATTTGCATGCATGCACAGTTAGGGTTACGATTTCACTTCCACAAGTTACCTTAGGAAGTACTCATTATTGTAGCTCCTTAAAATCAGTAGGTCACCTTAGGAATGCATACCAAGCATTATTCATCATGCATACATGCTGGGTCTCATTGCTTCTTTTTCTCGTTTGTTTCCGGTATCGCTTGTTGCTCGAAATGGAGCCCGAAGAAGAAGACCACCCGGCTCACGAATCTACGCAAGATCAGGAACCCTGCGACCAAGGCAAGCAGAGCTTGTTGCATCTCTGTTATCCTATTACATGCTTGATTACTAGTAATGTGGGAATGCCTGGTTAGAGATTATGATTGGAACTGTCTAGGTTTGCTCTGGGAAGTCATGTTTCTGTGATAGTTGAGAATTTAACTTGATGCCCTACCAACTTGAAATTAGTTAAAAGTGAGATGCGAGAGCCGAAGAGGGTAGGTGCACGATGGATACGACGGGTATATTTGATGTCATGAATGCGACCCAGGTGTAAGGAGAGTTTGTCGCTATATCCCTCTGAGGTTATTCCATCATAGTACTCCTCTTGTCACACGTGGACGTCAGTGGAAGTCACCGCTATGGGTATATCTGATGGCAAGTCTCGGTCACTCGGAGCCTTGCAACCTCCGAGTGAGGAGCACTCGTTATATCCATGGTAGTTGTACAGCCGGTGACGGACCGAGAGATTGGTTGGAATGAATATGTGATAGGTTGAGAACCCTCATGGTCGTTGCCGGACTCACCGCTATGGGTTATCTGATGGCAAGTCTTGGTCACTGGAGCTTTGCAACCTCCGAGTGAGGAGCACTCGATATTCCCATAGTAGTTGGATCTGCCGGGATGGTCCAAGAGGGTTGATTAAAGTAGATGGGCGTGGGCTGCCCTATACCACCTTGGAATGTTATGATTGATGTTCTCATGTTGGTGCTTGATTTATACGAGGTCTGAACTGCAAGTGGGAGTTGATGTGTTCCTCCCTGGATGCTATCTATGTCATGTTTTCCGCTCGTACCCTGCTAGATCAAAGTGCACCATGTTTTAATTGCTGCTATACTAGTATGGGTAGGACATCTAATCAAGCACGAATAAGTCTTGCGAGTACCTTCGTACTCACCTAGGATATTCCTAGATCATTGCAGGTGAGCCAGTGGTCGAGGATTACTTCGAGGATGCCTAATTTCTTGGTTTTCTTGGTTGGCTATCGACTCGTGGGATTTTGTTGGCTTTTGGTCAGCGGTCAATGCGCCGCTGTGGGACTCACTTAACTTTCTTCCACTATTGTTTAAATACTTCATATTTGGATATGTTTCCGGTTATCACCGAATGATGTAAACTGAATAGTTCACAACGTGGACAGCTAGTAGTATTATCGTATCGTAGTGGTTCGTGTGATGATATGCTTGCTGTCCAACATATGCCCCCACCTCCCGTCTGTCACGCGTGTATGTTGAAATGGGGAGTGTGGTTGGATGCATATGGAGGAACTTGTTGTTTTATTTCGAATCAAGTGAAGTGCAAAGTGAATGTACGGTCCACTACCAAAGTGAGTCATACGCATTGTGGCGTATGTTTTTGGAATCGTGATCCCTCAATCAGGCCGTGGTGAGTCATACGCATCGTGTCGTATGCATGTCGCACGGGGCGAGGGTGGGCCATAGTCCGTCGCAGGTAGCGGCTATGGTCACCGTCTTCACTTGTTGTGAATTCCTTAGTTCGGATTAAAATACCGGGTCCCTCACACTCGCAAGTGCGGACAATGTGTTCAGCATCTGACATGGCAGTCGGCCAGTAGAAACCTTGTCGGAAGGCTTTCCCGACTAATGACTTGGGCGCCGTATGGTGTCCGCATACTCCTGAGTGAATATCGTGCAGCAATCGCTTTCCTTGATCTTGAGATATGCATTGCTGGAGGACCCCAGAGGTGCTCTTCTTGTAGAGTACACCATCGATGATGACGTAGGTCTTGGCGCGTCGCGCGAGGTGGCGCGCCTCGGTCTGGTTTGGGGGGGGATGTCCCGCAGGAGGTAATCAAGGAATGGTGCTGCCCAGTCGGGAGTGACGACCAGGACCTCATTGGCTACCTCCCGAGCGGTATCAGGTTTTTCCTGACATGGTTCCAGACGTCTCCGCTTTGATAGAAGGGGTATGCAGCTCCTGGAGGAAAACTCCAGTCGGGACGACATCCCGGCTGGACCCCAACTTAGCGAGTGCATCCGCTACTTCATTGTCTCGGCGAAGGATGTGTGTTATTTCGAGACCGTCGAACTTGGCTTCGAGCTTGCGCACCTCCTGGCAGTAGGCTTCCATGGACGGGTCTCTACATGACCAATCTTTCATCACCTGTTGGACCACCAGTTCGGAGTCTCCGCGGGTAAGGAGCCGGCGGATTCCGAGTGAGGTCGCAATGCGTAAGCCGTGTAGTAGAGCTTCATATTCCACGACATTGTTGGATGCCGGAAGTGAATTTGAAGCACGTACTTGAAGTGCTCTCCTTTCGAAGAGATGAGCACGATCCCAGCCCCCGCGCCCTGGAGCATCAATGAACCGTCGAAGTAGAGTGTCCAGTGTTCGAGGTCAACGATGGAGGTCGGGGACTGGACTTCTATCCACTCGGCCATGAAGTCGGCGAGAGCCTGGGACTTGATGGCCGTGCGGGGGCATAAACTATACTGAAAGCCATTAGTTCCATTGCCCACTTGGTAATCCTACCCGTGGCGTCGCAATTGTTGATGACATCGACAATCGGGAAGGAACTAACCACCGTGATGAGGTGGCCTTGGAAGTAGTGGACTAGCTTCCGAGATGTTATGAACACCGCGTAGATGATCTTCTGGATCTGAGGGTACCGCGCCTTGGACTTGGAAAGGACTTCGCTGATGAAGTAGACCGGGCGCTGGACCTTCTAGATGTGGCCGGGCTCGAAGCGTTCAACGACCAAGACAGTACTAGCCATCTGGGTGGTCGCTGCAACATAAAGAAGCAGCGGCTCGTTAAGCATCGGGGATGCCAGCACCGGGGGAGTGGTTTGGAACTTCTTCAAGCCGCCGAGGGCATCTTGGGCCTCGGATGTCCAAGTGAAGGTTTTTGACTTCTTCATGAGCTTGTAGAGGGGCATGGCTTTCTCGCCGAGTCAGGAAATGAATCGACTGAGAGCTGCCATGCACCCGGTTAGCCGTTGAACATCTTTGAGGCTCTTTGGAGGTCCCATCTTGACGATGGCGTCGATCTTCTCCGGGTTGACTTCGATTCCCCGTTCGAAAATGATGAAACCGAGAAGCTTGCCCGAAGGGACCCCGAATACACATTTTTCGGGGTTGAGCTTCATGCTGAATCTCCTAAGGTTGGAGAAAGTTTCCCCCAAGTCACTTAGGAGATCTTCTCTTTTCTGGGACTTGATCACCACATCATCGACGTAGGCTTGTATGTTCCGGCCGATTTGCGACTGAAGGCAGCGCTGTATGCACCGTTGGTATGTAGCGCATGTGTTCTTGAGGCCGAAAGGCATGGAAACGTAGCAAAAAGCTCCAAATGGAGTGATGAAAGACGCTTTGATCTTGTCGTCCTCCTTCATCTTGATCTGGTGATAGCCCGAGTAGGCGTCGAGAAAACACAAAATTTCGCACCCGGCGTGGAATCAATCACTTGGTCGATGCGAGGAAGAGTAAAAGGATCTTTGGGGCATGCCTTGTTAAGGCTAGTATAATCAACATACATCCTCCACTTTTCATTCTTTTTGCGAACAAGAACTGGGTTCGCTAACCAGTCGGGATGATACACTTCTTTAATGAAGCCAGCTGCTAGAAGCTTGGCTATTTCTTCTCCTATTGCCTGACGTCTATCCTCAGCAAAGCAGCGCAAGCGCTGTTTGACCGGCTTAGCATCTGGCCGAACGTTCAGAGAGTGCTTGGCAGCCTCCCTTGGAACCCCGGGCATGTCAGAAGATGTCCATGCGAAGATGTCCCAGTTGTCCTGGAGGAAGCTGACGAGCGTGCTTTCTTATTTATCGCTGAGTGCAGTCCCGATCTGCGTCGTCTTGGAGGAGTCTTCGGGGTCGAGCTGGATCGACTTGGTGTCCTGTGCCAACTGGAATGATGTTGATGCTGAAGCTTTCTTGGCGGGGGGTGCTTCCTCAACCACAACCGACTTGAGGTTGTTAAGCTCAGCCTCAGCGATTTGAGCCGCGGCGAGGTTGCAATTTTTCAGGTCACACGTATACGCGTGCTGGAAACTGCTTTGTACCATTATTACCCCGTGGGGGCCTGGCATCTTGAGCTTCAGGTAGACATAGCTGGGGACAGCCATGAATTTAGCGTAGCAGGGACGCCCCAGGATGGCGTGATACGATCCTGGGAAGTCGACGACCTCAAAGGTGAGGGTCTCGGTCCGAAAATTGTCGGGAGTATCAAAAGTGACGGGTAGGCTGACCTGCTCGAGTGGACTCGCCATCTTGCCGGGTACCACCCCGTGGAAGGGGGCACCAGTCGGCTTGATCTCGGAGCAGGAGATCTTCATGTCATCAAGAGTTTTAACATAGAGAATGTTAAGATCACTCCCACCGTCCATGAGGACCTTGGTGAGGCGGACACCGCAAACGATTGGGTCCACCACCAAGGGGAATCTTCCTGGGTGGGGAATGTAGTCGGGGTGATCCGAGCGGCCGAAGGAGATCACGGACTCGGACCATTGTAGGTACTGGGGCACGGCCGGTTCCACTGTGTTGACCTCTCGATCTGTGATCTTCTGGCGACGCTTGGACTCGTAGCCGTTGGGTCCGCCAAAGATCATCAGACAAGTGGTCTCTTTTGGGAATTCGTCACCTTCGTCCTGAGGGGGCTCTTTTTTGTTCCGATTGGGGACGTAAGGCTTATTCAAATTCTTCAAGAGGTTGCAGTCTCGTGTCAGGTGGTTGGACTTGGGTCCATGAAAATGACACGGCTGACTCATCATTTCTTCGAAGGTCGCGTTGGTGCGCTGAGGACGGCGCGGCGGGGCGTGCTCGGCTGCAGCAACGAGATCTCCGCCCTTGCGCTTCCGGTGCTTCTTTCTGGACGACTCGGGGTGAGCATCCCGACTGGGGGACTCGGGCGCCTTGCCCTTGCTCCTGCCCTTGTCGTCTTTGGTAGTACTACGGACGGCCTCTTCGCCAGTGGCGAAGTTATTGGCGATATCGAAGAGCTCGCGCGTAGTCTGAGGGTTCTTGCGTGCTATCTTGTGGATGAGGTCGGTGCTTCGAACACCCTTGGAGAAGGCGGTGATGACATCACCCTCTCGGACCTCAGGTACAAAATTCTTCTTCTTAGAGAAACGCTGAATGTACTCTCGGAGAGTCTCATCTGCCTCTTGGGTACAACTGTGAAGATCCCACGCATTCCCGGGCCTGTTGTAAGTGCCCTAGAAGTTGTTCACGAAGAGGGTCTCGAGGTCACTCCATGACTGGATGCAACCCGAGGTAAGCTAGTGAGCCAGGCTCGTGCTGAGTCGGCTAAAAATAGTGGCAGATAATGGATCGTGACGTAGTCGTTGCCACCATTGGTTCTGCACGCCGTGTGATAGTCAGCCAGCCAAATGTCTGGCTGAGTTTCGCCCGCGTATTTGTCGATGCCGGTGACTCGGAATCGCGATGGGAAGATGACGCTGCGGATGCGGGTGCCGAATGCTTTCGGGCCTGCATACCCCATGCCGGAGGGGGTCAGCGAATGGCCACGGCTGGTGGCGCCGCTGTCGTCGTGGCGGTTGCCACGGTCATCCCTTTTGGGACCTCGATGAGCGCTCCGTCCGGCATCAGCGGGGTTCCACGCATCTTGATCCGACCCGAGTCAGCTATGGACCGACCCGGCTCGGTGAGCGTTTTTGTCCGCGTCCTGGTGGGCGTGGCTCCGTGCGGCTATGGTACCCCGAGCATCACGATTGGGCCTGAGTCGCTTGTGAACCGCTCCGGCCGGCGGATGACGGTCGGGCTTTGAACGGTGGCCGCCCATGGTGGGCGGGCTTCTCGGAGGGGTAGAGCGCCGACTTCTAGCACTTGCTGTAGAGCCTGCGCGGTCTCCAGAGACTTCGGCTTGCTGAAGAGCTGTTTCTTCTAGCAGGATACAGAGTCGCCGGAGTTCGTCGTGTCCCGGGGTGCCCTCGGGGACATTAATGGCGCGTGCCGCCATCGTGGCCGCGACGATGTTGTGACTAGGAAGCGGGAATATTGGGACCTCGTTCCTTTCACGCATGCGGAACTTGTTATGGACTTGGCGTCCTTGAGCCCTCATGCCATCATTGCGCAGTTGTTTGTCACGTTGACGAGCGAGCCTGGTCTGCTGCTCAATCAACTCCTCTTCCTTGGCAAGGAGACGGAGTCGAGTGGCTTCAAGCTCAGTCGGCGTTTGCTCCACGATGGGGACTGATCGGTCACCGCCGTTGTCCAGCGAGTCGGGGTTGGCCATGAAGACCTCCCGGGATGGGTGGTGACTATCCAAGCTCTCGTACTCGTCCAAGTCATACTCGAGGATGGGGAGGAGAGAGTCAATGGCGCCCACCAGTCAGGACCTCTGTTCGACGGGCGAGAACCCGTACGCGACCAGCAGACCCGATTTCGGCGTAACCTCATCCCTGGGGAGAGAGGCCAATGGCGCAGATTCAGGGGTGAGTCCGTGCAGAGAAGCTGATGGAACCTCCGCTGATCGACGTGCTGCCGAGTAGCAGAGGTGAAGTTTACCGACCTTGTCGGCGATGAAGTTCAACTTTTCGAATTGGAAAAGCTGTCCAGGATCCGGAGTAACGTCTATGGAAGCGAATCTCATGATGCTTCCCGGGATGAAAACGTCGTTGTTGCTGATGAAACCCATCGGATTCGTGTAAATGGATCTATGCGCACCTCCCCTACCTGGCGCGCCAACTGTCAGAGTATTATTCTGGCAATACTGAATATGGGGCGGTGTGAGCACAGCAAATCTAGATGGGTGCACACGGGAGACAGGATTTAGACAGATTCAGACCCTCACGGGGAGGTAATACCCTACGTCATGTGTTTGGTGGCTAATAGAGCTTGAATCTCGAGTGCCACAAGCCCTAGAGAATCGATCTCGAGGTTGCTTGAGCTATGAAACAATGGAGATTGTCTATGACTAAAAGCTTGCCGATCGGAGGTCCCCTACCAGGCCTTATATAGGCGATCGGGATAGGGTTACAAGAGTCCGGATCGATTAATAGATTGATTTCCTAATTAGTTACAACAGATTCCGGGTATGCCGGGCAGGTATTAGTCCATGTCTTGCACTCCATGTTGATGAGGCACCCCCGTGTAGAAGTCAGACTCCGAGTGGTCGACTCGGCCCACCCTATGGCCAGAGGGCCGGATTCGTCCTCCTTGATGATACCCGGGTGCCATGTCATCATCAGACAATCTCTTGGAAGAGCTGCTCAGGAGAGCTTTGGCCTAAGTTGAGAGGCTTTTAAACATCAAGAAAATCAATACAAAAAGAGTTCCAAAAGAAGAGTACGTGTTCTAGAGTTTTCTCTCTCTCTCTCTTCAGATTTTCGTTCTCTTGCCTCTATCTTTTTTATATTTCTTGGATATGGTAAGTTAGTGATGAAAGATCATGTTCCTGTTAATTTCATCCTAACACACCCGAAGAATCTCTCATTCCTATCTTGATTTCAGATCTATATTGGAGGAAAGATAAGTTCTTGGGTTTTCAATTTTGATTCTCTTCGAGGTTTCAATCTTGTCTTTTGGGGCTTGGAATATGTTGCTAGGATATGTGAGATGATTTCTTGTTAATTCCTTATCAACATACCTCACAAGGTCCCTAGGAATCAAGAATTTGATTTTCGTTCATCTTATTAGTTAGGGCTGATTTTTGAAGGTAGAAAACAGCAGATAGCAAATTAGCTTTTTCTCTTAGCACAGATAAGATTTTGACATGATTCCAATTGAAATAGCTTCATAAGTCTCGTGTCTACCACTATGCAAAATTTCATTCCATTCTATTGGGTAGATCAAAATCTGCGAACGTTTTTCTATGTGATAGTCTGCTGTTTTTGCCAATATCGGAAGCTCCAATTTCCTTGCTCCAGAAGTTCCGATCCACATCAGAAGTTCCGATCCGGAAGTTGGAAGTTCTGATTTTTCCAGAGAATTCAGAAATAGGGTCACTTCAGAACTTCCGGTAAGGTCGGAACTTTCGGTATTTCTACTCCGGAACTTCCAATTTGTCTGGTTTTAGCTTCACTAACTTTGATTGCTTTTGTCAATGGCTTTCCACTACATTCTCTGATTAGAACACTTTGCATTCTGTTCTTGTTTTCAGAAGAAAAGTTGAAACCGACATTCACCCCCCCCTGTCGGAAGCCACTGATCCAACACAGTCTTTCACCGGACGCAAAAGAGCATGGCTATTTGGCAGGTTGTGGTAGACAATGTCATAAGGATCATGAGTACGGATTCCATCGCTAGTAGCATCTACCACTCGATATGTTTCAAACTCAACACCTGTCATCATTTAAACAGCATAAATTAAGTGAGTAACTCAAGTAGTACAATACTCTTCGTACAACATTGCATCCGGTTTGTAACCTTGTGTACTGAAGATCCTACTTTCCCCATCATCTTCATATTGAGCTTCTACATGGGGTACGGTCTCCTCGCAATCTAGTTCTGTAAAGCATTGAATCAAACATAGCCGATAGGCATTTATAAGAATATTAGTGCAAAAATAATTGTAGTAATACCTTTCCCGTGGGATGGTTGTTCCACGGGCTCAAATATTCCAAATGTATCGGGTGGCTGATCGATGTCACCTGTGATGAAGTTGATTAGATTTTATTACATACAAATGATAGGTGCAAATGAAATTATACAATTTCAATATATCCAAATACCATCATGATTGAATATGCGGTTGTCAACTCGGTGTTCAATAGAATGATGATGAATGGGAGGTGTAATTGGTACCTTGCATACATCATCGACAATGGTTTCGCAATCACAGCCAGGCTGCCTTTCCTTTTCCACCGATCCCATAGTCGATGCAATGACTGATGGAGCGATACAATCACCTGATTCTTCACTATAGAAAATTGGGCTTAGAGTAGATGGCACAGGAATCTTTTGCATTCGATATGCATCATTTCTACCAAGCCAACCTACACCCTCAAGAGGCTGAATATCCTCCTTTGGATTTGTAGAAGCACTAGATTGCACAACATCATAGGAACTCCCTATTCAATGCATAGTTAGAGTAGTTGTAGACTAAAAATAGAAATAATATTCACTGCTATGGAAGTAGCACCTTTTGCAATTGATGTGTGTTGTACTTGAGTGATGTTGGATGGTCGTTCACCCGTACAAGAAATGTGTAAACCTACAGAAATCCATGTCATACACGATGATTCATGATAGCTGCCCAAATAAATTAGTGCTCATACCAGCCGATATCGAGCTGGTCATCGATGATGGAGTGTGAAGGACATTGTCATGCAAAGCTGCAGTTTGCATTTGTTGACGTGCTTCACGCCACCATTTTAGCAAATCATCCTTCTACTGGCCAGATAGTTGCGCAATCCGATCACTCTCCCTTTGCCTCTTTCGTTCCCTAGGATCACTTGAAATGCTTGTATTTGTTAGGTCCGTAAACGGAATGCAGCCCACCTTTTCCTTTGCAGAGCCCCTCTGCGATGTGGGAAAACCTACCAAAAGTCCATGTCATACATGATGATTCATGATAGCTACCCAAATAAGTCAATGCTCATATCATCTGATATCGAGGTTGTTGTCGATGATGGAGTGTGAAGGATGTGGTCATGCCAGGCTCCAGATTGCTTTTGTTGACGTGCTTCACGCCGCCTTTTTAGCAAATCATCCTTCTGCTGGTCAGATAGTTGTGCAATCCGACCTCTCTCCTTTTGCCTCTTTCGTTCCTTAGGATCACTTGAAATGTTTGTATTCGCTAGGTCCGTAAACGGAGTGCGACCCATCTCTTGCTTTGAAGACCTAATCTGCACATGTCAATCAATGTAAATTTAATCAATCAACCACAAAAAATAAAATATCATGCTTGAAAATCTTAGTCTATGTGTACATATATGTATAATATATACCTACACAAATATAGCGACAGAAGGTTGTCTATCATTTGATTATCCGTAGTGTATCCAATGGAGATGTCAAGTTTAACATTATCAACTCTTAGATCAAATGCACCATTTGCCAATGCTAAGTTTCTGGGGAGTACCTAACCTTTCCGGGAGGCGGAACTCAGTTTAAACATGGTGCATTGCATTATATTGATTTCATTTAGGAGGTACCCACTTTGTCGCATGGTGAGCCTGTTCGTGCACCAGAAGCGGAGGACACGTGGATCAACGACTGGCGCGAGTCGGTGGAGAGGTTCATCGGCGAAGCCAGGTTTGAGGCGGTGGGGGACTCGTCTACTGCTGCTGAAGATAACGAGGGTGATTATATCTCCGGGGGCAGTGATACTGCTGGGAAGGAGGACTAGACCCGCCTCCCTTTGGTTGTGTGTCCTTGTTCTTGTGCTGTAAAGAACTTTTAACTTATGCAATCTGGATCTTGTTGCGTTTTGTCGTCTTATGGTTGATGCGAAAAACTCCTCTATTCTGCTGTGTAGTTGTATTTCCTTAGGGTTGCGTGATGTACTATGTATATGACTCCGAGCCCCCGACTGTTTGTGCGAGTTGGCAGGAACTCGGATGAACAGGCTGAAAAAACTTCGCTATAGTAGCCCTCGACTGTTTGTGCGAGTTAGCAGGAACTCGGATGAACAGTCGGAAAAAACTTCGCTATGGTAGCCCTCGACTGTTTGTGCGAGTTAGCAGGAACTCGGATGAACAGTCTAAAAAAATTTCACTGTGGTAGCCCTCGACTGTTTGTGCGAGTTAGCAGGAACTCGGATGAACAGTCTAAAAAACTTCGCTATCGTAGTCCCCGACTGTTTGTGCGAGTTAGCAGGAACTCGGATGAACAGTCTAAAAAAAACTTCGCTATCGTAGTCCCCGACTCTTTGTGGGAGTTAGCAAGAACTCGGATGAACAGTCTGAAAAACTACGCTGTGGTAGCCCCCCGACTGTTTGTGCGAGTTAGTAGGAACTCGGATGAACAGTCAGAAAAAACTTCGTTGTGGTAGCCCCCGACTGTTTGTGCGAGTTAGCAGGAACTCGGATGAACAGTCTGAAAAAACTTCGCTGTGGTAGCCCCCGACTGTTTGTGCGAGTTAGCAGGAACTCAGATGAATAGTCTAAAAAATTTCACTGTGGTAGCCCCCGACTGTTTGTGCGAGTTAGTAGGAACTCGGATGAAACAGTCCGAAAAAACTCGCTGTGGTAGCCCCCGACTGTTTGTGCGAGTTATCAGGAACTCGGATGAACAGTCGGAAAAAACTTCGTTGTGGTAGCCCTCGACTGTTTGTGCGAGTTAGCAGGAACTCGGATGAACAGTCGGAAAAGGCTTCGCTGTGGTAGCAGGTTTGTACTTGGGCCTCGGGGTAGGTTGCCGTAGACGGGGAGGCGAAACAAATTGAGGAATTCGTGCCGTGCCTGGGCCCGCGTAGATGCAAGGTCTGCCGTTGCATTGAAGAGGCGACACGAGTTAAGGAACGTCGGTTTACTCGCCATTCTTCGGATAGATGCAAGGCGCTTATGCCGCCGTACCCGGAGCGGAGAGTTGAGTTGTGAAACTCATGCTCTGCCTAGCCTCCGGGCGAATGCTGGGCGTGATGCCTATGTGCCAGAATCGGGGGAACAACTGTGAGTTGAGGAGCTGGCCCCTAGATGTCGTGGCGAGGCGTTATGGACAGCTGACCGGACTCGAGGCGACGAAACGGGGCGCGAACCTGTGTACATGCCAACCCCTGAGTGCATACGAGGTGGTTATACGGCGACCAAACTCGAGGAGGCAGAACGAGGCGCGAACTTGTATTCGTGCCTAGTCTCGAGTTGTCAGATGCTTGTATGCCGTGGACTGGGGGGCGAATCGAGGTATAGACTCGTGTACGTGCCCATTCCCGAGTCGTTGGGAAGCATGTTGGAGGCGTTCTGAGTATTAATGATTGCTTGATGTAGACCGAAGAGTATGGTATTGGTGAAGTATAGGTATGGCGTCCATGGAGACACGGGTTATCCACCATGAAGTCATCCGGGGGAAGCTCCCGAGAAGCTAGACATAATATTTGAAGAGTTGATCAATGTTCCATGTGTTGGGTAGCACGGAGCCGTTGTCAGCGAGTTTTGAAAACGCCCGGTCGCGGGTTGGCAACGATAATGTAGGGTCCTTCCCAATTGGGAGATAATTTGTTCCCGTTGGTACAGTGGTGACGATGCCAGCCCCCGAGCCTGTGAGGGTAAGTGATTCATCGAAACATAAAGTCCAAACCTTACCTTTCTGGAGTTGGGATTTGAGCGAATGCTCGAGTAGTTTTCGGGGAAGATATCCTCGGGAATATTTGATCCTTGACTGCTGCGCGGGGAGTTGTCTCGGAGGAAGTTAGCTCGAACTTTGCGGCATTGACGTCGCATAGCAGAGCGGAGACGCTTCCTGTTCAGATGGTGCCTAAGGTCGGCTGGACGCAACTTGATCTGATGGTGATCGAGTTCGGCAGTAACTTGTCGAAGCGCGATCTGGCGCCGGGTGTGCCTCGAGGCAATTGTGCTTCGTAGATCGCGGGATCAGAAGCATACGGATTGAAGCTTGCATGGTCGCGTGGAGTAGCGACGACTCGTAGAGCCGTAGGGAGAGTTCGCTTGCTTCCCATAGCGAGTTGACGCCGAAGTCGGTGAGTTTCTGCTTGATAAGGGGGGTTGGTGCAGCTGTTGCGAGATCCGGACGAGACATCGTAGAAGTCTTTGTCATCGAAGCCCGTGTACACCATCTTGTCGGCGAGAATTGCTGAAGTAGACTCAAGCTGACGTAAGGTCTCCACGGACGGCGCCAGCTGTCGATGTATGGTATACGGGGGGTACTCGTACAGCACGTATTTGTACTGTAGCGGGGCGAAAATTTAGGTCAGCTTGATCTCCAGACACAGATTTACCCAGGTTCAGGCCTCCGAGTTGGGTAATAGCCCTACGTCCTGCTTGGATTGGATTGATACATGATATGAAGTACAGAGAGAACTCAGCGAGTAGGGTACTCGACGAGATTCGGGTTACAGGTGGAACTCGACGGGTAGGGAACCCGACGAGATGGGTTTCGAGGCTAAGGGCTCTCGAAGGCGGCTAGTCGACTAAGGCTGTAGGATAGAGCGTTGCTTCTGGCTCCTGATCCAATCTAAATTGAGCTTCTCCTCCCCTCGAGGGGTGTGTGCTCCTTATATAGGCGGAATAAGGCGAGTCTTCGTAGTACACGAGTCGGAAAGGCGTGTCCAGAGTTGTTCTCCGATTCTGGTTAGGACACACCGACTTGGGCACGAATATACGGTTTGTAGTATTACCCATCATCAGAAGTAATATGTGAATAAATGTTAATGAATGCGTGATCTATGAATGAAAATCACCGTGCCTAGCCAACATGCATGGATGCATGAACGAAGTGTAAGGCGTGGCAATTCATGATGGATCTATCTAATTAGGAAAGGAATTAATTAGGCAAGAAAGTAATCTGTGAATGAATGCGTGATCTATGAATGGAAATCACCGTGCCTGGCCGCCATGCATGGATGCATGAATGAAGTGTAGGGCTTGGCAATTCGTGATGGATCTATCTAATTAGAAAAGGAATTAATTAGGCAAGAAAGTAATCTGTGAATGAATGCGTGATCTATGAATGGAAATCATCGTGCCTGGGCGCCATGCATGGATGCATGAATGAAGTGTAGGGCTTGGCAATTCGTGATGGATCTATCTAATTAGAAAAGGAATTAATTAGGCAAGGAAGTAATCTGTGAATGAATGCGTGATCTATGAATGGAAATCATCGTGCCTGGGCGCCATGCATGGATGCATGAATGAAGTGTAGGGCTTGGCAATTCGTGATGCATCTATCTTTGTTTTGTGTGATCTATCTTTGATTTGTCATCGTGTTAATATTAATGATCTATCTGCAGTCGGATGGGGCATAAATAGACCATCTAATCTGTACGAGACGTTGGATAGACAGGCCATCTAATCTATATGAAACGTTGGATGTGTGAGTAATGGACGATCTAGAGTGTTCTGAGTACATTTTTAGGGTGGATTTAGAAAAAAAAATTCTTTTTTATAAGATAGTATAGATATAGATTAAAGTTTCGATGAAAAAAAAATCTATCACGGCTGCTGTAAACAAAAGGACGGTATCCGACCTGTCAAGAGGAAAAAAAACACGGTATTCGAAGAGTCAAGTCTTACGAAGTCACAAAAACACGGTAGCTTCCGTTTAGAATGGAATGAAGATCAGGCGCAAGGCAAACGAGGTCGCCGTGCGCAAACACCAGACACGAGCCACTAAAACATCAAACCGCTTCACCGTCTCGAACCTTCTCACCTCCCTCCCCGCCCTAACCCTTCCACTTCTCCGCCACCGCCGCCGCCGCCGCCGCCGCCGCGCCGCAAACGAGAACCCTCCTTCGCCGCGACCGATCTCCGCCGCCTGCCGAGATGGATGACAGCTGCGCGGTGTGCGCGGACGCGCTGGAATGGGTGGCCTACGGGCCATGCGGGCACCGCGAGGTGTGCTCGACCTGCGTCGTTCGCCTTCGCTTCGTGCTCGAGGACCCTCGATGCTGCATCTGCAAGACCGAGTGCCCCTCCGTACTCGTCACCAAGGTTCGTCGATACGGTTTGCATCGGTTCGGTCCCGTTATTGATCTATAGCGTGTGTGCGGGGTTGGATCTTGGGGTCTGATTGGTTAGGGTTTCAGTGTGTTAGGAATACGTTGGGGCGGAGGGGAGGATTCCGTTCTACTGTTTGGATATTGAAAGATTTGAGCAAATAGCACTACAATATGGGACTTTTATGTCTTTCCCGATAGGGTGAGCTTAGGTCATTGTATGGAGTTGTGGCTGGGAAGTTGGGATCTCAGCCGATCTTTCTTTTCATTCTGCAGGACGAGATGATGTTTTTTTACTATTGTAAATTTGATTTATTAGAAATTTGGTGTGCCGTGCGATTGAGTAGTTGGAGATTTGTGCTGAATGCCATGGTTCCGGTATTTTCTTGCGCGATACATGGCTTTGCAAGATAATTTTGGTTTCCTAGACGCCAATGGGGCATTTTTTGAATACTTGTTTAACAGATTAATGCACTTGGGCTTACAGTAGAGCTAGAGATGTCGTGAACTTCACTAATGAGAGTAATTTAGTATACCTATCCAGAGTTGTCAACAATTGCTCTGTGGTGATTTATTTGTAGAGACATGAGTAGACGAACTAGTGTTTCTTTAATTTTCTCTAATGTTTCACTACGAAGAAAGTTTGTATCTTAATATCTTCCGTTAGTTCGACAATTTATGAATTGTGAACTTTTACATGAGAAAATAGAAATAAGATGGTCTTTTGTGGGTTCTGTATGCTTATCGTGATTTAGGCATTTGGCATTCTAGTTTGTGCGTAGTGCCAACCAGAGGGAATCGGGAATAGCTAGAAATCCTCTTAGAAATGAACTGACGGCTTTTGTTGACAATTATTTGCATGCTTTCTTCACAACTAAAGGATTCATTTCTTAACATTTAATAGGCCATGGGCGATTACACAAGAGTGATCACCGATTTCTCTGTTCTCCCCTCTGGGGCAAGTGAGGGAAAGACGGGGGAGTACTGGTACCATGAGGATACAAAGGCATACTTTGATGATGCTGACCACTATAAGATGATAAGGGCAATGTGCCGGCTTTCGTGTAGTGTATGTGACAAAGCTGAGGATCAGGTTGGTCAGGCAGCACAAGCAAAGCGCCAAAGCAGGTTCAGGAGCATTGATCAGCTAAAAGGACATTTGTTCCATCAACATAGGTTATTCATGTGCAATCTTTGCTTGGAGGGGAGAAAGGTAAATAATATCTTATCACCTAATGTGCTCTTTTAACCTTCCTATGTAGTCATTCTTGTGTTTCAGAAGCACTAAGTGGAGTTACTATTGTGACACCAACTCTGTATTTCATGGTTCCCTACTCTGTTAAAAAATTTAGCATGAAAACTAACCATGTTTGAGAATTATCTAGCTGAGTAAAGGCTCAAAGAAATCGTCATAAATACTTCTTGCTGTCGATAACATACTGCTGTTGCTTTGTGTCATGACTCATGAGTAGACCTTGCAAGGTTCTAAAACTCGGTAACTGGTGCTTGCTCGGTCACACCTTTTAGTGATTATAGCCTTATAGGTAATTGGCCTTGTACTTGGTTTTTCTATTTAAATAATGAATTTATATATGTCCAAAACCAGCATTTTATCCTATTAGGGTAGTTAGAGTAGATGGAGCAGCAGCAGCCACCTCCGGAGAATAGAGATGTAACCGCAGGCAGTAGCAGCCCCTGCTCCAGAGAGAGGAGGTGTGGCAGCAGCAACTATTGGCACAATAGAAAGAGGAATGTGAAACTATTGTAACAGTTATCTCGAGTACTAACCCGGTTATACCTGATTATCTGGATTACTCGGCTGGTTATACTGGTTAAACCTATTAAGTACTCATCAATGCATACTCCTACTCGGTGAGGTCACCTATTACGAGTACTCGGCCAAGCAAAGCTGATTTTAGAACACTTGAGACCTTGTTCTGTTCTGCGGTGATGGAATTGAAGTATTCTGGCAAATAACTAGAAAAAAATGTTATTTTCATATAACATTACATTAAGTTTGTCAGGGGCAGGGTCTTTTTTTGGTATTGTACTTTTAGAAATGCCAGTGTATGTCTAATTATCCCCATAGGCTATATAGCCATGTGAAAGTTCCCCACCCTACATATTTGTAGTTTTCTACTTTGCTTAAAAGGTTATATCCTTTATGCAATTGTATGCATAAACATGATGTTTTTGAGAAACACACAAAGCCTGCCTGAAGAACATGTGGAACCTGCTGATCTAGTGGTACATAAACTTATCTCATATACTATTTTGAACTTAATATGAGTACTTAATAGGTTTAACCAGTATATAAAGTTAGAGTTGAATAATTTTCTTTTGTCAATTGAAGTTGAGTTTGTTTCTATTGTATGCATTTTAAACCACTAGAGACAGTAGAAGTGAATAACCTTATATGACCACCTTCAACTGCAATATTTTTTAATTTATTTCGAGCATGTACAATTTGATTGTCTTGATAAACAGTACTGTTCTATCCTCTCTGAGAATGATGAGTTTAAGAATTGCTTTTATTTAGTGGTACATTCAGTCATTTTGTGCCTTTTATATAAAGTCGGTGAACCTGATGAGCTTTTTTGCAGTATCTAATCTGAACATAAGTCATGGTTTATTGATTTTCTGTGACCCCTCCTGTAGATATTTCAAATATGTTGCTATGTAATTTCTCTTGGGATTATTGTTTGCTGAACAAGTTGATATGTTGTCAGGTGTTCATTTGTGAACAGAAGCTGTATACAAGGGCACAGTTAGCTCAGCATACAAAAACTGGTGATTCTGAGGTGGATGGCTCTGAGGTTGAGCGCAGTGGTTTTGCAGGACACCCAATGTGTGAATTTTGCAAAAGCGCATTTTATGGAGATAATGAGCTTTACACACATATGTCCAGAGAACACTATTCGTGCCACATATGTCAAAGGTATTATGCAACTCTGTCCTTAGCTAAATCATTGTTACGAACTTATGAAACGTGCTGACCTTGTGATTGCTTACAGGCAGCATCCTGGGCAGTATGATTATTTCCGAAACTATGATGATTTAGAGGTATTTTGTCTCAAATTGTTCAATTTGGATCTCCAGCTCTTATTGATGTCTATGTTTCAAGTTATATCTTTCTGATCTGTGCCACTAGCTCACCCATGTTACATTTCTAATTACGCTCGGCATCGTTCTAATATATGTTTTCTTATTAATTCAATCCAGATGCATTTTCGTAAAGATCATTTCCTCTGTGAAGATGAAGCATGTTTAGCCAAGAAGTTTGTTGTCTTCCAGAGTGAATCAGAGATCAAGGCAAGTTTAGCTCATGCTGTTGGTTTAGCAGTATTAGTGTATTACTAATATCTGCGTATTAACTGGATATGCCACTGGGTTACTTGTGGTCATACTGGCTGACTGGTCTATTTCTACAGAGACATAATGCTATGGAGCATGGTGGGCGGATGTCTCGTGCTCAGAGGAATGCTGCCCTTCAGGTATGTGTCCATGGTTTTAGGGTCTCTTTGTTCCGTGCTTTATTTTTTGTGCTTTAGCCTCCCCCCTTTTATTTAATTACTGTCAAATTAGTACCAAACTGATATCTGTATCTATATTTTTATTTTGTTGCTTTGGGCTAAATTTTGTATTTGGCATTGTCAGATACCTACCAGTTTTATATATCGAAGGAGTGAGCAAGATCAAAGGCGTGGCAGAGGTAGGGGCCATAATGCTCAACATGATGGACCTGACAGGGATATCTCATTATCTGTGCGGAATGGCAGTGCAACTGCAGACCATGGCCTTGGAAGTCGAGTTGAAAGTGTTACAGGGTCTTTGCAGTCTTTCAGTGTCAGTTCTAGTTCTGGGCGAGCAGAAACTGGCCGAAGCTCAGGGAATGGTCGTGTGCTCGAACAATTGTCCTTTCCTCCTCTTCAAGACCAGGATATCCCTGATGGTAGGATGGACTCTGTTCCTGATGAAACCTCGTTTCCTTCCCTCTCAGAGCAGCAATCAAGGTATGCGCTGGCTCTTAGTCAAAGCTCAAGGGGTTCTGCGAGGCTTGGTGATGAATCATTATTCCCTCCATTACCTGGGTCAAGTAACAACAGGGGTGCTGCTTCAACACAACTGGGCCTGCAAAGTCTTGCTAAGAACACACTTGCATCAAGGCTTCAACAGCGTAGTAAGGGCACTGTGAAAGTACTCAAGTCTGCTCGGTCTCGTCCCTCTGAAAATACTGAAATAGTACCACATGTTTCAAGTTCCATCCAGACGTGGCCTACACCTGATCAGGGGCTGCTTCTCTCTGGTTCTTCTCAACTTTGGAATGGAATTCAATCAATAAGAGAAAATGGGCTCAGGCCACCTGCCTCTGGCAACTCAGCATGGAATCCTGGAGGTTCAAACAGGATGAAGCACTCTGATCCTACCACTAATCTTGTTTCTGGTGGGTCCTCTGGCCAGGCATCATCAAGTACAGCTTATGGCAATAAAAACCAACTGCCACCACAAAGCAGCCAAACATCACCTGTTGTGGAGGATGTTCGTGCTGCCAACAAAGCCCTGGTTGAAAGAATGCGTGCCGCTTTAGGAATGGATGAGGATAGGTTTGCTGCATTTAAAGAAATTGCTGGTGAATACCGTCAAGGCGTCATCGATACTTCAGAGTATCTTTCATATGTTGACCAATTTGGTATATCACATCTTGTTCCTGAAATGGCTAGGTTATTACCTGATCCTCGGAAACAGAAGGAGCTTGCTGATGCCTATTACACCAATATGCGTTTTAAAAGCCTCCAAGAAAATGGCAGTGGTGAAACCATTACCTTAAAAGAGAACAAACGTAAAAAGAAGGGGAAAGGAAAAGCTCCTGATGTTATAGAAACAAATGCTGCTAAGGATGTGAGTGATTCGCAAGCAGATACCTTTTTGGACACTGTAAGGAAGCTTCAGTCAAACAGCAAGGCTCAGGAAGGAGAGGCTGCGGTGCTGTCAAAGGATGGGTATAGATCTTCCAAGGGAAAGATCCCACTATTGGCTGGAGGGTCATCATCTAGTACATATATGGGTCTAGACGGCGACCCTGGTGCCATTTCAAAGGCATCTGGGGCCAGCGATAATGTGGGCAAGGAAGGAGGGAGTAGCAGCGCTAACAACAGTAAACAATCAAAGAAGACGTCAAAGTTTCTCAGAGCCCGATTAGGTGATAATAACTCACTGGCTACACTTGATTTCAGTCGTCCTGATGTGAGCTCTGAACAACCAGAAAGGGAGTTGCAAGGCCCTCAAGGCCCGCATATGGGGTTGCCTGTGCGAAGTGTGTGGAAGAACGGTGGGGCACAGAAGCTCTTTTCCAGCAATGGAAGGAAGTAATATCATTTTGCAGATGCGGTTTGATTTGTCAGTTGAGCTGGTTGACAGTAAATTTGCACATTTTGTGATCTGTGGTTGGCTGCTCAGAGAAGACATCATCAATCTAGAAGACCACTTTGTTTGAATGAAGTTTTGCTTATTGAGTCTGCTAGGCCAAAACCTCAAAAGTGAGGATGGAACTTGGAAGTCTCTGCACAATATCATTGTGTGGCTAACATATACCTTCCTCGAATCTATTGGTAGACGGTATATTACATGAATTCTACCAAAGATTCTGGCTTGCGTGACTATGATTTCACTTTGATTTCAGGCTGTGGCTTTTGATGGCAGACACTTATATTTACTGTCTGTAAAGACTGATACTGCTGTCGTTTTACCCTGGATTGGTACAAGCTCCAAATCCAACGACTTATTTCCATGCATTGGATAAATTATCTATGCTCTATTGCTCCTCCCCAGTTAATAGGTTTCTCTTCTTTTGGTTATGTTGGCTGCTGTAGTGAATTCAGCAATCGTGACTAGAGACATGAATCTGCAGTGTAGTGTATTTGCCCTTACTGAATCTTCTGTTGCCGAAGTTGAACTCTGTAAACATATAAACCTACAGGCTAGAAGGCCTGTCAAGTGGTAACATATTTCCACAATTTGTCTATGCTAGATAATTGTTCAGCTTGCCGCCTTCCTCGTTCTGACCTACTTGGATTGGTTATCCAATCAGTATACGTTTTGTGAACTGATTTGCGCCTCTTAATCTGCAGTGTCTTCATCAAGAAAGGTTAATCTTTAACCTGATTTTGCATCTCATATGTGTTCATCAAGGTAGGTTTATCTCAAAATAGAGTGGAGAGGGGATGAAGTAGCATAGCGAAACATGCAGACACTGGCTAATGAACGACTACCGGCCGGTCAGCCTAATGCAGTGTGGGCTCCGCTCATAGGCACCTTCGTTTCACCTAGCGAAAGTATGTTCATCAAAAAGCATGCACGCAGGACAACTCCCTATATGTCCAGGACGTCGTCCAAATCATCCACAGATCCAAGACTCTTCCACAGATCCAAAGACGCCGGCCCCCTCCTTAAATTAGACATTGCAAAAGCTTTTCACTCCTTCGATGGGAACTTGATCCTCCAAGTAATTGGCTCTGATCCCCGTTGATGGGAATTGATCGCTATTCTTTTTGGCACTATCTTATCTAGGGTGCTATCAAGTGGCACCCTGGACACTGGTTTCTTGACCATAGTAGGATGAGATAAGGTGACTTACTTTCCTCGACTCTATTTATCCTATCCATCAATCCCCTCTAATTGATTTCTTTTTGCACTGTTTCATCTAGAGTGCTATGAAGTGGCACCCCGGGCATTAGTTTCTCCACCATCATAGAGTGAGATAAGGCCACTTACTCTCTCCAACTCTTATTTATCCTACCCATCAATCCCCTCCAATAGATTCTTGACTTGGCCACCCAACATCATCTTGGGCATCTGGCATGGCCAAAATAAAGAAGTCTCTTTACACCAACTCTATCATAGAGGATTCTGGCGCTGTCCAATGCATCCCCTCCTCTTTTGGTAAAATATCAAGTTTACTCACCATCTTCAACAAGACTATGGTTCACCCAATAAACTGTGATACGATCAACCTAGACTCTCTTCTCGCTTCCTTCCTAGCGAGCGCAAGCACTTTCCATGCAAATATCTAGTTTGCAACAAAGTTGAAAAGGATCCACATCCAACCGCTCATCGACAATATGAGGGCCCCCCCTTCCTCGTTGGAAGGACAGAGTGCTTTCCCCGACTGGCATACTTACTCTTGCCAACCCGGCTCTATCATCCATCCCGACCTACCACCTCATAATCTTTCAACTAGCCAAGTGGGCCAAAAATAAGATGGAAAGAATACATAAAATCTTTTCCAAGGTGTGTGGACCGCAACACCTTGGGGGTCTAGAGATCCTTGATCTTGAAAAGTTCAGCCATGCGTGGTCTCTAGTCTACTGGCTTTGGTTTGATTGGATTTGTCCATAAAACCTTGGATTGGCACTTCACCGCTGTGCAACAATTCTGACAAACAACTATACATCGCTTCCACGTGCATCACTATTGGTGACGGGACGAATGCTAAATTCTAGCATGACGAATGGCTTGATGGAGCTTGATAAGACAGTGGCTCGATCTTTTGATGAGATGAAGGTAACTATTGATTTGGTGGAGATTGACCTTGACGATCCGATCATACCGTACACGACGATACGCCTTAGCAATCGCTAAACCAATCTCCGATGGTTATTGACCTTGCCGTAGGTACGATCAACCTGAACAACGAAATTCGAGTTCCTGCAAGCAATGGAAAAACCAGCAAGAACTAGGATGAATTGCAATTTGAAATTAAAAGTATTAAATTGGCACAAGAGCTAGAAGAAAGTGTTTTGGGATTCCACTAGCGATCTAAACAAGGCGGTAGTTCTACACGACTTGTAAATGTAAACTTATAGCTATAGCTAAACAACTCAATGAAACCCATATAATCCTAAGGACTTGAACTGTCTTATATAGAGTGTGGAGAGGAGGTGATGTCACGACTAGGACTCCATCTCCCTTACGACTCGAATATCTCTAAGTTGCTGAAATTTAAAGATACATGACCCCGGGCCAGATAAGGTTGTGCATGACCATAATTATATTATGGATGAAAATACAAAGTGGAGACTTGTGTATTTTGTCCAAGTCTTCATAATCCATCATGGTGGCTTTAAAATCTTGAAATAGCTTGACAACGATTCAACATCTCTCCTCACTTGAGCCCAAGTTCCTGATTAATAAAACATCATCTCCTTTAGGCAGCATCATGGAGTTTATAGAAAATGATGGAGCTCCAAGAAACGAATTTACCTGACAATTAAGTTGGGATGCTCGAGCTCGTGTCACTAGACCATGGAATGGAGGAGAGATGATTGTATCGGAGTTAGGAATGTCCTCGTCATCCTCCCCTTCTTGAATTGACGTCGTCCTCGACGGCAACTCCTCGTCTCACCCCAAATATGGCTTCAAATCTGTAATGTTAAATATGAGACTAACCCCAAAGTCTGCAGGTAGATCAAGCTTATATACATTATTGTTAATCTTTAAAGCACTTTAAAAGGACCATCAGCGCGAGGCATTAATTTGGACTTGCACAAATTAGGGAAACAATCTTTTCTTAAATGCAAGTAGACTAAATCACCTGGTTCAAACACAATATGTTTCCTACCCTGAGTATTAGCAAGTTTATACTTAGCATGCATGCGCTCAATGTTCTCTTTAGTCGTCTCATGCATTTTTAATATCAAATCAGCACATTGTTTAGCATCAAAATTAACCTTCTCCGAAGATGGAAGAGGCAATAAATCAATAAGTGCATGAGGTATAAAGTTATAAAGTATCTCAAAAGGGCACATATTAGTGGTAGAATGCAACGAGCCCTAAGCATAGTAGATAATGTTTTATTCACAATCTCAGTTTGTCCATCAGTTTAAGGATGACAAGTAGTAGAAAATAAAAGTTTAGTTCCCAATTTAGCCCATAAAGTTTTCCAAAAATGGTTAAGAAATTTTGTATCACGATCTGACACAACAGTATTAGGCACACCATGCAAGCGTATAATTTCACAAAAGAACAAATCAGCAACAACAATGACATCATCATATTTGTGACATGGTATAAAATGTGCCATCTTCCTAAATCGACCCACGACAACAAATATACTATTCTTCCCCTTCTTTGTTTTAGGTAGACCCAAAACAAAGTCCATAGATATATCTTCCCAAGGCACACTAGGAACAAGTAGAGGCGTATGCAAACTACAAGGATTAAGTCGTGACTTAGCTTGTTGACATGTAGTGCAATGAGTAACAAATCTCTCAACCCGTCTCATTTTTGGCCAAAAGAAGTGGGCAGCCAGCACGTCCTCCGTCTTCTTAATGCCAAAATTACCCATCAATCCTCCTCCATGTGCCTCCTATAACAACAAAAGACGAACGGAGCTAGCTGGGATGCATAGTTTGTTAGCACGGAACATAAATCCATCATTAATGACAAACTTGTTCCATGTTCTCCCCTTTCTACAATTCTACAATACATTTTTAAATTTAGCATCATGCACATACTGATCTTTGATGGTCTCCGAACCAAAAATTTGAAGTCAAGTTGTGAAAGTATGGTATAACGACATGACAATACATTAGCAATAACATTTGCTTTACCCTTTTTGTGTTTGATTACATAAGGGAAAGACTCAATGAACTCAACCCACTTAGCATGTCTACTGTTCAGTTTATCTTGACTTCTAATATGTTTCAAAGATTCATGATCAGAATGTGTAATGAACTCCTTGGGCCACAAATAATGTTGCCATGTTTCTAAAGTCCGAACTAGAGCACAAAGTTCTTTGTCATAAGTTGAATAATTTAGACTAGGCCCACTCAGTTTTTCCACAAAAGTAAGCTACAGGTTTGCCTTCTTGTAATAAAATACCACCAAGCCCTATACTGTTAGCATCACATCCAAACTCAAACATCTTATTAAAATCAGGAAGTTACAGCAAGGGGGCGTGTGTTAATTTATCTTTCAATATCACTAAGGCATCTTCTTGTGCATCGCTCCAAAAAAAGGTATTTCCTTCTTGTAAGCTTGTTGAGCGGTGCTGCGGTGGTGCTAAAATCCATCATGAATCACTGATAGAAACCAACAAGTCTGAGAAAACTCTGCACCTGTGTGACTGTTTTAGGAGTCGGCCAACTTTGTATTGCGTCGACCTTGGCTTTGTCAACTTCAATTCCCAGCGAGGTCACAACATATCCAAGAAAAGAGACTCGATCTGTGTGAAAGATACACTTCTCGATGTGCCAAACAATCGTGCATCACGTAAAGCATTAAAAACAATACGTAAATGGTCTAGGTGCTCCTCTAATGACTTGCTTTGAATGAGAATATCATCAAAGTATACTACCACAAATCGTCCCATGAAAAGCTCACAAAACTTCATTCATTAATCTCATGAGTGCTAGGTGCATTAGTCCATCCAAAAGGCATAATTAACCACTCATATAAACCAAATTTAGTTTTGAAAGCTGTTCTCCATTCATCACCCAATTTCATATGAATTTGATGGTAGCCATTTCGCGAGTCTACTTTAGAGAACACAACTGAGCCACTAAGTTGATCAAGCATGTCATCTAATCTAGGAATATGATGACGATAGCGAATTGTAATATTATTAATGGCTCTATAGTCTACATACATGCACCAGGTACCGTCTTTTTTGGGAACAAGAATAATAGGAATAACACAAGGAGTCAGGGATTCGCAAACATAACCTTTATCAAGAAGTTCTTGAACTTGTCACTGAATCTCCTTGGTTTCCTCTGGATTTGCACGGTATAGTGCACGGTTGGACAGCGAGGCACCGGGAATCAAGTCAAATTGGTGTTCAATGCCTCTCATAGGTGGCAACCCTAGCGGTATTTCTTTTGGAAACACATCAATGTATTCCTGCAAAAGGTTAGCAACAGCAGGAGGCAAATAAGGAGGCATATCCTCAAATGAAAACAAAGCTTCTTTCCAAATCAGTTCGTAGCATGCATTATAACTAACGTCTAATTCTGAAATTTCAACATGGGTAGCTAAGAACGCAACACTTTTCAATTTTATTTCTTTAGATGAGTTAGGTGTAGCTTTATTCAACTTATTAAATTACTCTTACTCCTGAATTACTTTCTGATTTTCAGATTTAACATGCTCTCTATTTTTATTTCTACTAGCCCTAGCAAAATCATCATGCAAAATTTGCTCAGGGGACATAGGGTGTAGAACTATTTTCTTTTCTTTATGCATGAGACTATATTTATTAGTTCTACCAGTATGTATACATTGTTTATCATACTGTTATGGCCTACCTAATAACATAGAACAAACTTGCATAAGCACAATATCATAGTCAATAGTATCATGGTATGAACCTAAAGAAAATTGAACTCTCACCATGCGTGTTACCTTTACTTTGCCATCATCATTGAACCGTTGAATGTAATAAGGTTGTAGATGTGGCTGTGTAGGTAGACTAAGCTTCTCTACTATGTCGACGCTTGCTAAGTTATTGCAACTTCCTCCATTAATGATTATACAAACCAAACGCTCCTTGACGACACTTTGATGTGGAAAACGTTGTGGCACTGATTTTTCTTGTCTCGCACAATACGAGCACTAAGCACACAGTGTGCTATAATACTCATATACCAGTTGGCATCTTCAGAAGTCACATGCTCTTCATCTTGGTCGGACTTGTCATCACCTTGTTCATGTTCAGCTAGCAAAGCATAGGTCTCCTCATCTAGATCACTCGTAGAGTCGTACTCGCCGTCTTCACGAATGAGCAAGAGGCACTTGTTAGGACAGTCCTTCATGATGTGGCCGAAGCCAATTGCAACGGTGGCACTGAATATCCTTTATGAACTTTTAGCAGGTTTGATGAAGCATTTTTTGTCCGCACCATAGTACGGATGCTGAAACTGATGGAGCAAATGCTGATCTGGAGGTCGTATGCATTGCTGTAGTGGTACGAATGGGCGGGGCAACAGGTGTGCGTAGAGCCCATGTGGAGCCACGACGTGTAGAAAAATTAGCACGCAGCCTTGAGCGTCCATGCATTTCATGTTCAGCATGTATAACAAGGTGGAATAAATGTGTCATATAGTTATAGTCCATATAAGCAAGAATGTCAGCAATCTCTCTATTTAATCCACCCATAAACCTAGCCATAGAAGCTTCCTCATTCTCAACTAAACAACAACGTCACATTCCAATTTGCAATTCTTGATAACAGCCTTCTATAGACCTATTTCCTTGATTTAAGCGTTGTAATTTATTCAATAAATCTTTAGCATAGTATGAGGGAATGAATTTACGTCTCATCAATCGATAGAACTTTGGGTGTCCTGATCTTTCGATGAGAAAAACAAGTTTGTTTGGTGGAGGTGACTTTGACGATCTGACTATACTCGTATAACGACGGAGCATCTAGGCAATTGCTAAACTAACTCCTAGAGGTTATTGACCTTGCCGTGGCATGATCAACCTGAACACGAGGTCCTTTATCCCTGCAAGCAACCGAAGAACGAGCAAGAATAATTAAAGGCAATCTGAAATTGCAAATATAGATGAAGTATGATATATTAATATGGTGGAGTTCTGCAAAGTAGTCGAACTAGGTGGTCACAAGACACAACTAAAGACAATGTTGTTTGCCGTTAGACAACAAAAGTATGCTCAGAAAAACCGCAAAACTAAAGAGAGAATCCTAAGGGGTATATAAAGAGTAGAGGTGATCTGTTTCAAAGACAATCCCGGACTGTTTTGGTTATTATGGAGTGCTCGTAAGGAATTTGGAGATGATGCTAGACAAGTTGGAAAGAGCACGAGATAAGCTTTCCAAAGAGTCTAAGATCATCCAAATCCGAGTCCGTATGCCCAAGATATAGACGCTTGAAGTCAGGGCTGTCTTAGCAATCCAAATCAGAGTCCATAACTTGTGAGACTTGATCTCTAGCTCTTTTTGGACAAAACGTGACATGGGAGAACTCTTTATACAGCACAATCCATGTGGAACATCATCATAGTCACATGGACTTCATTCTCTCCTCCTCCCAAGATCTTGAACTTGAATTCTCGCTTGTTCTTTACAATCTTAATGAACCTCCTTTTATTCTTTATAGCTTGAGCAGCGGACATAGTTGAAGTAGTGGAAGTAGAGGTGGCAAAAAGATACCACTTGATAGAACTTTGGGTGTCCTGATCTTTCGATGAGAAACACATGTCGGTTTGGTGGAGGTGACTTTGACGATTTGGCTACATTCGTAGAACGACGGAGCGCCTAGGCAATCACTAAACCAACTCCTGGAGGTTATAGACCTTGCCGTGGGCACGATCAACCTGAACACGAGGCTCTTTATCTTTATCAATTTCTTCAAAATGTTGTATATCCAAATCATGGGGTATAGCAATAATATCACATGAGGTACAAAAATCAGTAAGCAATGCATTGGTTCTAGAAAAAATATCATGTGATTCTTGGAAAACAATTTCAGCATGTTTAATCAATTCATCATGAGGACTAGTAACAATTTCAGCACATGCAACACTAATTTCAGCACTAACATGTGATTCTGAAACACAAGTAGCATGTTCATCATCTAGTTGTGGTGTAGATTAAGTGAAGTGTTATCACACAACTCTTCCTTATTACAAAGAGCATTAAGTAATTATTTATAAACGGCATTCTCAATTAGTGGTAAAGGCAAAGTAACAAGCGGTTCCACTCTAGGTTGCTCTAAAATAGCATGAGTAGTGAAAAATTAGAATTCATCACGGGGAGCATGGGGACTAGTACCTTTAGTACGTCGCAATAGGGGAACATGTACCTTGTGTTTACTGGCCTCATTTATCCGTCTCTTGATCATCTGTTCAGCTTTGCAAGCAAGACGAAACAAACGATTGATAGAAAAGCAATCCATATGCATAAGTTCATCCTAAATGTCATGGTTCAAACCTTTCCAAAATCTATTAAGAGTAGCTTCCTCACATTCATTGATATTACAACAAAATAAGTAATATTGAAGGTCTAGACGGTACTCATCAACGGTGTTACTACCTTGTTCTAAATGTTGCATCTTTCGAAGCTTGCTATGTACAAAAGAGGGCAGTGTGAATTTATGTAATGCCCGAATATCTAGCACGTTTTAAAACACTAAAATTAGTTCCTTATTAAAACGTTAATCATTTTTATCTGCATTTTGGCTTTCATGATTTGCTTGCATCATCTCATGTTATATAGCTAAAACATGATGTCATGCGTATATGTGCATATATGCGGATGAAATAACACTAAAATAGTTTCCCGGAACAACCAACTCAAACCTTTCCCAAAATAGAGAACATAAACGCGATATATACACGAGGACCCAAAACCCTAATCCCTTCCTCCCTCGACGATTCGACCAAACCCTAATTCACTTTGTCCTTCCAACTAAAGGCAAACCCTAACAAGCACCCTTTTTCTCACTTTCTTTTCTTCATAGCAGAAACCCTAAAAGTGTTATTTTATGTGAATGTCTTTCCCCAAAGTTTCTGGAAAATTTCCATAAAATACCTTGGACAATTTTGCACCCAATTATAATATGAAATAATGATGTTCAGTACAAAGTTTTTGAATAAGAACCAGAATACAATTTTGGGCAGGATTTCTCTTTGAACTGTAGCACCTAGAACCAGTACCCAGAAAAATCCATAAAAATTACACCACAAAGAGTACACATCCATAGGCTCAAATATGTAAAAATATGAGTAGCTCTAGTTCAATAATTTCTAGCATCATTTATCGAACACCTTCTACCCTAAACATTCAAGCGCATGGAGCTTTGGTCAAAAGCTGGTAAAATCATCCCCAAAAGTCCCAAGGCCCTACCTGCACTCAAGGCTCTCACCCATCCCCTTGGCTAGCCCTGTAAGTTTCCCTTTTGTCCCACTACCAAGGTAAAACCTAGCCATGCCAATGCTGACACTTCTAGCTTCCTCACTTTCCTTCTGCCTCATCTACAAACCAGCGCTACTATGGACTCTCCAGGCCCTAACCTACCCCCTTTGACACTTCTATGCATTGCCTAGAAACCCCAAGGACTCCAGGACATGCCCATGCTAGTCAAGACGTGCACTGGACGTGCCCCGGGACACACACAGACATGCCAGAGGCGTGCTTGATAGTGGCATCCCGAGCCCTCGCCACTTCAGAGCAGTTCCCCCATGTTACCTGACGCCCGGGGTTCACCTTGACTCAACCCTGACGTGCCTCCACACCAATGCCGGCCGGGGCCCCCTCACCGCTGTTGCACCAAGCCTCCAGCGGCCGCCCTAAGCATCCCCAAGCTCCGCCTATAAAAGGACTGGCCCTCGAGCTCCATAAGCACCGCAAGCCATCCCTCCCTCTCCTCCTTAGCCACAGCCACTCTCAATTGATGCCCGACACCCTTCGTTCTTCCCCTAGACAAGTTCCTCATCTGCCTCAGTCCCGCCCTCAATTGAACCATACCGAGACCTTTGAATAAATTAACCTCCATCATCTTAATCCCCATCCCTTCCTCTACCGAATGCGCGAATCAATTTTCCTCGAGGAGCTTCCAATCAAAATCCCCCAAAATCTCGTTGGCGGCAGCCCTTGACCTGGCCGGTTTCTAACCCGAGCGGCGGTGCTGGGTCTGTCTCACTGACATGCGGGCCCACGACCCTTTTCCCCCCCATGCCAAACCGTACGTGGCCGCAACCGTTGACAGGTGGGTCCGCGACCCCATTGGGCGTGCTTGCTTGGTAAGTGGCAGCGTCTCGGCCCGTTCCTGCCTCTGACCAATTAAACGCATCATCATTCCATCCCAACTGTTCCCGCCTCCGGCACATTAAAGGTGCCATAGAGCTCTCGGAAAGCATAATTATGTCAGTTTCTTCCCGTTTTTCCTTTTTCAGAACCGGGCGCCACTGGTCTGGCTGGTTCACCCACTTCGCGATCGGTCCTTGAGATTATTTTTCCGGGTCTGGAATCTTGGGACAATCCTCTAACTCTTTCATGTAGAAACTTTTTCAAAATTTCAAATTATATGAATACAAGCTATATACACTTAAGAAATTGCTTTTTCTTTTAATCAAATGTTCAGGTTAAATTCTAGAAATTTTTGGGGCAATAGATGGACATCATGTAGACATTCTAAGGCCTTTGCACCTCTCCCAAAATCACCCCCGACTTCTCGTTCAAACATGCTCTTGAGATTTAAACATGATTACATATACACAAGAGAAAACCTTATATCCCTTTAAGAAGTAGGATTTCTTTAATTTGCTAGAAGACTTAGGAATATTTTCCAGAGCCCCTAGGTTATTTCATGAATATGTTTACCCACTTTAGGTCCCTTAAAACCTATAGGGACTCCCTGATCAATTTAATTGTTAGTAGAATGTAATGGTTAAGTTCCCTCTCACGCAATATCCATTATTTCCTACCAAATGACTTAAAACTAAAAATCAACTATAAGCCCAGATTAACCCTAAGAGCTTTTCTAGCTCATGTTACTCTCTGAAACCATTCAAAGGAAGTGTTGAGATCAGGTTGACCCTAATGAGAAGAAGGACCATGAGGTATATATGTGATCACGTATTCCGTACGAGAAATCGTTAACTTGACCTAAAACCCTAGCGACCCGAAGATGTTCCTAAGTTATAAACTAGGTCATGAGAGTTTCATATGCACCATCTGGTTCTTATTTGGAGTTCTTGACATTGCTGTTTGTTCGCCGTTCTCTTTACGTGTAGTTGCCGACACACCAGATTCTCTCGAGGGGGATCTTGTATTTTCGTAGAATCAATTCCAAGAAGAATACCAGTACCTCAACTCACCAGGCAAGCATCCCCACCTTGTTCATGTTGAACCCTATATTTTCAAAACTTGCTTATGTTGATTGCGAACCCTGCATGCTATGTTGATAATACCACTATTTTTGTAGACGTAGCTATGACCTAGTATTGCATGTGATCAATGAACTTCCCCTTGTCGCCCTAGGACTAATCCCTTTAACGGTATGGTCTTACCGTTGGGAACATAGGGTATTGTAGCTTAAGCTAGTGCCAGCTTAGCAAAAATAGAATTTTGGTTATATGTTACGAAATACCTATTCTTGTGAAGGATGGAGCCTCAGGGAGGTGTCCATCGTCATGGGGAGAATTGTTTGTGGAAAGGTTTTCCAACAAAACCCTAAATCAAACCGGAGTTGATTTGGATTCAGGTGAGAGACATAATGTTGTGTTTGGAGGAAGGATTGTCGAAATGAGGATGCCTTATGTTGCATCATTAGTAATCCTGTCCTGTGTGACTTGGGATTAATCGGAGTCTTGCTTGGATCAATTAAGGACCGAATCTAAGTGCCGCTTGGCCAAGTTCCTTTCGTATGTCCATGTGTCCTTTATGGGAAGGACTTGACCAAATACTCTACTTGGTACTAGCGTACGAATCCGTAGGCAATAGGTGGAAAGTGCAAAGAGTGGGTAGACTCTAGAGAGCCTTCTCGCAGTTTAGCGTAGAAAGTTGTTCGACACAAAAATGGGTCTGCATTGTGGCGTGGTTTAACAAGCAGTGCAAGAATGGCTCATCTGGCGGGTTCATCACTAGGGCTAGATGGAGGAAAAGTCTTGTGTAATCCTTATCAGTACACCTCGTGAAGTGTACTCACTGGATCCTGGCAACGAAGGAGGATCACATCGTGTGGGTAAAGCCGCACAACCTTTGCAAAGTGTTAAAAATCTATTCGAATAGCCGCGTCTTCGGTCATAAACACAACTTGGTTGAAGCCACACCTTGATTAGACTAGTTTTGATTTAAAAATATGGGACATGGTGTCACGGACCCAGGAATTACATATGATTAGGGGAACGCGACGTCGCCAAGGGCCGAAGGACTCGTCAGCCTGATGGCACGGTACTTGCGCCGTACGCACCAAGACGGAACGATCCGACACCCGACCCACGCGAGCCGGCCGGAAGCGACCAATCTTCCCATAACCACATATGATTCCCTGACCCGGTGAAGGTTTAGAGCCGTTCCCGGATTCTACCACGCAAAACAAGGTCGGAGGAGCCCGGCGATTCTACCCACACCCTAACCTAGCCCGGAGGCTAGTGGGTCGCTCGAAAGCCCGGTAGAACACGCCCACACCCTGCCTGGCCGGCACAGCATCTCAGCCAGCGGGTCACTCGACCGGTTCCTGCTCGGCATAGTAAAAAGGGGACCAACTGTAATCCTTCACGGCATACCCACACACTTCATATCATACACGCATTGCATATGGGCAGCCTGAATAACAACTCGAATACCACAACAAAGCACTACAATATGATATTGATACTAGCTGTCCACATAGTGAACTTAAGGATGCATCAGTCGGTTATAACCGGAGGTTTTTAGTCAAGTTGGAAACATTTACAACGCAGCGGAATAAAAGAACAAAAGCCCACAGCGGTGCATCAACCGCTGCCTAAAACCCAAACACTCCCACGAGTCGAACGCTGACCAAGGAAGCCGGCGAACTAAGCATCATCATAAAACTCCGCAACGGTTGGCTCACCTGCACAAGTCTAGGAAGAACCTAGGTGAGTACAAAAGTACTCGCAAGACTTATTCGTGCTTGATTAAATGCCCTACACATGGATTCACTACGGTAGAAAGGAAACATGATGCTTCTCAGAGTAACAATATACAATTTAAGAACATAGCATTAACAGGATACTAGAGAAACATAATGAGCAAACTATGCCCCAAGAGATACACCATTCAAAACACAACATAATGGTATCAAACATGACACTCCAATTCTCTTAAGGACCACATGTCCCCAATAAATCACCCATCCATCAATTATCAAATTTCACTTCTCTCTCGAACCGTTATTGGCAATACATCCCCATGAGAATAACAATGTGCCCTCCACCAGAGGTAGCTAGCCTCCCGGTGACCGGGACTCACCAATTCGATAAGCCCATGGCAGAGATTCCGATAACGTTCACGCGTGACAGGGGGAGTAATACGATGAAGTCACCTCAGGCAGGCTGGTATAGCGACAACACAACTTCAAACATCGGGGTCACCCCTATAGCTTCAATTAATACCAGCTTTATTAATCCTTACTCCACCCTCGGCTCTCGCATCTCCCTTATCTCAGTTTCAGTAGATAGAGTATTCCAGTTCCAATCATTGACTACACAAGGTACAACACACCACAACCTTAGCATGCTAGTTTGACGCACTCGATCACAACGTAAACAAGCAAACACATGGGGTAATAGTGAACATATAATAAAATGCAACAAGCTCTGCTTGCCTTCGTCGTAGGGTTGGGAGACTTGGGTGAGCTCAACGATCTGCGGGTCTTCCTCTTCGGGCTCTGTCGCAAGCAACACGAGACACCGGCAAGGAACAACAAGGAATATGATGAGCTCCAGCATGTATGCATGGTGAACTGAACTAGGGATGCAACCTTAAAATGCATCATGACTACTAGGGTTTTATGGTTACGAGGTTTTTCTCAAATTCAAGTGCATGGACATTAATTAGTTGTCCTAGCAATTGCATGCATAGCTTATTTAAGTTAAAACCTTAGTTAGGGCTAACATTGACATGCAATACAAACAGGGGTTATACCTAAGGTGAGGTTTTGGAGAAAATAAACTAAGAACAATTACTAAAGTAGGAGTTAGGCATTTTAATTTACATAACATGAGACATAAGTTTGAACATTAGTAGGAATAGAGGACTATCTTTATACAATAAGATGTTGGTTACGTGGTGCATTTGTCCAATGGAACACTATGGCTGAACTAATTAGATAGGAAAACTTTATAAGGATTTGAAAATACAAATGTGTTCAAAGTTGAACCATATACCTTTTGAGGAAATCACCCAGGGATTGAAGAAAATGTAATGGATAACCCTGCCCCAACCCTAATGGTTAGCTTCTCCCCCTTTCTACCACACTTGCTCTTGCTTCTTCTTCACCAGGAGAAGAGAGAACAGCCCGGAGGAGCTCCGGGTGGACTGTTGTTGTTGAAGGTCACCAACTTGGACCTGAGCAAGGAGAGAAGAGGAGAGGTGAGGGGAGGAAGAGGAAAGGGAATGTAGGAGGGAAAGAAGGAGAGGGGAGGGGAGGAAACTGGCTCACCGGAGGAGCGGCGCTGGCTCGCCGGAGCTGGCACCGGAGTTGGAGAAGAAGGAGGCGCCGGTTGGAGAAGAGGAGCACGGGAATGAGAAATGAGGGGGATTTGGCCGGGGAGGAGAAAAAGAGGAGGAGGGGGTTTCCCGGCCTTTTTATATGGGGGCCGGCGAGTTCACCGGCGTGGCGCCACCGCCCATCGCCCCCAACCCGCGGCCACGACGTGGCAGGATGTGTCTGACACTCGGAGCTCACCCGGAAAACAGCCCGGAATATGACCCGGAATCCGGACAGCCCGGACGTACCACCCGGAGGTTCCGGATGGGACCTCCGGCCTTCACAAAACCGCGGCCGAACCCTACTGGACCCTCCCGGAAAACCACTCGGAACCCAGCCGGATTCCGGGCTCACCCGGAGGTTCATCCCGGAGGCTCCGGATGGGACCTCCGGTCACACCGGAATCGCTCACTCGCTCTCTGGACTCACCCGGAATTCCACCCGGAATCCGGGTGACCCGGAATCCACCCGGAATCCGGGTGACCCGGAATCCACCCGGAATCCCACCCGGAGGTTCCGGACTGCACTCCGGCAGCAACCTGACCAAACTTTTTCTTCTCTGGACTCACTCGGAAATTCACTCGGAACCCACCCGGAACCCTCCGGGTCACCCGGAGGTTGCACTCGGAGGTTCCGGACCAACTTCCGGGTCAACACAGAGAAGAAAAATTCTCCCCAAATCCATTTTGAGGTATTGGCATTTTGAGCTATAGGAACATATTAGCTTTAAGTGCTACGACTTGCCCAAATAAGTTGATTGGTGTTGATTTGTTGGAAATTGGTTACCTAAGATGAGATATGCACATATTCTATAAAACATAACTTCTTAATATTCAAGTTTTTATGCAAGGGTTGTGAGTGAATGATGCCATGTATGCATGGGGCAAAATGGAAACTTATTTATATATTAACATGGGTGTTACAAAACCTACCCCCCTTGCAAATATCTCGACCCGAGATCTCTAACGATTAACAAACAAGGAAGGAAACTCGCTTCTAAGCCAATCTTCACGCTCCCAAGTTGCTTCGTCTTCGGTGTGGTTACTCCATTGCACCTTGAGAAACTTGATGGCTCGACGTCGAGTTTTACGCTCAGATTCATCAAGAATGCGTACTGGATGTTCCCGGTAGGTGAGGTCTTCATGTAGTACTTCCATCTCAGGGTTGACCTTCGTTTCGGGGACATGATGGCAAGCTTTCAGTTGGGACACATGAAAAACATCATGCAATCGAGATAGTTCAGGAGGTAGTTCCAGCTGATAGGCCACGGTTCCTCGTTTGGTTAGGATTCGATAAGGACTGATGTAGCGAGGAGCTAACTTTCCTCTCATTGCAAAGCGGCGGACGCTTCTGAAGGGAGTGACCTTGAGATACACCTTATCACCAATCTGAAATGTAACTTCGCGGCGACGAGGATCGGCATAGCTCTTCTGCCTAGACTGAGCTTCACGAAGACGTTCTCGTATGAGGTGAACTAAGTCTTCAGCTTCCTCAATTGGATTAGGTCCAAAGAATTGTCTCTCACCGGTCTCGGACCAGTTCAATGGAGTCCTACATTTCCGTCCATAAAGTACTTCAAAGGGTGCCATTCCGAGACTAGTTTGATAGCTATTATTGTAGGCAAACTCTGCATATGGCAAGCAATCTTCCCAATTGGAACCCAATGTGAGAGCACATGACCTCAACATGTCTTCAAGAATTTGATTTGTATGCTCCACTTGACCTCCGGTTTGAGGATGAAAAGCGGTACTGAAAGACAGGGAAGTCCCCATAGCCTCGTGTAAGCATTTCCAGAACCGGCTGGTGAATTGGGTGCCTCGATCCGAAACGATTCTTTTGGGAACACCATGAAGACAAACAATCCTGGCGATGTATAACCTTACTAGGTGGCTCACTTTATGCGTTGTCTTCACGGGAATGAAGTGAGCGACTTTGGAAAGGCGATCCACAATCACCCATATTGCATCATTGCCCTTCGGGGATTTCGGTAAGCCTACTACAAAATCCATACCAATTTCTTCCCATTTCCACTCAGGAATAGGGAGTGGCTGAAGCAGGCCCGTAGGTCTTTGATGCTCGGCCTTCACACGACGGCACACATCGCACTCGGCAACATAGCGAGCGATCTCCCGCTTCATTCGGGTCCACCAAAATTGGCGACGTAGGTCTTGGTACATCTTAGTACTGCCAGGATGTATGGCCAACGGAGAGTTATGAGCTTCATGGAGAATTTGGTTCTTCAGCTGTTGGTCTTTAGGCACCACAAGCCTTTTCCCAAACCACAGGATTCCATCTTTATCTTCAGTGAAACAGGTCGTTGTTCCATCCTTCACTTTTCCTCGGATTTTCTGCATACCAATATTCTGAGCTTGGGCAGCCTTGATTTGGTCTTCTAAAGATGGTCTTACCTCAAGAGTGGCAAGGGTACCTTGCTCAACCATCTTCAGATTGAGCCGCTGAAATTCTTCATGAAGTGGTGGCTGGTGCTGCATAATCATGGTGTTGTTGCAATAAGCCTTCCGACTGAGTGCATCGGCAACAATGTTGGCCTTACCGGGGGTATAATTTAAACCCAAGTCATAGTCCTTGATGAGCTCAAGCCATCTCCTTTGGCGAAGGTTTAGGTCCGGTTGGGTAAACAGGTATTTTAAGCTTCGGTGATCGGAATAGATTTCGCAACGGTTTCCAATGAGGAAATGTCGCCAAATCTTGAGAGCATGCACTACGGCAGCTAACTCCAAATCATGGGTGGGGTAGTTAGCTTCATGAGGGCGCAATTGACGCGAAGCATAAGCTACCACGCGACCTTCTTGCATGAGGACACAACCTAACCCATTGCGAGAAGCGTCACAATACACCTCGAAGCTTTTGTGGATATCTGGGAGGATAAGCACTGGAGCTGATGTTAATCTCTTCTTGAGATCTTGGAAACTCTCTTCACATTTGTCGGACCATACGAACTTCTTGTCCTTCTTTAACAGCTCGGTCATTGGCTTTGCTATGGAAGAGAAACCTTCGATGAACTGATGGTAATAGCCTGCCAGACCTAGGAAACTGCGAATTTGGGTAACTGACTTAGGCTGCTTCCATTCTTGGACGGCTTGCACTTTGCTGGGGTCCACAGCAACGCCTTCTGCTGAAAGAACATGACCCAAAAATTCCATTTGGGACTTCCAAAATTCACACTTGGAGAACTTTGCGTATAGCCGATGCTCTCTGAGCTTCTCGAGCACTTTCCTCAGATGGTCTTCGTGCTCCGGTTCAGATTTAGAGTAGATGAGGATATCATCAATAAAGATGATCACAAACTGATCAAGATACTCCATGAACACCGAATTCATGAGTTGCATAAAAGTGGAAGGAGCGTTGGTTAATCCGAAGGACATGACGGTATATTCGTATGACCCATAACGAGTACTAAAAGCTGTTTTAGGAATGTCTTCAGATCTGATTTTAATCTGGTGGTAACCCAACCTGAGATCGATCTTGGAGAAGACACATGCTCCGGATAATTGGTCAAATAGGTCATCGATTCGGGGAAGAGGATATTTGTTCTTCACGGTGAGCTCATTCAACGGGCGGTAATCAACTACCATCCGCAAGCTTGAATCTTTCTTCTTCACGAACATGGCAGGACAACCCCACGGTGAGGAACTAAGCCTAATGAAGCCCTTGTCTTCAAGCTCTTTGAGTTGTTTCTTCATCTCTAACAACTCATTTGGGGGTATCCGATATGGACGCTTCGAAACAGGAGCAGTCCCAGGCGGGAGTTCAATAACAAACTCAACCGCTCGATCAGGCGGCATACCAGGCAATTCCTCAGGGAAAACATCTGGATACTCACAAACCACAGAAACAAACTCAAGTCCTTGGGTATGGGTGCCACACGCGGCGAAGAGATGCCCTGACAAGGATGGTGATATAAACTTCACTTCCTTGCCAGAGTTGGCAACAAGAGAAACCGACCTTTCGGCACAGTCTATTTTTGCCTTGTACTGGACTAACCAATTCATCCCCAAAATAACATCTAGCCCTTCTGATCCCAGAACTACCATATCGGCTAGGAATGTTTCTCCACCAATCTCTAGCTTAACACCCTCACAGACAAGCTCGGTCCTCAACTCCGAGCCGGGTGTCGCAACGATGAGAGGATGATGCAATGCTGATGATGGAATATGATTCTCATGTGCAAATTTGCTGGATATAAAAGAATGCGATGCTCCGGAGTCAAAGAGAACTAGGGCAGAAGCTGAGTTGACGGGAAGCGTACCCAAAACCACCTCGGGTGCTTCCTGAGCTTCCTCGGCAGTGACATGGTTCACCCTGCCACGGCCAGCAACCTGAGCTTTGTTAGGAGCTGGACCCCTAACATGAGAACCTCCACTTGATTGTCCTTGTTGTATCCTGGGGGCAAAAGAGAGTCCCGTGCGTGGCTGGGAACAATTGTTGGCAAAATGCCCCATAGTTCCACAATTATAGCATCTCACTTTGCTGAAGTCGAGCTGGGGTCGCAACTGACCTCCTTGGGGATGAGACTGATAACTCTGTTGCTGAGGACGGGGCGCATAGCCTTGTGGTCTTGGTGGATACGGTCCCGCAAGACGGGGTGGTTGTGGCTGCCATGCCCTTGGTCTCTGCGAACTGCTCGCTGCGGACTTTAGCAGTTCTCTCTCGCGCTTTCGGGAGTGACTGAGAGCTGACTCCTTGGCCTCTACCTTAATGGCCTTGTTCACGAGATGTTGAAAATTGTTCACATCGACAGTAGCAAGCTTCGCTTGCATCTCCTCATTCAACTTTTCCATAAATTTCTCCACCTTATCTTCGTCTGTGGATACCTCCCGCTGAGCATAACGCGCCAGATGGTTGAATTCACGGAGAAACTCCAGAACTAGCTTCTTGCCCTGACGAAGATCACGAAATTCTTCCTTCTTCAACGCCATAACACCGGTAGGGATATGAAATTCCCGAAACCCAGACCGGAACTCTGCCCAGGTAACGACATGGTCTGGTGCTTGCATGGCGAGGAAATTATCCCACCAATCTGCAGCAGCACCCTCAAGGAAATGAGAAGCAAAATTAACCTTATCCGCTTCTGCACACTGAGCCATCTAAAGCTTTCTCTCAATTGTGCGAATCCAGTTATCTGCCTCCAATGGATCATCTGCTCGGTCAAAAATGGCTGGTTGGGCTCGCTGGAAGTCAGCCAGACTACCTCGGGCTTGCCCACCTCCTGGGCCCTGATTGCGTACAAGCTGCTCAAGAATTCTGTTCTGCGTCGCCAACAAATCCGCAATGTTCGGTTGCTGCGGAGGAGGAGGTGGCACTTCCTCCTCGTCGTGTCCATGACGAGCACGACCAGCTCCGCGCGTTCCCGTTGCCATCCTGTTGCAACATTCGACAACCCGATGAGACGATAACACGAGAGGCTGGGAAACAAAACTTCCCATGATAGTAAAACAAGGTATGCATGAATATGTCACATTCGCTCATACATATTTTCAAAAGAAAAATGGAGTATGAAGCAAATGTAAGAACGATTAACAATAATACACAAGTGTATTAATACGTTCAACATAATTCATTACATGGGGCTGCGGTTTAAATCACCGTAAAGGGGAGATAAACATACACAATGTACCAAAATTGGCAGCCACCAATACCCGTTTACATGCCTCCAAAAGCTACTTAAGGGTTAGGGTTTGGGTCAACCTTACATCACAAAATTGGGACCCAAACAGATACTAACACTGAACCACGCTGTTATGGACTGTACGGAGACCCTCCATTACGACGAATCTCCATTGTCTCCAAGTCAGTGGGAAGAGGGACCATGGTATGAAACAAAGGGATCCCATGGCCAATTTGAGGAATGACGGTGGGGATGCGACGAACGCCACCCACAGCCATTTGCGGGCGCAAGACGTCAGGTTGAACTCCAATCTCCATCCCGCCCACTGAGGGATAACAATGCATCCACTGACCTCCTTCATAGACCGAGTAGATGCCTTCCCCGGTCCAAAAGTATGGTGGCAGTGCGAAGAAGTTCCCTTGGTGTCGAGCCAACTCAAGGGAAATGATGAGACGGTGGCAATACCGCCTCACCTCGAAGCCACGGGCACGATACGCCACATCCAAAGATCGGACGAGATGGCCCAGATGAGCTAGTGCCACATTAGATTCTTGAGTAAAGTCCTCAGATGGTGCCACGGTCTCCATGGGAGTCCGCGACGGAAAGAAGGAGAAGGGGCCCACAGCGAGGCCCGGTAACTCATGGCGAAGATGGCACATGGCCGAATAAGCTGCGTCTTGAACCGCAGACTCCAGCTCTGCTCCATAACCGTTGAAGAAACACGACTGATGAGGAGGATCACTCTCACGCGGTTGAATGAACACGCACGCCCGATACTCGTACATGCCGAACCCTAGGTTGGCCCTATGCACGAGATACTACGGGAGATATGGAAATCCGAATTCCCGAAGCATGTACAAAAGCACCTCCGGAAACCCTTCGACATCCAATCCATGGGTAGCATGCACCAACTGAAAAGAGGCCATCTGACAAAACAAGGAACAGTTCAAGGTCAGCCACAAGCAAAAACAAATGCAATAGAGGAGGAATTTTCAGAACTAAGACCGATGAGGGTAAGGAATAAAGAAGCAACCTACTTACTAAATTTTAAACATAGGTTTTTAGCTTTGCAAATAGTTTTCTCGGCGATGCCAAGTCCTAACTAACGCCCACCTGCAATTGGCTTTCTACGGTCTGCTCGGCTCTGATACCAAGCTGTCACAGACCCGGGAATTACATATGATTAGGGGAACGCGAAGTCGCCAAGGGCCGAAGGACTCGTCAGCTTGATGGCACGGTACCTGCGCCGTACGCACCAAGACGGAACGATCCGACACCCGACCCACGCGAGCCGGCCGGAAGCGACCAATCTTCCCATAACCACATATGATTCCCTGACCCGATGAAGGTTTAGAGCCGTTCCCGGATTCTACCACGCAAAACAAGGTCGGAGGAGCCCGGCGATTCTACCCACACCCTAACCTAGCCCGGAGGCTAGTGGGTCGCTCGAAAGCCCGGTAGAACACGCCCACACCCTGCCTGGCCGGCACAGCATCTCAGCCAGCGGGTCACTCGACCGGTTCCTGCTCGGCATAGTAAAAAGGGGACCAACTGTAATCCTTCACGGCATACCCACACACTTCATATCATACACGCATTGCATATGGGCAGCCTGAATAACAACTCGAATACCACAACGAAGCACTACAATATGATATTGATACTAGCTGTCCACATAGTGAACTTAAGGATGCATCAGTCGGTTATAACCGGAGGTTTTTAGTCAAGTTGGAAACATTTACAACGCAGCGGAATAAAAGAACAAAAGCCCACAGCGGTGCATCAACTGCTGCCTAAAACCCAAACACTCCCACGAGTCAAACGCTGACCAAGGAAGCCGGCGAACTAAGCATCATCATAAAACTCCGCAACGGTTGGCTCACCTGCACAAGTCTAGGAAGAACCTAGGTGAGTACAAAAGTACTCGCAAAACTTATTCGTGCTTGATTAAATGCCCTACACATGGATTCACTACGGCAGAAAGGAAACATGATGCTTCTCAGAGTAACAATATACAATTTAAGAACATAGCATTAACAGGATACTAGAGAAACATAATGAGCAAACTATGCCCCAAGAGATACACCATTCAAAACACAACATAATGGTATCAAACATGACACTCCAATTCTCTTAAGGACCACATGTCCCCAATAAATCACCCATCCATCAATTATCAAATTTCACTTCTCTCTCAAACCGTTATTGGCAATACATCCCCATGAGAATAACAATGTGCCCTCCACCGGAGGTAGCTAGCCTCCCGGTGACCGGGACTCACCAATTCGATAAGCCCATGGCAGAGATTCCGATAACGTTCACGCGTGACAGGGGGAGTAATACGATGAAGTCACCTCAGGCTGGTATAGCGACAACACAACTTCAAACACCGGGGTCACCCCTATAGCTTCAATTAATACCAGCTTTATTCATCCTTACTCCACCCTCGGCTCTCGCATCTCCCTTATCTCAATTTCAGTAGATAGAGTATTCCAGTTCCAATCATTGACTACACAAGGTACAACACACCGCAACCCTAGCATGCTAGTTTGACGCACTCGATCACAACGTAAACAAGCAAACACATGGGGTAATAGTGAACATATAATAAAATGCAACAAGCTCTGCTTGCCTTCGTCGTAGGGTTCAGAGACTTGGGTGAGCTCAACGATCTGCGGGTCTTCCTCTTCGGGCTCTGTCGCAAGCAACACGAGACACCGGCAAGGAACAACAAGGAATATGATGAGCTCCAGCATGTATGCATGGTGAACTGAACTAGGGATGCAACCTTAAAATGCATCATGACTACTAGGGTTTTATGGTTATGAGGTTTTTCTCAAATTCAAGTGCATGGACATTAATTAGTTGTCCTAGCAATTGCATGCATAGCTTATTTAAGTTAAAACCTTAGTTAGGGCTAACATTGACATGCAATACAAACAGGGGTTATACCTAAGGTGAGGTTTTGGAGAAAATAAACTAAGAACAATTACTAAAGTAGGAGTTAGGCATTTTAATTTACATAACATGAGACATAAGTTTGAACATTAGTAGGAATAGAGGACTATCTTTATACAATAAGATGTTGGTTACGTGGTGCATTTGTCCAATGGAACACTATGGCTGAACTAATTAGATAGGAAAACTTTATAAGGATTTGAAAATACAAATGTGTTCAAAGTTGAACCATATACCTTTTGAGGAAATCACCCAGGGATTGAAGAAAATGTAATGGATAACCCTGCCCCAACCCTAATGGCTAGCTTCTCCCCCTTTCTACCACACCTGCTCTTGCTTCTTCTTCACCAGGAGAAGAGAGAACAGCCCGGAGGAGCTCCGGGTGGACTGTTGTTGTTGAAGGTCACCAACTTGGACCTGAGCAAGGAGAGAAGAGGAGAGGTGAGGGGAGGAAGAGGAAAGGGAATGTAGGAGGGAAAGAAGGAGAGGGGAGGGGAGGAAACTGGCTCACCGGAGGAGCGGCGCTGGCTCGCCGGAGCTGGCACCGGAGTTGGAGAAGAAGGAGGCGCCGGTTGGAGAAGAGGAGCACGGGAATGAGAAATGAGGGGGATTTGGCCGGGGAGGAGAAAAAGAGGAGGAGGGGGTTTCCCGGCCTTTTTATATGGGGGCCAGCGAGTTCACCGGCGTGGCGCCACCGCCCATCGCCCCCAACCCGCGGCCACGACGTGGCAGGATGTGTCTGACACTCGGAGCTCACTCGGAAAACAGCCCGGAATATGACCCGGAATCCGGACAGCCCGGACGTACCACCCGGAGGTTCCGGATGGGACCTCCGGCCTTCACAAAACCGCGGCCGAACCCTACTGGACCCTCCCGGAAAACCACTCAGAACCCAGCCGGATTCCGGGCTCACCCGGAGGTTCATCCCGGAGGCTCCGGATGGGACCTCCGGTCGCACCGGAATCGCTCACTCGCTCTCTGGACTCACCCGGAATTCCACCCGGAATCCACCCGGAATCCCACCCGGAGGTTCCGGACTGCACTCCGGCAGCAACCTGACCAAACTTTTTCTTCTCTGGACTCACTCGGAAATTCACTCGGAACCCACCCGGAACCCTCCGGGTCACCCGGAGGTTGCACTCGGAGGTTCCGGACCAACTTCCGGGTCAACACAGAGAAGGAAAATTCTCCCCAAATCCATTTTGAGGTATTGGCATTTTGAGCTATAGGAACATATTAGCTTTAAGTGCTACGACTTGCCCAAATAAGTTGATTGGTGTTGATTTGTTGGAAATTGGTTACCTAAGATGAGATATGCACATATTCTATAAAACATAACTTCTTAATATTCAAGTTTTTATGCAAGGGTTGTGAGTGAATGATGCCATGTATGCATGGGGCAAAATGGAAACTTATTTATATATTGACATGGGTGTTACACATGGGTTTAAGGACGCAGGCATAATGTGCCCGCAGGGTGCGGTATGAGCTACGAGTCAGTAGCGAGAGCCGCAAAAGTATGCTTGAGGTCGTACCACATGGCGGTGGTGCGAGGACTTGGTACGAATGATCGGTGTGAAGCTGTCAAAGGCGGTAACTGGTATCTACCGTCTCGTTGAATTTATCATCGGAGAGGTTTGTCAAAATGCTTTTCAATCTAATATTGGTAAGAACTTACTTTTCACACAATATGGAACCTAGGCTAGTAGGTCTCCTTTGAAAATAAACCATGCATGAATATAGCCGATATACACCCCCTGCGGGATTGCTTCTAAGTACATTCAATGTACTCACCTGGCTTGTTGAGTTTGGCCAGACGAAGAGGAGTACCTCTCCGAAGACGATACCAACTATGAAGGTTAGGGCTTACCCCAGTCGGTTGCCTATCGAGTACGGCATACTGATGGGCGCCATCCACGTACATCTTAGTTTCCACTGTAGAACTCTTTGAATTCGGCCAATAGGCCACGTGTGTAACCTAAAGACCTTGCCGGTCAATGTATCAGACTATGTATCGTTGTATGATTGTGATATTCAAGGTAACTTTTGTGTATTGGCTATTGATCATGGGACCAGCACAGTAAACATGAGGGTTTATCTGATCCTTAAAACTAGGTACTCCACAATTTATATCTCATTGCAAGTTTTAATTCTTCCCAACTAGAAGCAAAATCAGTGAATGTACTAACAACAACCCATACTTGTTTATGTTTAGGAAAACATGGCTAGCAAATATTTCATTGAGTTCTAATTCCCAATCGAGATAGAAATTAGGCCTATCACAACCCTCAAACATTGGCATAGAAACAACATGATCATGTACCTTTTCATGTTGTGGTACCTTTCATTGATGTAGTCGTACTTGCCGTGGTGGTGATGAAGAAATGCTTGCCTCAGGGTATGGCACATCTCCCACTATAAATCCAGCACAAGAATTGATTACTCTAGAACTTGTCATTGTTAGTAGAAAAACAAGAACAAAATCACAAGTATAATGTTCCTATCAACTACTAGGATGTGGCTACAAGTCACTCAACACTCAAGACAAATCAAAATTCTTACAAGTTCTTACCATGTAGCAAGTGGTGACTGGGAACCAACAGTGTCAAATACCTCCAAAGAGTGAGTAAAGCGACTGCTAGATGAACGTACATTTGCATGGTGTAGAGTATGTGGAGCTAGGTAGGCTTCAATATGGTAGTAAGGATTAGCAACAATCAATTCAACAAATGCAAGTTAAATAAGTGCTCAAAGTACTATTCAATGTTGCTGATCCTAGCCTAGAGTGGGTACTAGACAATCAATGCCCAAAAGATATAAGTGAAGCTCAAAGAGATGTGGTGCAAAAAGCCGTAAAAGGAGAGTGAGAATTTTGAGATTTTGTTCTCTTTTTTTCTTTAATTGGTTTTCTATGTGGCTTCTTTTTTCTATATTTTTAAATATTTTTTTCTTTTTTTTCTAATCTCAGAAACTCACTCAAAGAAACAAACGAGCAAAGAGCTGAAATCTGGTTGTCACTGCTTTGCTGTGGTAGCAAAAACAGCGAAATAAGGTGCCACGACAGAGCTTTTGCAGGAATCAGCAAACTAGAAGCTGTTGCTCTCTTGCTGCAGCAGCAAAAATGAGCAAAAATGTTGTCATGGCAGGGATAAGAGCATCTCCAAGGGATTATGCATATCCCATTCCCTATATCTCTATTTGGGGAGCTTCTCCAAAATATTCTATCCATATATCTCCACTCCCTCCAACCCATTCTCATTTCTCATTCTCCATATCTCACTCCCTTATATTTTATTCATATTCCATAACTACAATAATACTTTTGACAGTTTATTTAATAACGGGTTTAATTATAAAAGCTATATTTGTAACGACTAAAATTTTGTTCTGGCTATTTGTAACGGCTATATTTCAAACGGCTACATTTCCAATGGCTATATTTCCCAACGGCTATATTTTTGGGGTCTATATAAGCAATGAAATTTTCCCTTCCAGTGTATGCCTTCTTGCCACTCTGCTCTCTTCCACCAAAATGAGCTATCCCTACTCTTCACTCTATCAATCTCTCTTGGATTCGTCATCGTCTGATGATGACTACGAATTCCTTGCTGCCACAGCATACTTGCACATAAACATCACGAGCTAGGCACTCTAGACTATGCCAAGACTTGCGGAGTCCCCTAAGTATAGCCCAACGCTATTTCGGCGAAGGTTTGCAATTAGTACTCAATTTCTGTAGCTATATTTGTTCATCCTCTTTCAATTCTTTCATGGATCTTTTTGGCATAGGTTTAGGATGAGTCGTCATCTTTTTTTATGCATATTGCAAGCTGTGTAGAAGAGCATGATGCATATTTTGTGCAAAAAAGAGATTCTGCTAGAGTGCTAGGGTTATCTTCTTTGCAAAAATTTACCGCAGCATTTAGGATGCTAGCATATGGAGTAGCAGCAGATGCAACCGATGATTATGTTCGGATAGGAGAAAGCACTGCCATAGAGAGCCTAAAAAGATTTGTGAAAGCAATTGTAGAAATCTTCGGAGATGAGCACTTGAGATCTCCAAATGAAAACGATATTGCTACATTGCTTGCAATTGGAGAGGAGAGAGGTTTTTCTGGCATGCTAGGTAGCATAGATTGCATGCATTGGAAGTGGAAAAATTGTTCGGTAGCATGGCAAGGCATGTATACCAGACATGTGCACGAGCTCACCGTCATTCTGGAAGCTGTTGCTTCACAAGATCTCTGGATTTGGCATGCCTTTTTTGGTTTACCTGGGTCTCATAATGATATCAATGTTCTACACCGTTCACCTCTATTTATAAAGTTAGCTAAAGGGGAAGCTCCGAAGTAAATTTCTCCATCAATGGCCACCACTACACAATGGGGTATTACCTGGCTGATGGCATATATCCTAGATGGACAACATTTATGAAGACCATACCGTCTCCACAGGGCAATAAGAAGAAATTATTTTCTCAAGCTCAAGAATTAGCTAGGAAAGATGTGGAACGAGCATTCGGGGTTCTACAAGCTCCTTTTGTGATTGTGCATGGGCCAACTCGGTTCTGGGATCAAGACACACTAAGAGAGATCATGACTGCATGTATCATCATGCATAACATGATAATAGAGGACAAACAAGATGAAGGCCATGGAGATTTCCATTATGATGGGATGGGAGAAAATGTGACTGTTTCTTATGACTACACACCTGAAGTGCATGAATTCATTCAAACTCATCACTCTATCAGAAATAGGCAAGCTCACTCTTAGCTTCAGGAAGATCTAGTGGAGCACCTCTGGGCATGCCACGGAGGGATACAGTACTATCGAGTCTGCTAGTGTACTTTCAGTTTATTAGTTTATTTCTAGTGTGTTAGTGTAGCTCGAGTTCTTCATGTAATTCGTACTCTTAAATAAAGAGGACCATGTTGTGTCTCAACAAAATACACAATACAAATAGTAGTAGTCTCACCAAAATACAAGCACAGTATTCTGCATGCTCAACAAAATAAATAGGACTACTCCCTATCTACCGGATCGACGATCTATGATCTCCCTCTGAAGCTTCATGTAGTACTTCTGTTGTGCCATGGACATGCTACCAATGTCCATCCTCATAATTCTCTCGTCGTCACCCCGCCTCTTCAACTCTAACTTCTCCTGCTCTAGTGCTACCTTCTCTTGCTCCAATGCAATCCTTTGTTTATCATTTGCCAGCTTCACTTGCTCCAGTGCAATCTTCTCTTGCTCTAGTGCATATGCCTCTCTATATCTCTCTTCCTTCCTCAATTCTTTCTGGACTTCCATGTCCCTCTTCTTCTCCCAAATGTTGTCCAATGGCTCCATATACTTGCTATCCCAAGTACTGCTCGCACTACTCTTAGCTCGACGGATCCGTTCTTTCTCCGCCTTCTTACCAGTTGGCCTTGTAAACAGATCCGTTTGAGTAGTGGGAGTATCTACATCAACATCTATAGGGGTAGCACTGGAACAAATAGGACTTGAAGTACCCGGAGTTGAGTTGGAGCTAACCTTCTGCTTCTTTTGTGACAACCTTTCAGACCACTTGGGGTGGTGCTGTAAGACATTCCAGCAATGCAAATATTGAAAAGCTTTGCCCTCTTCATCCTTATACAGAGCACAAGCCTGAATAATCTGCAGAACAATACGTGTATTATAAAACTTGCAAGCTACTAGTATGCTACATAGCCCAATATCGATATATGAATTTACCTTGTCTTGTTGCGTCACTCCGCTCTGATGTCGTCTTGATATCCTATCGAAGCAGCCACAGAACTTGTTCACGTGTTCTTAAATGGAAGACCAATGGTGACAAAGGGAGTTCTAAGTACGCTCCGACACGAAATCCTTGTTCTCATGGAAGTACTCATGGATTCTCTTCTAGTAGGTTGAGCGAGATTGTTCATTGCCCTGGGATGCATCCATACTTATGTTCAGCCAAGCGGAGACCAGCATTTCATCTTCCTTATCATTGAAGTTCTTTGATCTCTTGCTAACACTCTTGTTTGGTGGAACATCTAGTGTACTAGGTATTTGTTGCTCCTCAACCGGGCTACAGTTTTGCATCTCATCCCAAGCCACCCCCTCAATCCCGCCAGTCAACAGGTTAGCATAAAATGATTCCATACTCTATATTTTGTGAAGCACAAGTCAATACAACAATATAGCATAAAACAAATCCATACTAAATAGCACACAAAAATATATTATACATATGTTCCATAATTCTTATAACACAAGAGTCAATACGTACAACCACTTAATATCATTCAACAACATATCACACATAAGTTGCATAATTGTCATAACACAATAGTGGATACATAAAAGTACTTAATAGCATTCAGTAGTTCAACTTAGATTCTAACTCTAGTTAGCTAGTTTACATCCAAAATATCCTTAAACCAACCGTGGAATCATCACTGTCAAATTCAATGCCCTCATCTTCACACCGCTGATAAAAATCAGGAACGTCGCTATGATCGCTCTTGTAGTCACATGGTTTAAGATCTACGAGGCCAACATTCTCTTCCTCTTGGTTCACCCTTTCCTCAAGTTGTTTTAGCTCTTCTGTTGCAAGCAAATCCCTTGACTGCAACCCCACATACTCAAGATCATCCGCTAATCTTTCTATTTGTTGAAGCACAAGGTTTGTATCACCTGTGCTAGGACCCACATTGGTTGCTAAGTTATCTACGGCTATATTCTTAATAGCACTTGCTATCTCCTCTAACTCGTGGATCATCCATGCCCAACCGCCATTGCTTTTCTTCCCATTGTTATCCATCCTGCAACAATGCTTGGCTTTTATTTCATTCAAATGTGAAATAGAAACAATAGGAACAAGGGTTCTAGAGCAACTTTCTGTACTGGAAGCTAGCTACAATAGGAACAATACAATTCATAACAATCTATGTTCTGGGATACAGATTTTGAAAGTAGACTTGGATCAGCCTTCAAGATTGATAATGATTTTAGCAAACATTTTGAGCACATCATATATAAGAGGAAAATGGATAACATTTGGACAAATGGACCATTTCTACTGAGCAAATCTAACTTTTGGAACCAGGTGGTTAAGCAAACAAGAAGTCATAACCACAAATATTTCAAGCCATGACTACAATCACTCGTACTCCAGTTCGACTCACATGCTACTGTCCCTCTATTTTTCCTTTCTAATTCCTACTTTCCAACTTCTAGCAATGCCTGAACCTTAATTGCCTCAAAACAGCAAATAGCTCGAGCTGGCATACCCTACACTGCTCTTCTTGGACAAAAAGTGACGTGGGAGAACTCTTTATACACCAATCCATGTGAAACATCATCATGGTCACATGGACTTCATTCCCTCCTCCCAAGAGCTTGAATTTGAATTCTCGATTGTTCTTGACGATCTTAACAGACCTCCTTTTGTTCTTTATATGTTGAGCAACGGCCATAGTTGAAGTAGTGGAAGTAGAGATGGCAGTCGGTGCCATGGGGGGGTCATGTGCTCATCATCAATTGTTCTAATGCTTTCCAAGTGGCTAGAATATTATGGGGATGTACTGTAAAGTGTGCTTTCCACCAAATAGAAGCAAAATAAAAAAAACTCACTAGTAGCAGCCATAACGCGTGTATCCTCCGGAAAATCATGGCATGCAAATTTCTGATCTACTAGTAACTCCCATGTGAGGTATGCATCTGGATCATATTTACCTTCATAAGGGGGCATAGTGAATTTTACCTTAGAGAATGCGTTGTCTGATGAGGACATCTCCCACGCTATCATCCAAGGACCAATCACCCGTTCCCGTGCCCGACGACTTAATCATGAGGAACATGGGAGAAGCACCACTGGACCAGCCACAAGAGGATGAGGCGCCACCCCAAGTCACGTCGGACTCCACTTCAACTCCGAATTCGGTTCGGTTTTCAGCAAACAACACCTACATAAATGGGGCATAACTTTCTCGTACGGAGTCCGATTGAAGAGTTCTTATATGCGTTGGAAAGATAACAATGACACCTTTCCAATAGATCTAATGCCACGTCATGAATAATTACAGAGACGTTGGAATTATCAGAATAAGTTGTCAGGTGCCGCGACACCGTTTTGGGCCACTTCCGGCCTTGTTTTCGTTTCGGGTTTTAAGCCCAGGTTTAGGGTGAGACTCTCAGAAACCCTAGGTATAAATACTCTTTAGCTATCATTGTTTAGGGTGGGTTTTTCTTAGAATTATTCTGTCATCGCAGTCTCGCTGATTTCATCAGTTTGTAGAACCCCACTTCGAGTAATCAAACAATCATCTCGTTTGTGAGATTGCTTCTACTGTGTTCTTGCTTGTGTTCTCGATTCGCATGCAGGGATAAGCCTTCTTGGCGAGGTCAACCGCGTGCGCGCGTGGTTGATAACCAACGGAGCCGTGGTGTAGCGATCGCAGGGTTCGGATCAGTTCTCATTGGAAGCCGGATCGTCAACGTTGAGTTCTCCACAATCGTGATTATCCCTTCCTGACGGAAGATCGGGCACCCCCGTGCGCATCAAGTGGTATCAGAGCTTTGGTTGCCCGTCAGGTATCATTGTATCCAATTAATTTTGCCATCGTCCCAAAACTCCAGATATAGCCAAAAAAATTTGTAGTCCTCTAGGGCATGTCACCTTCACTGTCCGATAGCTCCAAGCCGTTGCAATTTCGTCACAGTGTCGTATTGCTGAGTTTTGATTCATAGTCGATGTCAGGTTGCTGGTTTAGACTTGTGTTCTTAGTCACAAGCCATTACTTAGTGTTTGAGATATCCGAATACAACTCTGAACCCTAGTCAGAGTCGATTCTGTAGTGCCTCGATAAAACAGCCATAACTTTGTCATATGAACTCCGTTTGGGCTCTACCACCCGTCAAAACGACCGGAACGAAAAGTTGCATCTGATTCCGACCACTTCATCAATTTTGACAAAATTTTCGAGGCCAAATTCGCCTTGGAAAATAGAGTTCTAGAAGTTTTAATCCCAGGTAGTCTGTTTTTCCCTTTCGCCTGATTTTTTTTGAGCAGTTTTGTGAAAAAAAAAGAGAGCAGTTTTGTGAAAAAAAAGAAGGAAAAAAAGGAGAAAAAAAAGAAAAAAAAGAAAAAACACTTTCGGTGCTGTTTGGTATTTTGGTATACTTCTGTGCTTATACTCGTTTCTAGGAACACGTTTGGGCCAGCAACTGAGACAAGTACCTTGAATTATTATTTAGCTTTACTAACTGTTGTCGAACTTTGCTAATCCTTGCTACCAAATTGACCTTCCAAGCTCCACTCTCTTCTGATCAGTACAGTTTCAACCCAGCAATCGCTACACTCACGTCTTCAACGGTATCACAAACAAGCCACCGGTTGTACCACCTGCTATGTTGGTAAGAACTTTGCAAGAGCGTGGTTAGACGCTTGAGTGAGAGCGACTCCACATCCTAGTAGTTCGTAGGAGCTTTATACATTTGTGTGTTCCTTGTTTTCACTAACCATGACAGGATCACCAGCGGCACATCAAGATGATGGAGATGAATGTGTTTCTAAATTAGAGCTTCAAACGATGCTGCGAGATATCAATGCAAATATTAGCAAGAGCAACCAAGATAATGAGCATCGATTAGAGAGGATAGAGAGGAGTATCGCCACCCTCATCACCAGGATAGATAACCTAGAGAAGCAGCCACCTTCCGATAGAGCTGAATCGGAGGATCTCGAGGCAGATGACACTGATCAAGATGAGGATGACTATGACCGAGCTGCCGCTAGAGTAGGACTTCTAGCTGGAGGTCGCCCTGCTCCTCACGCGGCACATCAAGAACGACAACAGCCACGTCGACAAGGTAGGGGAGGTAATGACACAAATCCTCGTCTTAGACGTGCACATGATGATTATTATGCTAATGTTAAGTTCAGTATACCATCTTTTTCTGGTTCCTATGATGCTGAAGTTTATTTGGATTGGGAGATGACAGTCAAACAAAAATTCAATTCCCATCTAGTTCCAGAAATTCATAGAGTTAGACAAGCCACTAGTGAGTTCACTGATTTTGCTATCATTTGGTGGAATGAATTAGTAAAAGCTGGTTTAGCACCGGATACATGGCCTAGGTTAAAGAGAGCTATGCGTAGTAGATTTGTTCCTCCCACCTATAAACGTGAAATGCGCAAAAAATTGCAACGCTTAAACCAAGAAAATAGATCTGTTGAGGAGTACTACCAAGAGCTACAAATAGGAATGTTGCGTTGTGAAGTAGTTGAGGATGACGAGGATAAAATGGCAAGATTCTTTGGGGGATTAAGGCGTGAGATACATAGTTGACTATAAGGATTATAACTCTCTCAATAGATTGTTCCAGCTTGCTATGCAAAAAAGAACTGCAGGGAAGGCAGCAAAAGCCAAAGAGCAACTTCGGCGACACAAGATTGATGCCTGGAACGGTCAAGTCAGCTCCACCTCCTCCTGCACGGTCTGCTGCCCCCTACATGTCTAGGGCGCGTTCAGCAGCACCGGCATCGTCACAAGCACCAGAGGAGAAGAGTAAATCAGCAGGTTCCCCTGCCCCGGTAAAGAGCTCTTCATCGGTTGCTTCCACGAGCCGCTCCCTCGGGACTATCTGCCATAACTGCAAAGGGAAGGGCCACTTTATGAGGGACTGTCCAAGCCCGCGACGGACATTCCTTGCTACAGAGGACGGTGGGTATGTTAGTGCTACTAATGTTGAGGATGATTCTGCCATTGGGGCTAACCATGCAGGTGACGATGAGACGGGAAGTGATGGCGAGGAGATTCTAGGCACTGCCGCCACAGAGAAATATCAGGCCTTAATTGTACAACGCGTGTTGAGCACTCAAATGGAACAAGCAGAGACACTACAACGACATAACTTGTTCCAAATGTACCTCATTGTCAAGGATCGCTGCGTTCGCGTCATAATTGATGGAGGAAGCTGCAATAACTTGGTGAGCTCAGACTTGGTCAACAAACTTGGCTTGACCACACGTCCACATCCTCATCCATACCATATTCAGTGGTTCAACAATAGCGGTAAGGTTAAGGTAACACAATCTGCGAGAGTGCACTTTTTCATTGGTACATACCATGACTTTGCTGATTTCGATGTGGTACCTATGCAAGCATGCTCACTTTTATTAGGACGTCCATGGGAATTTGACACCGATGCCACCCATCATGGTCGATGTAATAAATACACATTTATGCATAAGTGAAAGAAAATTACTTTACTTCCTATGACACCCACTGAAATTATGCAATGTGAGAAAGAGGGTGCTGAAAATAGCAAGAAGGAGAGTGCACTGCAATCTGAAAATCAGCAAGTTGCTAACACCGTTTTCCCAACTAAGAAAGAGAAGAAAGTAACTAGCTCTAAGTCCGAGGGAATTAAATTGAAGGGGGTGTTATGCTTGCTACCAAATCTGATCTTATTGATATTAATGAGCTTGATTCTCCTTTCTATGCTTTGATATGCAAGGAAGCATTGTTTTCATTTAATGATACTTCTAGTTCTTTGCCTCCTGCTGTCACTAACCTTTTGCAGGAGTATAAAGATGTGTTTCCAGCGGAGATACCCCCGAGGCTGCCACCTATTCGAGGTATTGAGCATCAAATCTACTTAATCCCAGGAGCAACATTGCCAAACCGTGCTGCATATAGAACAAATCTGGAGGAGACTAAAGAAATTCAGCGCCAAGTCCAAGACCTTCTGGACCGTGGGTATGTGCGTGAGAGCCTTAGCCCATGTGTTGTTCCTGTTCTTTTAGTTCCTAAGAAAGATGGTAGTTGGCGTATGTGTGTTGATTGTAGAGCCATTAACAACATTACGATAAGGTATCGTCATCCTATTCCTAGGTTAGACGACATGCTTGATGAGTTGAGTGGTTCTATCATTTTCACAAAGATCGACCTGCGTAGTGGGTACCACTAAATTAGAATGAAATTGGGGGATGAATGGAAAACAGCTTTTAAAACTAAGTTCGGTTTATATGAGTGGTTAGTCATGCCTTTTGGATTAACTAATGCACCTAGCACTTTCATGCGTCTCATGAATGAAGTTTTAAGAGTATTTATTGGAAAATTTGTGGTGGTCTACTTTGATGATATCTTGATATATAGCAAGTCTAATGATGAACACTTGAACCATTTGCGTGCTGTTTTTAATGCATTGAGGGATGCACGTTTGTTTGGTAATCTTGAGAAGTGTGCCTTTTGCACGGACCGTGTCTCTTTTCTTGGCTATGTTGTCACTCCACAGGGTATTGAGGTGGATGAAGCAAAAATTGAAGCCATCAAGAGCTGGCCGACCCCTCAAACTGTCACACAGGTGAGAAGCTTTCATGGACTTGCAGGATTCTACCGGCGGTTTGTGAAGAATTTCAGCACCATCGCTGCCCCATTGAACGAGTTAACAAAGAAGAGAGTTTCCTTCCAATGGGGTCCAGCACAAGAACAAGCTTTTAACATGCTTAAGGAGAAGCTTACACATGCCCCTCTACCCCAACTCCCTGACTTTGGTAAGACTTTTGAGCTTGAATGTGATGCCAGTGGTATTGGGATAGGAGGAGTGCTACTACAAGAAGGTAAACCCGTTGCTTATTTTAGTGAGAAATTGAATGGGCCAACTTTGAACTACTCTACTTATGATAAAGAGTTATATGCTTTAGTTCGAGTGTTAGAAACTTGGCAACATTATCTTTGGCCTAAGGAGTTTGTCATTCATTCTGATCATGAATCCTTGAAACATATTAGAAGCCAAGCAAAATTAAATAAACGACATGCAAAATGGGTCGAGTTTATAGAGTCATTCCCATATATTATTAAGCACAAACGGGGTAAAGACAATGTCATTGCTGATGCTTTATCTAGGCGATTTACTATGTTATCTCAACTTGATCATAAAATTTTTGGCCTAGAGACAATAAAAGAGTTATACGCTACTGATTTGGACTTTAAAGATGCTTTTAAAAACTGTAGAGAGGGTCGAACATGGAATAAGTATGTGTTGAATGAAGGATTATTATATCGTGCTAACAAGCTATGCATCCCAGCTAGCTCCATTCGCCTTTTGTTCTTACAGGAAGCTCATGGAGGTGGTTTGATGGGACACTTTGGAGTGAAGAAAACAGAAGACGTGCTGTCCACACACTTCTTTTGGCCAAAGATGCGGAGGGATGTCGAGCGCTATGTTTCACGCTGCACTACATGCAACAAAGCTAAGTCACGCTTAAACCCCTATGGTCTTTATATGCCCCTTCCTATTCCTAGTGTTCCTTGGGAGGATATATCGATGGATTTTGTCTTAGGATTACCTAGGACAAAGCGCGGGAGGGATAGTATATTTGTGGTGGTGGATTGATTTTCTAAAATGGCATATTTTATACCCTGTCATAAGAGCGATGATGCTACCAATATTGCTGATTTATTTTTCAGGGAAATCATTCGCCTACATGGAATTCCCAACACCATTGTTTCCGATCGAGATATGAAGTTCTTGAGCCACTTTTGGAGAAGCTTATGGAGCAAGTTGGGGACTAAGTTGCTATTTTCTACTACATGCCACCCACAAACCGATGGACAAACGGAGGTTGTTAATCGTACCTTATCCACAATGTTGCAGGCTGTTTTGAAGACAAATTTAAAGATGTGGGAAGAGTGTTTACCTCATGTGGAGTTTGCATATAATCGATCGGTACATTCTACCACCAAGGTGAGCCCTTTTCAGGTAGTGTATGGGTTTAATCCACGTGCACCCATTGATCTTTTGCTATTGCCTACTTCTGAACATGTGCATTTGGATGCTAAAACACGTGCTGATTTTATTCTGAAAATCCATGCAACAACTAAAGAGAACATTGAAAAGATGACCGAAAAGTATAAACTTGCTGGTAGTCAGGGTAGGCGCCATTTATCCTTTGAACCAGGCGATCTTGTTTGGTTACACTTGAGGAAGGATAGATTTCCAGAACTAAGAAAATCCAAATTGATGCCTCGAGCTGATGGTCCTTTTAAGATAGATAGGAAGATTAACGATAATGCATACAAGCTTGAGTTGCCTGCAGGTTTTGGGGTTAGTCCCACTTTTAACATTTCAGATTTGAAGCCTTACTTGGGAGAAGAAGATGAGTTTGAGTCGAGGATGACTCCAATTCAAGAGGGGGAGGATGATGAGGACATCTCCCACGCTATCATCCAAGGACCAATCACCCGTTCCCGTGCCCGACAACTTAATCATGAGGAACATGGGAGAAGCACCACTGGACCAGCCACAAGAGGATGAGGCGCCACCCTAAGTCAAGTCGGACTCCACTTCAACTCCGAATTCGGTTCGGTTTTCAGCAGACAACACCTAAATAAATGAGGCATAACTTTCTCATACGGAGTCCGATTGAAGAGTTCTTATATATGTTGGAAAGATAACAACGACACCTTTCCAATGGATCTAATGCCACTTCATGAATAATTATAGAGACATTGGAATTATCAGAATAAGTTGTCAGGTGCTACGACACCGTTTTGGGCCACTTCCGGCCTACTTTTCGTTTCGGGTTTTAAGCCTAGGTTTAGGGTGAGACTCTCAGAAACCCTAGGTATAAATACTCTTTAGCCATCATTGTTTAGGGTGGGTTTTGCTTAGAATTATTCTGCCATCGCAGTCTCGCTGATTTCATCAGTTTGTAGAACCCCACTTCGAGTAATCAAACAATCATCTCGTTTGTGAGATTGCTTCTACTGTGTTCTTGCTTGTGTTCTCGATTCGCATGCAGGGATAAGCCTTCTTGGCAAGGTCAACCGCGTGTGCACGTGGTTGATAACCAACGGAGCCGTGGTGTAGCGATCACAGGGTTCAGATCAGTTCTGATTGGAAGCCGGATCGTCAACGTCGAGTTCTCCACAATCGTGATTATCCCTTCCTGACGGAAGATCGGGCACCCCCGTGCGCATCATTGTCTCTATCACGGTCTCGCTGTGGCCGTGGTGGTTGCCGCATACCATGTCAGTTGTAGCATTGTCGATGATGATCATGGTTGTTGTTGTGGTTGACGTCATCCTCATCCTCAGAATCAGCACTGTAGTCATCCTTGTCTCCCTCCTGCCCATGGCGTGCGTTGGCTCTCAATCCCACAGATGCCTCCGGTTGCTGAACGGAGGCGTCGGCGTTGTGTATTGCAGCTGAAGGAACCCGTCGTGCACGTGGTACTCCATTATTGTTTGGAAGACGAGGTGTAGGTATGAAGGAACCTGCAAGGTTATCAAGGCGAGCCAAAATAGCAGCAATGTTAGCGTTAGCGGTCATCTGTCCATCCTCAATAGCTTTGAGGTGGTTCTCCTGCATTTGCATTCGTTCATTAGTCCTGTGGAGATCCTCCGTGAGGGCCTTCAATGCATCATCGTCACCTACCATGGTTAGCAAATGAAAAAAAATCACAGGTTTATATTCCTACACTACTAGAATGTGGGGTGTGGGGTGGAAGGAATCTCAACAATTTTGTAGCAGATACCAAACTCGTACTAGTTCTTACCTTGCTGTAGTGGTTGTCGGCCTTTGGTGGTGTCAAAGATGATCAAAAGATTAATATAGCGATTACCAAGGTGATAGAACAAAGTATAGTATAGGAAGGTGGAGCTTGGTTGGCTTTAGTATGGTAGCAAGGAATAGTAAATAATCAAAGTAGCTATCCAAAGTTGAAAAGATGCTCAAAATACTAGTCCTAGTTGCTGGACTTAGACTCGAACGAGCAAAATTTAACCAAGCCTAGATACTGAAATAACACTGCGAAACAAGCAAGAGAGAACACAATAGGTAAGTTTCTGAGATTTCTCTTTTTTTTCTTTTTGCAGTGGCCTTCTATGTGGCTTCTTATTCTTTTTATAAATTTTTAAATTTGTTTATACCTTAGAAAAATACCTAAAGAAGCAAAAGTTCTCAAGTAGTCAAAAAAGCAGTGTTCTGCTGCAGCGCTGCCGCGGCAGCAGAAAATAGCAGAAATTGTGCCGCGGCAGGAAAGTGGAAGCAGGCAGAAACTAAATCAATGATTTCTCCCAAATCACTTGTCCGACTGAGATGAAAATTTATCCATGGACTCTTTGAATTATGCTTGATTTTTTGGAATGTTTTCAGAATTTCGTGGGCACCTTTTTTTTGAGTTTGAATTGAGCTCTAATTTGATATCCAAATCAAAACTGACTCAAACTTTGAATCCTGGTCCGAATCTGCGTAGATATGACGTCCAGGAGCCTTCTTAAGGTCGTCGAGGAGTCCTTGAGATTGGCCAAGTCCTTGTCCAAGAGATAGAGACCGGATCAAACAAGGCAAGACTTTATCTTTCAATTTGAACTTCAAGCAACTTCACTTGACCTTGGTGATCCGACTATACCAACACGATAATACACCTTAGAAATCGCTAAACCAATCTCCGATGGTTATTAACCTTGCCGTAGGTACGAGCAACCTGAACAACGAAGTTCGAGTTACTGCAAGCAACTGAAGAACCAGCAAGAACTAGGATAAATTGCAATATGAAATTGCAAGTATTAAATTGACACAAGATCTAGAAGAAAGTGTTTTGAGATTCCACTAGCGATCTAAATAAGGTGGTAGTCCTACACGACTTGTAGATGCAAACTTGTAGCAATAGCTAAAGAACTCAATGAAACCCATCTAATCCTAAGGACTCGAAGTGTCTTATATAGAGGGTGGAGAGGAGGTGATGTCACGACTAGGACTCCATCTCTCTTGCAACTCGAATATCTCTAAGTTGCTGAAATTTAAAAATACATCACCCCAGGCAAGATAAATTGGCGCAGCACCATAATATATTGTGGACGAATATACAAAGTGGAGACTTGTGTATTTTTTCCAAATCTTCATAGTCCATCATGGTGGCTTTAAAGTCTTGAAATAGCTTGACAGCGACTCAACATCTCTCTTCCTATTCCTTGTAGTGCTATCATCCTTCTCCTCACTTGAGTCCAAGTTCCTGAGTAATAAAACATCATCTCCTCTAGGCAGCATCATGGAGTTCATAGAAAATTGTGGAGCTCCAAGAAATGAATTTTTACCTAACAATTAAGTTGGCATGCTCGAGCTCGTGTCATTGGACCCTGGAATGGAGGAGAGATGATTGTATTAGAGTTAGGGATGTCCTCATCAGAGCTGCCCCCATGTGGTTGGTCGCCTCCCTTGTGGCCTTCACTCACATAAAGGAAGTATTGCATCATGTTCTGATAGGACAATGGGTCTCCCGATCTTTCGATGAGAATGTATCTATTGATTTGTGGAGATGACTTTGACAATTCGACTACACCTTACGACGACGATGCACCTTAGCAATCGCTAAGCCAACTCTGGTAGGTTATTGACGATGCCAGAAGCACAATCAACCTAAACACGAGGTTCGTAATCCCTACGAGCAATCGAAGAACTAGCAAGAATTAAGATAAAGCAATATGAAATTGCAAGTATGGATGAAGAACAAGATAGAGTGGGGACTCAAATAAAGATAGACGAAGTTGCAAAGGTAGCATACTCTTAACTAAACAAAACCCAAAACAAAAGAGAGCATCCTAGGGGGTATATAAAGAAAGAGGTGATCTGTCTCAGAAACAGTCCCGAATTGTTTTATCGGTTGTGATTTTCTCATAAGGAATTTAGAGGTGGGGTTGAACAGGTTGGAAAGAGCACGAGATAAGCTTTCCAAAGAGTCCAAGATAACCCAAATCAAATTCCATATTGCCGACATATAGATGTTTGAATTCAGGGCTGTTTCAACAATCCAAATCAGAGTCCAGAACTTGTGGAATTTGATCTCTAGCTCTCCTTGGACCAAAGGTGATGTGGAAGAACTCATTATACAGCACCACTTCATGTAGGAAATGGTCATAGTCACATGAACTTCATTTCCTCCTCTAAGAGCTTGAACTTGAATCCTTGCATGTTCTTGAAGACCTTGACGGACCTCCTTCTGTTCTTTATAACTTCAACAATGGACGTAGTTGAAGTAGTGGAAGTAGAGGTGGTAGTGGTTGTATCCATCGGGGTCATGTCCTCATCATCCTCACTTCCTTGAAAACAAAGCCATCCTTGGCTTAAACTAAAAACCATCAAAGCGCAAAGAAAACATGTACATAGCATATATGTATCTATCAATCACAGTTAGCTCTTCGTGGTTAGTAATTATATCCAAAGCAAAATTAAAATTGTGATACGCCCAGACAGATTTCAATAACATGCATAGCGGCATATAATTCTGAAAATTCCAGCAAGCATTGCAACTCAATTTGCAAATATAAGTGAACAACATGTCTTTGTAATGAGTAGCACATTGCCCAATATTTAACCAACCCAAACTAGCAGGAATCACATTCATAGTTTGCAAAGTACTAGCTACAATATGTTGAAAAGTAGGACTAGGCACAAAAACATGCAACATAGTACATTGTATCAAAGTAGCACAAATATGGGATGAAGAAATGAACACATGCACGGGATCATCATCTAAATTAGCAAGTTTAGAATTGTCATTTTCAGCACAAGCAATGCAAATCATATGCACATAAATTCTATCATCTACACTAGTAGCTCCAATCAAATTAACTCTATAATCATGAGTGTAGCATGAATTCCAAGATGGTAAATTCACAAATTCAGAAACTTTTGCTAGAGCATCTGTCAAAGTGATAGGCTTAACAAGGTTGATAGCATATATGACGTTCCGTGTAATTGCTGCAAATACTTTTTCATGTTTTATTAACTTGTCACAACCTATCTCAGAATCATTTAATTCACATGGCTCAACTTTTGGTGCTCTCAAGATAATAAAAGAAACAACTTCAGAACATGGCGCACGTAAGTCTTTATCTATATAATTTTCTTCAACATGTTGTATATCCAAATCATGAGGTATAGCAATAATATCACATGAGGTACAAAAACCAGGAAGCAATGCATTGGTTCTAGAAAAATTACCATGTGATTCTTGGAAAACAATTTCAGCATGTGTAATCAATTCCTCATGAGGGATATTAACAATTTCAGCACTAACATGTGACTCTAAAACACAGGGAGCTTGTTCATCATCTAGTTGTGGCGTAGATATAAGTGAAGCGTTATCACACTCTTCTTTATCACAAGGAGCATTAAGTAATTTACTACATCCAGTAATCTCAACTTGTGGTAAAGACAAAGTGATTATTGGTTCCACTTTATGTTGCTCTAAAATAGCATGTGTAGTGGACAAGGGTAGTTCATTCAACTCATGACATGAGGCATTCGATTGAATATGGTAAACTTCATTCTCATGTGGAGCGATAGGAGTAGTACCTTTATTTTTACCTTGCAAGCTCGACTCAAATAATGGAGGTCCCGTGGCGATATTCATAGTAGAAAAAGCGCTCGTTGGTGAATACAACATGAGATCTTGTATTGATGTCTGGTTCTGTGCTTCCTCCTATATTTCATTCTCAACAACACAAGCATGATAAAACAAACCAGTAATGCTATGTGAAATACATTGAAACCTATCCTATATGTCACGGTTTAAACCTTTCATAAATTGATCCATGGCAAAGTCCTCATTTTCAGGTAGATCACAACGTTTCAAACAAGTTTGAAATTTATTATAGTAGATTTGTACGGTGTCACTACCTTGTTCTAAATGTTGTAAATCTTTACGCAAATCACTAGCATAGTACGGAGGTAGAAATCTTTTTCTCATAAGTATCTTCATAGTAGCCCAAGTGGAAGATATATTATGGGACTGTAATTGACAGTGTAAGTTCCACCAAACAGCAGCATAGTCATTAAAACCACTAGCAGCAATCCTAACTTTACGACACTCGAGAATTGAATGTTTTTCAAATAGTTGAGCTATATATAATTCCCACGCATGATAACGTTCAAGATCATGTTTACCGTTATAAACAGGTAAGCCGAACTTACTCGCGGTACATGTGTCATGATTTTGTACCTTGATGGTTGGTACATGTAGTGGCGGCGGTGGTTGAGGTCCTAGTGCTCGCAGTGCTCCATCCAAACGGTCGAGGAGAGTGTCAAACTTAGTGGACAACTCATGAATGCTCTTCTCAAGAGGAGGGAGATCATCTCTGCCGTTTCCTTGAGACCCTATCATGGTTAGGAGAAAACAAGAAACAAAATGACAAGTATAATGTTCCTATCAACTACTAGGATATGGTGGCAAGTCTCTCATCACTCAAGCCAAATCAAAATTCTTACAAGTTCTTACCATGCAGCAGGTCGTGATCGGCAACCAACGATGTCAAATACCTCCAAAGATTGAGTAAAGCGATTGCTAGGTGAATGTATATCTGCATGGTATAGAATAGTGGAGCTTGGAGGCTTTATGTGAGTAGTTAGGATACCAAATGATCAAAGTAGCTATGCAAAGTTGAAAAGATGCTCAAAAATATTAGTCCTAGTTGCTAGACTTAGACTAGAACAAGCAAAATTTAACTAAGCCTAGATACTGAAATAATGGTTGCAAAACAAGCAAGAGATAACGCAATAGATAAGTTTCTGCGATTTCTTTTTTAATATTTTTTATTTTTCTAGTGGCCTTCTGTGTGGCTTATTATTTTTATAATTGTTTTAAATTTTTTATAACTCAGACAAATACCTAAATGAGCAAAATATCTCAAATAGTCAAAAACCAGTGTTCTGCTGCAGTACTGCCGTGTCAGCCCAAAACAGCAGAAATCGTGTCGCGGCAGGAAAGTGGCAGGAGGCCGAAAGTTAAATTGGCATTTTCTTCCAAACCGCTTGTCCGATTGAGCTGAAAATTTAACCGTGGACTCGTTGAATTATGCCGGATTTTCTAGAATGTTTCCGCAATTTTATGAGTACCTTTTATTTTGAGTCCGAATTGAGCCCTAATTTGAATTCCGAATCAAAACCGTTTCAAACCATGAACCCTGGTCCGAGTTTGCATGGATGTGACATCCAACAGTCTTCTTAAGGTCTTGGAAGAGTCCTAGAGGTTGGCCAAGTCCTTGTCCAAGTACTTGCCCAGGAGATTGAATCAAACAAGGCAAGGCTTTAGTTTTCAAATTGAACTCCAAGCAAACTTTATTTTCCTTTTTTTTGGATTCTTTCCTCTCTATTTTTTTCAGATCCAATCTGTTAGAGCTAGCGCAAAGATGCAATTAGAACTAGCTCTTCTCCTCAGCTCGTAGCAGCAAGGAGCTTGATAGTGGCAGCGAAATTTGTCACAGCAGCAAGACGGCGCCCCAGTAGTAGCTAGAGATGCGTGGCAAGTGGTGGCAGTGGCGTGGCAGCATGGGCGGTGCGTGGCAGCATGCGGCGATGCGAGGAGGTCGATGACCGGCAGCGGTGGGAGGTGGCACGGGCTGTCATGGCTGAAATTGGCAACAAAAACCTTGCCATGGTAGCAACTCTTTTCTTCTCTTTTTCCGATTTTCTGCGGGAAGAACTAGAAGCAACAAAACAAGATTTGATCCAGTAGAAAAATTTCAACTACGAACCAATCTAATCCAGCAACTCGACACAATTAATGTAGCAAAAGTTCAACAATGCAAGAACTACGATGAAAACTGCGAGGCTCAGATTGGTTTGGACAGCGGGTAAGCTAATCTACTTTTTTTTGTAAGCTTTTTCTGGACGATTGGTAGAATAGATCTAAACTATGAAAATGGTAAATTTCACACCGAGCAACTTGAGCTCTGATACCACTTGATAGGACAATGGGTGTCCCGATCTTTCAATGAGAATGTATCTATCGATTTGTGGAGATGACTTTGAAGATTCGACTACACCGTACGACGATGATGCACCTTAGCAATCACTAAACCAACTCTGGTAGGTTATTGACAATGCCAGAAGCACGATCAACCTGAACACGAGGTTCATAATCCCTGTGAGCAATTGAAGAACTAGTAAGAATTAAGATAAAGCAGTCTAAAATTGCAAGTATGGATGAAGAACAAGATAGAGTGGGGTTCCGAAAAGTGGTCTTGATCTAGTCGTTGGACACAAACAAAGATACACGAAGTTGCAAAGGTAGGAAACTCTTAACTAAACAAAACCCAAAACAAAAAAGAGCATCCTAGGGGGTATATAAAGAAAGAGGTGATCTGTCTCAGAAATAGTTCTGAATTATTTTGTTGGTTGTGATCTGCTCGTAAGGAGTTTAGAGGTAGGATTGGACAGGTTGGATAGAGCACGAGATAAATTTTCCAAAGAGTCCAAGATCACCCAAATCGGAGTCCATATGCCCGAGATATAGACGTTTGAATTCAGGCTATTTCAGCAATCGGAACCAGAGTCCAGAACTTGTTGGACTTGATCTCTCGCTCTCCTTGGACCAAAGGTGACGTGGGAGAACTCCTTATATAGCACCACGTCATGTAGGAAATGGTCATAGTCACATGAACTTCATTTCCTCCTCCCAAGAGCTTGAACTTGAATCCTTGCATGTTCTTGAAGACCTTGACGGACCACCTTCTGTTCTTTATAACTTCAACAATGGACGTAGTTGAAGTAGTGGAAGTAGAGGTGGCAGCTTGATGAAACGATGGCCCGATCTTTCGGTGAGACGAATCAGAGTCCAGATCTTGTGGGACTCTATCTCTAGCTCTTTTTGGACCAAAAGTGACGTAGGAAGAATCCTTGTACAGTAACAATTTATGTGGGACATCTTCATGGACACATAAACTTCATTCCTTCCTCCTCCCGAGAGCTTGAACTTGAATCCTCGCTTGTTCTTGACGATCTTGATGAACCACCGTTTGTTCTTTATGGCTTGAGCAGCGGATGTAGTTGAAGTAGTGGAAGTAGAGGTGGCAGCGAGTGTATCCCGGTGATCATGTCCTTATCATCCTCCCCTGCTTGAAAACAAAGCCATACTCAGCTTTGCATAAACTGAAAATCATCAAAGAGCAAAGAAAGCATGTATGCAGCATATGCGTATCTATCAGTCATGGTTAGCTTTTCTTGGTTAGCAATTATATCAAAACCATGATCACAACTATGATTCAGCTTGGCGGATCTTAGAAACATGCATAGTGGTACATCATTCTTATAATTTCAACAAGTATTGCAACTCAATTTGCAAGTATAAGTGGAGTATTTATGCATAGAATCTGTTTTGCAAATATAAGGGAAATGTTCATGTATATAATCACATTTGCAATGTCTATCACTTAACCATCCCAACATAGGTGAATAATCATCAGCAGTACCCAAATAATAAGCCACATTGTGCTGAATTTTAGAGCAAGTCAATGCACTAATGCTGGAACAATCATGTGACAAGCTATTTAACATCAATTCAGCACCAATATTGGAGGTCATATCAAAATAATGAAGCATTGGTGTCAAATTATCTCCTCTCAAAGCAAAAAGTTGACCATATGCAATGCAAATCCTATGCATCAAGAATTCATTACCTATGTCATAAATTGCTACAGCATGTAACATAATCATTTGAATCAAAGAGTGACAATGTGTAGGTGATGAGATGAATAATTGCAGGTGGTCATTGTCAAAATGTGTAAGTTTCGAAACAATCAGTTCAGTACAAGTGATGCAAACCAAATGCACACAAATTTCATCATCTACACTAGTAGCTCCAATTAAATTAATCCTATAAGCAGGAGTGTAGGTGGAATTCCAAGATGGTAAGTTCACAAGTTTAGAAACCTTTTCTAGAGCATTTCTCAAAGTCATAGGGTTAACAAGTTGGATAGCACATACAACATCATGACTAACGGCATTATACACGTCATTATATTCTATCAACTTATCATAGCCTATGTCAGAATCAGTTTGTATACATGGCTCAACAATTGGTGCTCTTAAATTAGTAAAAGAAACAATCTCAGGACATGGAGCACTCAAATCGCTTCTATATCACCCAAAACAGATTGCACATCATTAATATCACAACATGGGGTGTCCAAATCAGAAATTTTAGAATTTTTATCGTGTGTATCATCACTTTGTACATCTAAATCACTAGGTAAATCAATGATATCACATGGGTCACAAAAATCATCAAGCAATTCATGTGATTCAGAACATTGGTCAAGTGATGTGGTGAAAATAATGTCATCATATCTACGCAATTCCACACGAGAGATATCAATAGTTTCAGCACATGGAACACTAATTGCAGCACTAACCTGTGATTCGAAAATATCAGTAGCATGTTTATCAACTAGTTGTGGTATGGATATAAGTGAAGTATTATCACACAACGCTTCTTTTTCACAAGGAGCATTAAGTAATTCATCACACATAGTACTCTTAACTTGTGGCAAAGGCAAAGTAACAAGCGGTTCCACTCTAGGTTGCTCTAAAATAGCATGAGTAGTGGACAAGTAGAGTTCATCACGGGGAGCATGGGGACTAGTACCTTTAATAGATTGCAACATGGGAACTTGTACCTTGTGTTTATTGGCTTCATTTATCTGTCTCTTGATCACCTGTTCAGCTTTGCAAGCAAGACAAAACAAATGATTGATAAAAAAGCAGTCCTTATGCATGAGTTCGTCCTAAATTTCATGGTTTAAACCTTTCCAAAATATATTAAGAGTAGCTTCCTCACTTTCATTGATATTACAACAAAATAAGTAGTATTGAAGGTCTTGATAGTACTCATCAACGGTGTTACTACCTTGTTCTAAATGTTGCAACTTTCGAAGCTTGCTACGTATAAAAGAGGACGGTATGAATTTGTATCTCATTGCAAGTTTTAAATCATCCCAAGTAGCAGGTATATAATCAGGGTATAATTGACAATATTCATCCCACCAAATAGAAGCAAAATCGGTGAATGTACTAATAGCAGCCCGTACTTGCTTATACTTAGGAAAGACATGGCTAGCAAATATTTCATTGAGTTCTAATTCCCAATCAAGATAGAAATCAGGCCTATTACACCCTCAAATATGGGCATAGAAACAACATGATCCTGTACCTTTTCATGTTGTGGTACCTTTCGTGGACGTAGTCGTACTTGCCGTGGTGGTGATGAAGAAACACGCGCCTCAGGGTATGGCACATCTCCCACTATCGATCTAGCCCAAGAACTAATTACTTCAGAACCTGACATTGTTAGTAGTAGACAAGGAAATAAATCACAAGTATATGTTCCTACCAACTACTAGAATGTAGGGTGTGGGGTGGAAGGAGTCTCAACAATTCTGTAGCAAATACCAAGCTCTTATCAGTTCTTATCATGCTGCAGTGGTTGTTGGCCTTTGGCGGTGTCAAGGATGATTAAAAGATTAGTATAGCGATTACCAAGGTGACCGAACAAAGTACAATAGAGGAAGGTGGAGCTTGGTTGGCTTCAATATGGTAGCAAGGAATAGCAAAATCAATTCAGCAAATGCAAGTTGAATAAGCGCTCAAAGTACTATTCGATTTTGCTGATCCTTGCGTAGACCGGGTACTAGACAGTCAATGCCTAAAAGATATAAGTGAAGTTCAAAGAGATGTGGTACAAAAAGCCCTAAAAGAAGAGTGAGAGTTCTGATTTTTTTCTTTAGTTGGCCTTCTGTGTGGCTTCTTTTCTATATATTTTTTATTTTTTATTTTTTCGATCTCAGAAACTCACTCAAACAAGCAAACAGGTAAAGAGCTGAAACCTGGTTGTCATTGGCTTGCCACAGCAGCAAAAACAGCTAAATATGGTGCCACGGCAGAGAAGTGGTAGCAAACAGCAAGCTCAAAGCTGTCGTGCTGCTACTTACTCACGGAACTGAAATCAAAACCTCCAGGAAATAGAATTTCAGAGATTCGGAGAGTTACCTCTGGAAACATGCAATTGTCCTTGGAGCCTCCGGGATAGAATTCAGAGGTACCAATATTAGTTGCTGGAAATAGGCAGACGACCTCGGAGCCTCCGGGACTGAAGTCGGAGGTTCTGAGATTAGCTTCTGGGAACACGCAGTCATCCTCGGAGTCTCTGAAGTTGAACTTAGAGGGACTGAGCTTAGCCTCTGGAAACACACAGTTGTCCTTGGAGCCTCCGGGATAGAATTCAGAGGTACCGATATTAGTTGCTGGAAACAGGCAGACGACCTCGGAGCCTCCAGAACTGAAGTCGGAGGTTCCGAGATTAGCTTTTGGGAATGCGCAGTCGTCCTCGAAGTCTCTGAAGTTGAACTCAGAGGGACCGAGCTTAGCTTCTGGAAAGTGCGAACATTCCCGGAGCCTCCAGGATTGAACTCGGAAGATCCGAATTCACCTTCTATTTTTGCACGAGATGGAAGTCAGAGGAAAGTCCTACATAATTTGTAGATGTGATAATGTAGCAGTAGCTAAACAACTCAATGAAACCCAAAAACTAAAGAGAGAATCCTAGGGGGTATATAAAGACAAGAGATGATCTGTTACAGAGGCAGTCCCAGATTGTTTTCACTATTACGATCGGCTCGTAAGGAATTTGGATATGGGGTTGGACAAGTTGGAAAGAGACGAGATAAGCTTTCTAGAGAGTCCAAGATCACCCAAATCGGAGTCCGTATGCTCGAGATAAAAACATTTGAAGTCAGGGCTATCTTAGTAATCCGAATCAGAGTCCAGATCTTGTAGGACTCTATCGCTAGCTCTTTTTGGACCAAAAGTGACGTGGGAAGACTCCTTGTACAGCATCAATTCATGTGGGACATCTTCATGGACACATGAACTTCATTCCTTCCTCCTCCCGAGAGCTTGAATTTGAATCCTCGCTTGTTCTTGATTATCTTGACGAACCGCCATTTGTTCTTTAAAGCTCGAGCAGTGGATGTAGTTGAAGTAGTGGAAGTAGAGGTGGCAGCGGGTGTATCCATGGTGGTCATGTCCTTATCACAGTGGTTGTATCCATAGGGGTCATGTCCTCATCATGTTCTTTATTTTTAATTATATTTCATGTTATTTCCTTCAAATAGGTTGTGATTTTGTAGAAATGCACAAATGTCTGGTCCGAGGGTAAAAAAAGTTTTATTAATATCTCATATTTTTGGAAGCTCAACAGAAGGCACCAATCACACCAACAAAACCTACGCGTTAAAATAAAGCCAGTCGAAGAAACCTCACCTCAATTGAAGTAACAGAGAAGCGTGGTGACCATATGGTATGGTCACCTTCACAGTATCATGCGACCATACCGTAACACCCCAGATATCAACTCTACCTAAAATGCTACCACACTGTGCTAAATATCACTATGTGTGGGAATAATTATAAATATCCATAGAGATTCCTTTCTTTATAAGGACATCCATTAAAGTCAATTAATACTATGTCACAAGATATAATATCCATATAGTTTACATAACTCAATAGAACTCCAAAGTAGACATATAACTCAAACAACTCTATGGTGATATGCTATATAGACCAGAGTGACCAATGCCCACACTATGTAAGTGGTAAATCTCAACTAAGCAATCTAACTAAATAAGACTCTTTGACTACCAAGTATATGCATGTGTGAAGTATAACTATCATGTGAAGGTATGTGATGTGTATAAGTGATGCAGATGTGCTGCGTCTATCTCCCATATGTGCTCACTTATCACCTAAAAAACCATATAAAATGCAAGAATGAGTAATGAATTCTCATACAAGTACAATTTAGAGCCATAAGAACAATAAATCATTAACTAAAAGTAGATCTTCAACTAGAAATAGAAGCAAGTAAAACATTGAAGTACTTTACAAAGACAACTTTCGTATTCCAAACGGACCGTGCAGGATGATGGTCTGGATCTCCTCTAGAAGTCCCGAACCCTCCGAACGGACCGTCCAAACGGACTGTCTCGAACCCTCCAAACGGTCCGTCCGGAAGAAGGTCCAGATCTCCTCTAGAAGTCCCGAACCATCCGACCAAACCGTCCAATCAGACCGTCCAGGACCATTCAAACGGATCGTAACGGATGATGCTCCGGATCTCCTCTAGAAGTCCCGAACACTCCTACCGGACCGTCCAAATGGACCATCCCGAACCCTGCAAATGGTCCGTCCGCAAGAAGGTCTGGATTACATCTAGAAGTCCTGAACCATCCGACCAAACCGTCCAACCGGACCATCCCAGATGATGGTCCGGATCTCCTCTAGAAGTCCAGAACCCTCCGACCGGACGGTCTAAATGGACCGTCCCGAACCCTCCAAACGGTCCGTCCGGAAGAAGGTCCGGATCTCCTCTAGAAGTCCCGAACCATCCGACCAAACCATCCAATCGGACCGTCCTGGGCCCTCAAAATGGATCGTGCCGGATGATGGTCCGGATCTCCTCTAGAAGTCCCGAACCATCCTACCAAATCGTCCTGAAACCTCACAATGGTTCATCCGGATCTCCTCATGGCATCCCGAACCATCCGACCAAACTGTCCAACGGGACTGTCCCGGACCCTCCAAACGGACCGTGCCGGATGATGGTCTGGATCTCCTCTAGAAGTCCCAAACCCTCCGACCGGACCGTCCAGACGGACCGTCCCGAACCCTGCAAACGGCCCGTCCGGAAGAAGGTCCAGATATCCTCTAGAAGTCCCGAACCATCCGACCAAACCGTCGAACCGGACCGTCCCGGATGACTGTCCGGATCTCCTGTAGAAATCCCGAACCATCCTACCAAACCATCCTGAAAACTCACAACGGTTTGTCCGGATCTCCTCACGGCGTCCCAAACCATCTGACCAAACCGTCCAGCCGGACTGTCCCGGACCATTCAAACAGACCATCCCGGATGATGGTCTAGATCTCCTCTAGAAGTACAAACCATCCGACCAAACTGTCAAACCAGACTGTCCCGGACCATTCAATCGGACCGTCCCAAATGTTGGTCCGGATCTCCTCTAGAAGTCCCGAACCATCCGACCAAACTGTCCTGAATCCTCCCAATGGTTCGTCCGGATATCCTCTAGGAGTCCCGAACCATCCGACCAAACCGCGCGTCCAACCGGACCGTCTCGGACCCTCCAAACGGACCGTGCCGGATGATGGTCCGGATATCCTCTAGAAGTCCCGAACCCGCCGACTGGACCGTCCAAATGGACCATCCCAAACAATCTGTCAGGGCCCCGAAATTACATATGGCTAAAGGAATGGATTATCACTAAAGCCACATATAATTCACGAAGTCCTGTGAAGAATTAAAGTCACTCTCAAATCCACTAAGCACAACAAGGTTGGAGGAGCCCAGCGGTGATACCCTCACCCTAACGTGGCCTGGAGGACAGTGGGTCACTTGAAGGCCCGGTATCATCACCCACACCCTGCCTGACCGGCACTGCATCTCAGTCAGTGGGTCACTCAACCATAACCTGTCACACCTAGTGAAAGGAAGACTGACTGTAACTCTTCACGACTAACCCATACACTTCAATTCATGCACGCACGGTGTATGGGCAGCCACATTCAACAACTTAAGTATCACAACAAAACTTTACAGAACATAGTTATATATATATATATATATATATATATATATATATAATCACGTCCCATACACATGGTAGTTATTTAACTTACATTCAGGTGACCTGGAGGTCATACATAACAAAAGAAACATTAAGAACAGCAGCAGAAAACATCATAAAACGGAGGTGGCAGCTTATGCCAACTCTCCCAAAAGCTTCATCAACCTACAGGACATTCTGACCGGGGAAACCAAGCAAGAACAGCACACATCAAGCATGGGAGTCTTCAATTTAGCATACCTGTAGGAATGGAATTCCCAACTGAGTACTTTTGTACTCGCAAGATGCTAATTGCTCATTCCAGTTTAACTTACTCATGGCATGGAAGAATAAATAGCAAGACCAAACCATTAACCAATTTCATCCTAACATGTTAAAGAGAACTACACATGTTATCTTTTATCATGCTAGCATAGCAATTTTCATCATAAAACAAATTAACCCATATGCATAACAAAATTCAAGTAACAACCATCACACAGTAGAACCAACCATTTCAAGATATTCTGATTACTAGTGACTACTATCACTAGAATCCAATTAATTGATAATCCAGATCATCCCAACAAGGATTCAGAGCACTAGTGACTCCTATCACTAGCCTCGCATTTGCCCACATAGTTGGCCACATAGTTCACGTAGTTCACACAGCTGCACGTAGCTCACATAGTTCACACAGTTCACACAGTCGCACATAGCTCACATAGTTCACACAGTTCACACAGTCGCACATAGCTCACATAGTTCACACAGTTCACACAGTCGCACATAGCTCACCTAGTGTTGCACATAGCCCACATAGGTAATCACCTTTCTGGTGTATCAAACATTTCTCACGATGCCACAATATTTCTCCACAACTATCCCAGTTATGAGTACCAAACAGATCACATTCGTAATAGAACATAACGAACAAGCAAGCAATCGAGATCCAAGTATGCAATACCAAAAGCAATCAAGCTATTTATCAACCAAGCATGACATAAGAGAAACTGGAATATTTCCAACAAGCGAGCATGCTTGCCTGGCCCTTGGACGTGTTGTACTTGCTGGGAATAACCCTCAATTAACCTTCGTTATCTGGTTCTATCGATAAGAAAATCCAAAATGCCGAAAGAGCAAAAAGAAGCATTCGATCAAAATTGGCAATATAAAGTATGATATTATGAATGAAAAGTATAGGAATGCAAGTATGGAACTAACGCAACTGGATTCATTAGCTTTGGGCTGCTAGGGTTTAGGATATGAATGCATGGATGAATCTCCTACGACATTTGAGGGTTAAACTACTTTTAGAGTCCTTTTTTTGTATTTTTCTCAGTAAAGAGGAGTTTTTAACTAATCTTACAATTAGCTGGGTGGTGGGGGCTAGGAGATGTCTAGTGAGTCCACATACTGTTGTTACGGATTTTATACTTTTTAGTTAATTAAGAGTTCATGGGTTCTAATTGTCCTAGAACTAGGAATTCTTTTTCTTTTCATTTAAGCTTATGAGCATATGGCGTCCGAGATTGTTCTTGGGAAAACCTATTGCTAACATTTGGATTTATCAAAACTGGATATAGATGTGAAGCCTAACTATTATTTTCTTACTTGTGTCCAGCAGCAGGTGACTTCGTCAATTACAAACGAGTCCTAAACCAGCATGTATAAGGTACCCTTGAGTTGTTTTCTTACATCAATTAGTTGTAACAGCTACTAGGCTATGTACAGGATTGAACAATACTGATATCGGTTATGCAGTGCAGTAAAGAGTTCAATTGGCGTTAGCATCTATCCTTCACCCGTGCATCAAACAGGTTAATTACTAACCGTTTTGTCTTAACCGTGTATAGCAATTAACTCAATTATTTTAACTAATGTATGTTTGCCTGACAGGACATTATAGAGCATTAGTTCTTCACCTACTAGCATGATATTTCCAACTGTTAATCATTATTTCAACTAACGATCATGTTCAGCAGCTACGGTTCTACGACAACATAAAATCATTAGCTCATCTTGTATTCTTAACTGTAATCCATGCCTTAACTGCTAACAAATAAGTTAACTTCTAATCGCTAACTAATAATCGGCCATCCAACCATGATTATCAAAGCATCTAGAGCATGTCTTAAGCTGTCGGGAGAGCCACCATTACACTAATTACCCATCTACGAACCGGACAGCACAATCATCAGTGGTATTAAACCTTTTTCATCCGACAAGTGATTAGTGAATGACACTAGTTTATCAGCGATGCTAACTCAACACGAGCTGTACCAATCAGACATACATAAAAGTGGAAAATCAATTGAAATGATTAGTTGAATCAAGTGTGCTTTAGCAAATAATTAACCAAAATGATTAACAGAGGTCAAGGTTATGAATGATTGCCCATCGTTCTAATCAATCCTAACTAGAAACTAATGACTTCAACTAGTTGAGCAGAAGCTCACCCCCGTCTTGACGGTGAGGCTCGCCGGCGCTGGGACTGTCGGGCTTGGATGCAGGGAAGGCGAGCTCAGAGACGGGGCTTGGCGCTCGGGTGCTTGGGGAAGGGAGGCGCACGACGCGGTAGGGGAGACCGGCGGTTTGGAGATGACCGAGGTCGGTGGCGAGACGGTGATGGCGAAGTCGAGCTGCGACGTCCAGTGGGCCCTAGAGGCGCGCGGTGCTTGGGTCCAGAGAGACGGTGAACGTGGGCGCGGAGGCGACGGTTGCCCAAGGCGGGGCGGTGGCAGCGGCAAGGGTGGAGCAGATGGGGCGGCGCTCGGGCTTCGGACGCAGGGGGCTTCACGAAGGGGCGGCAGTAGGTGAGGATGGTGCTCGGGGCAGTAGCGAGCTCCTGGGGGTGGGGTGGCGCAAGGCGAGCCGAGGGGAGATCGGCCGCTCGGGTGGCTCACCGGCCACCACGGTTGGTGCTAGGGCGGAGACGACGGCGAGCGGCGAAGCAGAGAGCCGGGCGACAGCAGAGAACGAGGCGGCGACGAGGATGGGCAGAGCTGCGCGGTGAGGAGTGGGGCTCCAGAGGTGGCCGGCGGCACGGTGAAGAAAAGGCCGACGGGGTCGGGACCTGGTAGCAAAGGAGATGCGGGGAGAAGGGAGCTTTGGGGAGTCCGGCGTTGGAGAAATCAATGGGAGGAGAAGAATTGGGGTAAAGAAGAAGGGAGTGGGCGGCGGCTTGCTACGTGGAGAAGAACTCCTGTAGGCGGGTCCCACGGTAGATAGGGTAAGCTCTTTCCCTTTCTTTTTATTTGGGTCCTTTCCTTTTTATTTTTATTTTTATTTCTAAGTTAAGATTTGATTTGTGATGGGGTTTTCAAATCAGATTTCTAAGGGTTTAGATAACTTCCCATGCAACACCTAAACAAAAACAACCATTTTAAAAGTTTTCCAAAAACTTATACTTTAGTTTAGGGATGTACTGAACTCCCGGATATAAATTTTTAACAAAATTTGGATAGAAATAGAATCGCTCAAACGGCCCATTCCAATTTCATCCGTAAAGAAAGATTTGGGAAAAGCTTTCCCCTCTAGCATATTCGATCTTATAAAAATTGCTAGAGTAAAATTGAACGGAGTTTGGTTCGGGGTTTTGCTTAAGGTTGCTCCTACGTCATATTTAAAATTGTTAATCGATACATATTTGGATTTCTAATCAAATTCGTTTTTAAACCATTTATATGCATGCATGTATGAGAAGAAATATGATTATACACGATGATCTTCACTGATCTCGTGTGTTAAGGAATAGGGTAATTACACCATCCAAACGGTCTGTCCAGAAGAAGGTCCGGATCTCCTCTAGAAGTCCTGAATCATCCGACCAAACTGTCCAACCGGACCGTCCCAGACCATTCAAACGGACCGTCCTGGATGATGGTTTGGATCTCCTCTAGAAGTCCTGAACCCTTCGACCGGATCATCCAAACGGACCGTCTCGAACCCTCCAAATGGTCCGTCTAGAAGAAGGTCCGGATCTCCTCTAGTAGTCCCGAACCATCCGACCAAACCGTCCAACCGGACCGTCCCGGGCCCTCGAAACGGACCGTGCCGGATGATGGTCCGGATCTCCTCTAGAAGTCCCGAACCGTCCTACCAAACTGTCCTGAAACCTCACAACGGTTGGTCCGGATCTCCTCGTGGCGTCCCGAACCATCCGACCAAACCGTCCCGGGCCCTCGAAATGGACCGTCCCGGATGATGGTCCTGATCTCCTCTAGAAGTCTCGAAACATCCGACCAAACCGTCCTGAAACCTCCCAACGGTTCATCCGGATCTCCTCTAGAAGTCCCGAACCCTCCGACAGGACCAACCAAACTGACTGTCATGAACCCTCCAAACGGTCCATCCAGAAAAAGGTCTGAATCTCCTCTAGAAGTCTAGAACCGTCTGACCAAACCGTCCCGGGCCCTCGAAACGGACCGTCCCGGATGATGGCCCGGATCTCCTCTAAAATTCGTGAACCCTCCGACCGGACCGTCCCGGACCCTCCAACCGGACCGTCCCGGACCCTCCAACCGGACCGTCCGATCACCAAACGGACCGTTCCGAACTCTCCAAACAGTCTGTCCGGACGAAGGTCCGGATCTCCCCTAGAACTCGCGAACCCTCCGACAAGACCGTCCAAACGGACCGTCCCGAACCCTACAACCGGTCCGTCCGGAAGAAGGTTCGCATCTCCTTTAGTAGTGCCGAACCATCCGACCAAACCATCCAACCGGACCAACCTGGACCCTCCAAACAGACCATGCCGGATGATGGTCCAGATCTCCTCTAGAAGTCTCAAAACCAGCAAACAGACCATCCAAACAGATCGTCCCAAACCCTCCAAACGGTCCATCCGGAAGAAGGTCCGGATCAGCTCTACAAGTCCCGAACCATCCGACCAAACCGTCCAACCAGACCGTCCCAAACCATTCAAATGGACCGTCCCGGATGATGGTCCGGATCTCCTCTAGATGTCCCAAACCAACCAACCAAACCGTCCTAAAACCTCACAACGGTTCATCTGGACCGCCGGAAGGAGTCCCGAACCATTCGACCAAACCGTCCGACCGGACCGTCCCAGACCCTCCGAACGGACCATGCCGGATGGTGGTCCGGATCTCCTCTAGATATCCCGAACCCTCCGACCGGACCATCCAAACGGACCGTCCCGAACCCTGCAATTAGCTCGTCCGAAAGAAGGTTCAGATATCCTCTAGAAGTCCTGGATCATACGACCAAACTGTCCAACCGGACCGTCTCGAACGATTCAAATGGACCGACCCAGATGATGGTCCCGATCTCCTCTAGAAGTTCCGAAACATCCGACCAAACCATCCTGAAACCTCCCAACGGTTTGTCCAGATATCCTATAGGAGTCCCGAACCATCCGAACAAACGTCCAACCAGATCGTCCCGGACCCTCCAAACGGACAGTGCCGGCTGATGCTCCGGATCTCCTCGAGAAGTCTCGAACCCTCCGACCCGAACATCCAAACGGACCGTGCCGAACCCTTCAAATGGTCCGTCCGGAAGAAGGTCCAGATCTCCTCTAGAAGTCCCGAACCATCCGACCAAACCGTCCAACTGGACCGTCCCGGACCATTCAAACAGATAGTCCCGGATGATGGTCCGGATCTCCTCTAGAAGTCTAGAACCATCCAACCAGACCGTCCAAACAGACTGTCTCGAACCCTACAAATGGTCCGTCAGTAAGAAGGTCTGGATCTCCTCTAGAAGTCCTGAGCCATCCAACCAAACCGTCCAACCAGACCATCCTGGACCATCCAAACGGACTACCCTGGATGATGGTCTGGATCTCCTCTAGATGTCTCAAACCCTCCGACCAAACCGTCCTGAAACCTCCCGATGGTCTTCTCACTGATTCTAGACTTGTTCCCACCAAATGAGAGCATAGGCATCGAACTTGAGAGAGGCCATGGCGACCATCTTCTCTTCGGAGTAGTTGTGCACTCTGAAGACCTTGTCCACCTTGAGCTCCCAAGTAAGGTACACCCTTCGGGATCGATGGCATCGCCGGAGAACTTAGGCATAGTTAACTTGAGTTTGCTGAAATTCTCATCGCCCTCATCATGGCGACCTCATCGCCAATTGACTTCACCTTCTCGAAGTTGTCGACGTCGTGGTTCAACTCGGGGATGAAGGCTTGAGTCTCCGTCCGAGGTTGCTTCTTGGCCTTCTTCGCGCCCTTGCTGGCTCCTTGACCATCGTTGGCCCCAAGTCCCATTGGTGGGGATTCGAGTTTGGGTTCTCGATGAAATGTTGGGTGCTTGATGTCTTGAAGCTTCTCGCGCTTGAGCTCGCCGAGCAGCTATCTCAGCATCGGTTTCATCAAGAGGTTCTTCCTTATCAATCTCCGCTTCCAAGGATGATGGTCCGGATCTCCTCTAGAAGTGATGCGGGCATCTCCGCCACCAAGGGTGAAGGCCACACAGGTTCATTAAGCCCACCTCCAAAACTTATTGGACCAATGACAAGAGCTCGTGTTAAGGCTATACAACATGAGGTGACTCTATTCCTTGATACATCACCAATTGACTTGGGCTTGAATGGTATGCTACCTAATGCCTTGACTCTATGCTTGCTCAGATATGAAGGATCAACCGAGTGGAGGAAGAACCGGGGCAGTCTGGAATGTATGTCCGAACATTCCAGACAAAGAGGTCCCAACACTCCAGACGTGCACACTGCTGGGAGGAGCCGCTCGGGAAGACTTCTAGATACTCCGGGACTGTCGGACACTCCGGATGGGTGCCCAGAAGAACCAAGGTCCAACTACACATCCGGACCTTCCGAGCCTCACCTCCAGAGTCTCTGGATGTATACTCCGGGATGGTCGGACATCCCGGATGGGTGCCCCGAAGAACCGAAGTCCAACTCCACATCCGGACCTTCTGGGCCTCGCCTCCGAAGTCTCCAGACGTATACTCCGGGACGGTCGGACATTCCGGGTGGATATCCGGGAGAACCACAGTCCAACTCCACATCCGGACATTCCGAGCCTCGCCTCTGGAGTCTTCGGACATCCCTTGCCCGAAATGTCAGCTCCAACCCTCCGGATGTGCATTGATTGGCATCGCCAGCACGTCCGGACATTCCAGATAAAGTACCCCAGAATGTCCGGGTGCACTGTCTGCACATAGTAACGGGCCAAGGCCCATGTAATGAGTTGGCTTGTCCCTCAAGGATTACGAGTTTAGGGCTATAAATATCGGTACCCAAACTCTAGTTTGGTAGACTTGTGGTCGAGACTAAAGTAGAGCGTAGCTCCTTAATCTAGGGTTCATCCCTCTAGATTGGGGAATCCACCTTAGACCTTGCTTCCTTTGTGGATTGTAAGGATCGGCATGTGCCTCCGAGTGGAAATTGTGGCATTCAATCAAGAGGGTAGTTGATTTGGTTTCCTAGTTCCCCAAAGGCTTTCTCATTGGAGTTTGTTGTTGGGGTGGGTTTTCCATTTAGGCTACTCTAGTTATCGTTCCAACCGTGAAGGTTGGGAGCCCTCCGTATCAAGTGGTATCAGAGCTCAAGGTTTCCATGGTTTGGATTTGTATCCCCTCCTTTTCCCTACCCCCAATTGCTAGCTTTGTTTTGGTTTTTCTTGCCTATTATGAAAATCCCACAGAAAGAACCTGATTTGAGATCTAGATGCAATCTGGAGTTTTGGGTAAGCTTTGGTTGGTTTTGATCCATTAGATCTTTGCTATACTTGTTGATCTAATTTCCAAATCTTGCTGTTCGGGCTGCCCCGTGTCCAGATCTGTTTTTCCCCATAGCCGGAGTGTCTAGACTCATACTTCCGGAATCTTCGGCAGGTCGCAGCTGATTTCTCAGTGCTCTCGGGACCTAACCCGGAGTATCCGGGAAATCATAGCCGGAATCTCCAGACTTTGAAATCAGACCTGGGTAGTGGACATTTTTCGACCACAATTCTTGCTACCGGCATCCATGCTGGGATCGTAAGCTTGAAGGGAAGCTAACGACGAGCTCTAGATCATCATCATCTATAGCAACCTTTTCCCAAGCAAGGTACAATCTTCGAAAGTATTTTTTCCTTGCATTTCCTTTGTGAGCCAATCTCTCCCTTGTGAGAACTTTGATCCTATCAAGACTAGCTCTTTGATGATTGCTAGGGTCTCGTACACTCGTGCTATTTAGAATACCCCTGTTCTACGCAATCTGAAAAACCGTTAGTCTTGTGAGGTCTTGGCACAAAGAAAAATAGGAAAAAAAAGGAATCAAAAAAAGAAGAGAAAAGAAACAAGCATGTGCCATGACCATCTTGTAGGAAAACACAAAGTTTGGCAGAAACTGAAGGTAGAGAAGTAGCCGAGTGTGCAAAATCCTTAACCCTACATTGTGCAATTGAGCTAGCATCTTTCCTAGTATTTGTGCAACACGAGCTTCTAGTCTTCATTAGGCAAATCTTGTGATAGCTCATTTCTTGGTTGCACAAATCCCAATATCTTTGTGTGTGAGTTGTTTGAGCTTCGCTTATATCCTTTGAGATCAACTCTTATTGCATTGTTTCTATAGTGGATTATTACTAATCTTTGCAATATCTCATTATCCAACTGCTTAGTGTGTGTGTTGTGCTAACCTCTTCCGAGCTCCACATAAGCCTTTGAGTGTGGTAGCATTTGGGACTTGGAACCTTTGTAAACTACCTCCTGATGGTCACCAACTTTCTCGGAGACCGTCGATCTTTTCACCCAAGGAAGTAGCGGGCTTGAGGTGAGAGAGTTCTAAACTCTACATAATTCACATATAATTTTGTGTTGCTAATCATGCTTAGGGAGGATCACATGAAGGCAATAGGAATGAAGAGTACATCACACGAGGACAACACATAGTCCTCCAACAGAGTCTTCGACACACCGTGGAGAATTTGAAGAATCACATGACTCGTCAATTGGGTGCCATGAGGACAAGCATTGTGCGAGAGGTTGTCCAAGCTCTTCGAGGCCAATTTCCGGAAGAGGAGATTGATGAAGAAGAACCTCTTGATGAAACCGATGCTGAGATGGCTGCTCGGTGAGCTCGAGCGCGAGAAGCTTCGCCCAACATTTCATCGAGAACCCGAACCTGAGTCCCCACCAATGGGACATGGGGCCAAGGGCGTTCAAGGACCCAGCAAGGGCGTGAAGAAGGCCAAGAAGCAACCTCGGACGGAGACTCAAGCGTTCGTCCCCGAGCTGAACCACGACGTCGACAACTTTGAGAAGGCGAAGTCAATTGGCGACAAGGTCACCATGATGAGGGTGATGAGAAGTTTGGCAAACTCAAGTTCACTATGTCGAAGTTCTCCAGCAACGCCATTGACCCCGAAGAGTACCTCACTTGGAAGCTCAAGGTGGACAAGGTCTTCAGAGTGCACAACTACTCTGAAGAGAAGAAGGTCGCCATGGCCTCTCTCGAGTTCGATGGCTATGCCCTCATTTGGTGGGAACAAGTCCAGAATCAGTGAGAAGACCATCGGGAGGTATCAGGACGGTTTGGTTGGAGGGTTCGAGACTTCTAGAGGAGCTCCAGACCATCATTCAGGACAGTCCGTTTGAATTGTTCAGGATGGTCCGGTTGGATGGTTCGGTCGGATGGTTCGGGACTTCTAGAGGAGATCCGGACCTTCTTCTGGATGGACCGTTGTAGCGTTCAGGACGGTCTGTTTGGATGGTCCGATCGAAGGGTTCGAGACTTCTAAAGGAGATCCAGACCATCATCCGGGACGGTCCGTTGAATGGTTCGGGACGGTCCGGTTGGACGGTTTGGTCGGATGGTTCAGGACTTCTAGAGGAGATCCGGACCTTCTTCCGGATGGACCATTTGGAGGGTCCGGTCGGAGGATTTGGGACTTCTAGAGGAGATCTAGACCATCATCCGGCACTGTCCGTTTGGAGGGTCCGGGACGATCCGGTTGGATAGTTTGGTCAGTTGGTTCGGGGCTCCTAGAGGATATCCAGATGAACCGTTTGAAGGTTTTAGGACGGTTTCGTCGGATGGTTCCGGACTTCTAGAGGAGAATAGGACCATCATCCGGGACGGTCCGTTTGAATGGTCCGGGACGGTCCGGTTGGATGGTTCGGGACTTCTAGAGGACATCCGGACCTTCTTCCGGACGGACCGTTTGCAGTGTTTGGGACGGTCCATTTGGATGGTCCGGTCAGAGAGTTTGGGACATCAAGAGGAGATATGGACCATCACTCGGTACGGTCCGTTTGGAGGGTTCGGGACAGTCCGGGTCGACGATTTGATCGGATGGTTCGAGACTCATAGAGTAGATCCAGACGAACCGTTGTGGGGTTTCAGGACGGTTAGGTCGGATGGTTCAGGACTTCTAGAGGAGATCTGAACCATCATCTGGGACAGTCCATTTGAATGGCCCGGGATAGTCCGATTGGATAGTTTGGTCGGATGTTTCGGGACTTCTAGAGGAGATCCAGACCTTCATCCAGGATGGTCCGTTTGAATGGTCTGGGACGGTCGGGTGGACGGTTTGGTCGGATGGTCTGGGACTTCTAGAGAGATCTGGACGAACATTGTCAGGTTGAAGGATGGTTTGGTCGGATGGTTGGGGACTTCAAGAGGAGATTCGGAGCATCATCCGGGATGGTCCATTTGAATTGTCCGGGACGGTCCGGTTGGACAGTTTGGTTGGATGGTTCAGGACTTCTAGAGGAGATCCAGACCATCATCCAGGACGGTCCAGTTGGACGGTTTGGTCGAATGGGTCGAGAATGCTAGAGGAGATCCGGACCTTCTTCCGGACGGAATGTTTGGAGGGATCGGGACGATTCGGTTGGACGGTCCGGTCAAAGGGTTCATGAGTTCTAGTGGAGATCCAGACCATCATACAGCACGGTCCGTTTGGAGGGCCCGGGACGTTCCGGTTGGACAGTTTGGTTGGATGGTTTGGGACTTCTAGAGGAGATCCAGACCTTCTTCCGGACAAAAAATTTGGAGGATTCGGGACGGTCCGTTTGGATGGACTGGTCGGAAGGTTCGGGACTTCTAGAGAAGATCCAAACCATCATCCGGCACGGTCCGTTTGGAGGGCCCGGGACGGTCCGGTTGGACGGTTTGGTCGGATGGGCTTCAATAGGAGATCCGAACAAACCGTTGGGAGGTTTTCAGACGGTTGGTCGGATGGTTCGGGACTTCTAGAAGAGATCCAGACCATCATCCGGGACGGTCCGTTTGAATGGTCTGGGACGGTCCGATTGGACTGTTTGGTCGGATGGTTCGGGACATCTAGAGCAGATCCGGACCATCTTCCGGACGGACAGTTTGGAGGATTCAGGACCGTTTGAATGGTCTGGGACGGTCCGGTTGGACGGTTTGGTCGCATGGTTCGGGACTTCTAGAGGAGATCCAGACCTTCTTCCGGGACGGTCCGTTTGAATGGTCCAGGACGGTCCAGTTGGACGGTTTAGTCGGATGGTTGGGGACTTCTACAGGTGATCCAAATGAACCATTGGGAGGTTTCAGGATAGTTTGGTCGGATGGTTCGGGACATCTAGAGGAGATCCGGACCATCATCCCGAACAGTCCGTTTGACTCGTCCGGGATGGTCCGGTTGGACGGTTCTGTCGGATGGTTTGGGACTTCTAGAGGAGATCCGGACTTTCTTCCGGACGGACTGTTTGTAGGGTTCAGGATGGTCCATTTGGACGGTCTGGTCGGAGGTTTTGAGACTTCTAGAGGAGATCCAGACCATCATCCGGGACGGTCCGTTTGAATGGTCTAGGACGGTCTGGTTAAACGGTTTGGTTAGAGGGTTCGGGACTTCTAGAGGAGATCCGGACCTTCTTCCGGACGGACTGTTTGGAGGGTCCGGTTGGAGAGTTCGGGACCCCTAGAGGAGATCCAGACCATCATCCGGCACTGTCCGTTTGGAGGGTCCGGGACGATCCGGTTGGACAGTTTGGTCAGTTGGTTCGGGACTCCTAGACGATATCCGGACGAACCGTTCGAAGGTTTCAATATGGTTCGGGACTTCTAGCGGAGATCCGGACCTTCTTCCGGATAGACTGTTTGCAGTGTTAAGGACGGTCCATTTGGACGGTTTGGTCAGAAGGTTCGAGACATCTAGAGGAGATGAGGACCATCACTAGGCACGGTCCGTTTGGAGGGTCCGAGACGGTCCGGGTACATGATTGGTCGGATGGTTCGGGACTCCTAGAGGATATCCGGACAAACCGTTGTGGGGTTTCAGGATGGTTAGGTCAGATGGATCAGGACTTCTAGAGGAGATCCGGACCATCATCCGGGACAGTCCGTTTGAATGGCCCGGGACGGTCCGGTTGGACAGTTTGGTCGGATGGTTCGGGACTTCTAGAGGAGATCCAAACCTTCATCTAGGATTGTCTGTTTGAATGGTCCGGGACGGTTGGGTGGACGGTTTGGTCGGATGGTCTGGGACTTCTGGAAGAGATCCGGACAAACGTTGTGAGGTTGCAGGACGGTTTGGTCGGATGGTTGGGGACTTCTAGAGGAGATCCAGACCATCATCTGGGATGGTCCATTTGAATGGTCCGAGACGGTCCGGTTGGACAGTTTGGTTGGACAGTTACGCGCACACGAGGAGAATTATCCTACTCATGATTTGGAGTTAGCTGCCGCAGTGCATGCTTTGAAGATCTGGCGACATTACCTCATTGGTAATCGCTGTGAGATATACACGGGGCATAAGAGTTTGAAGTATATCTTCACTCAGTCAGACTTGAATCTCAGGCAAAGAAGATGGTTGGAGTTGATAAAGGATTATGATGTTGGGATTAATTACCATCTTGGTAAAGCCAATGCCGTGGCCGATGCTTTGAGTCGAAAGACCTACAGTAAAATTTGATGATTCAAGAAAGCCAACTAGAGCTACATGAAGAGTTCAGGAAGCTGAATCTGAATATGAGTATCACCAAGAATAACGATATGTTAGAAGTGAAGTCAACCCTTGAAGACTAAGTAAGAGAAGCTCAGAAAGGTGACAAGGGTATCAAAGAGATCTAAGCGAAGATTAAGTTGGGTGAAGCACCTGATCATAAGGAAGATGAAAGTGGGACCCTTTGGTTCTGAGACCGTTTGATTGTGCCAAATTAGAAGGAGATCAAGGAGGTTATTATGAAGGAGGCACATGAGTCTGCTTATTCTACTCATCCTAGAAGTACAAAGATATACCATGATCTGCGAGAGAATTTTTGGTGGTCCAACATGAAGTGAGATATCGCCGAGTTTGTGTCTCTATGTGATGTATGCCGCAGAGTTCAGGCAGAACACCAGAAGCCTGCAGGATTGCTTCAACCGTTTAAAGTGCCTGAATGGAACTGAGAAGAAATCGGAATGGATTTCATCACAGGCTTTCCAAAGATATCATCAGGATATGATTCTATATGGGTCATCGTGGATCAATTGACCAAATCAGTTCACTTCATTCCAATGAAGACAGTATATAGTGAAGAGACACTGGCAAGTCTGTATATGTCCCGGATTGTGTGCTTGCTTGGAGTGCCAAAGAAGATTGTGTCTGATCGTGGGACACAATTTACATCAAGGTTTTGGAAGAAAGTGCATGAAGCACTTGGCACGCAGTTGAATTTCAGTACAGCATACCACCCATAGACGGATGGTCAAACTGATCGAGTAAATCAGATTCTGGAAGATATGCTTCAAGCGTGTGCTTTGACATACAAGCGAAGCTGGGACAAAAGTTTACCATATGCTGAGTTTTCATATAACAACAGTTATCAAGCCAGTTTGTAAATGGCTTCTTTTGAAGCTTTATGTGGGCGTAAGTGCCGTACACCTTTGAATTGGCATGAAATTGGAGAAAAACTAGTGTTTGGACCTAACACTTTGGAAGGGGCTGATAAGCAAGTGAAAGTGATCCAGGAAAGATTGAAAGCTGTGCAGTCTAGACAAAAGAGTTACTCGGACAAGCGCTGCAAGGACTTATGTTTCAAGATAGGTGATGCCGTGTACCTGAAGGTATCCCCGCTCAGAGGGATGCGTCGTTTTGGAATCAAGGGCAAGCTAGCACCTTGCTATATTGGTCCCTTTGATATCAATTGGCTTTGCCGGAGAAGTTGTCCAACGTGCACAATGTGTTCCATGTGTCACAGTTGAAGAAGTGTTTCAAGGAACCGGAAGAAGAAGTTCGGAAAGCTTCATTGGAGGATATTGAGGTCCAAGACGATCTGACATATGAAGAGTACCCAATCAAGATTCTTGAGAAGAAAGCAAGAACCACCAGGAGGAAAGTGATCCGGTTTTACAAAGTTTAGTGGAGCAACCATTCGGAGGAAGAAGCAACGTGGGAACGAGAGGAAGACCTGAAGGAGGAGCTTCTAGATCTGTTCTCTAGATTCGAATCTCGGGGTCGAGATTCTTTGTAAGGGGGGTGGAGTTGTAACATCCTCAAATTTTACGGGCTTGAAATTTTTTTTAAGGAAAAGAGGATGTGCAACTATATAATCTATCTATGTGTATTTTAGTTGGATTTTATTTCAAATTAATTCATAGCCTCGAATTAATTTGAGAGCTATAATGTGGTGTTATGATTTTTATTTCACAAATTCTTTTGGAATCTCTCTCTAAAAATATTTTATTTGGATTCCTCAAGTCCAAATTGATTTACCATAATTTTTCCACAATTTTTAGACCATATTTGGATCTGTTTTGAATTTATTTGCTTTTCTGCTATTATTTAATCCGAAAATAAAAAGGAAAAAGGCCTGCCTGCCCAATGGGCCAGCCAGCCCACCAGGCCAGCCAGCCCACCAGGCTAGGCCAGGCCATGCCGTGCTGTGCAGTACCAGCACGAGCGCGCCGGCACGGGCAGCTGCGTGGCCGCGTGTTTCGTTCGCCGGCCGTTTTTTTTTCTCTGTCTCTTCCCTTTTTTTTCCGGTAACTCCAAAGCTAGTGCTCCTCTTCACCTCCCATGCCTTCTCCTCTCCTTGTTTCTCCCCTATAAAAGGCCTCCCATCCCCCATGTTTTTGTTCCTTTGCTTCCTCTCTAAAATTTCTTTTCCACCTCTTCTTCTTCTCCAACTCCGGCGACCACTCCAGTGAGCAATTCTGATGACCACGACGCACCCCACACCAAGGCGTCGTTGCTAGGAGCTTCCTCACGCAATCACGCATCTCCTACTGCAAGAATTCGGGAGCTTCGTCCACTACGTCACCCGTACCGCGAGTATCTTCCTCAACTCCGGCAAACCCCTTCTTTCCTCCATTTCTTCGCCCTCGGTGAGTCCCTCTCCAATCCCTTTCGGTAGTAGACTCCCACCAACCATTGGAACATTTCCCCTCCACCAATTTTGGCCAATGTTCATCCATATATGCAGCCATGTTGTGATCCATCTTTTTCCTCACTCTTACTGTAGCGTGAATAGTAGTCTCACGAGTACTATAGCACATACAGTCTTGTGGCATATCCTTTTTTCTAAATTTTGAATCCATCTAAACCATGTCCGACCTTTGACCTTAGTAGTAAAATGGAACCATTAGAACCCCAAGAGTCCACTGGTGCAATCGGATTTTGAATCCGACCGTTAGATTTTAAATACCATTCGAATTTAGATGAAATTCAGCTAAATTTTGATCTAGTTTTGTATGGATGATTATTTTGAATTTATTTATTTTCCAGTAAATTACTAGTATGCTAAGGAGAACTTCTGTAAATTTTCATAATTTTTTGTCTTGTGTAGAATTTCCTAGAATTAAAATAAGCTCTGTTTTAATTATTAAAAATACAAATTCTCTTTTTTATTTATATCCAATTTTTTTCTAGGATCAGAACCTTAGAGCTAATTTATCATGTAAATTAAAACATTTTCCTGCAAAGGATTGAGCTCTAAAAATCAGGAAGTGTTCTAAGATCATTTAAAATAGATATTTAAATCATGTTTTTAGCAATAGTTTCTTTATAAATCTGTTTTAGCAATTAAAAATACATGTCCAGTACCCAATAAATCATGTTATATTCTAGGATTGGTTTCAAGTCATGAGAACCCATTTAGCATAATTAAATAATGTTTTGCAATGTTTTTAGAGTAGTTTTCATGGTTGAAATAATAGTTTTAATTACTTAAAATATATTTCTAGAACACTTTTAATCATGGAATGTCTCTAGAATTGGTATTACATCATGAGAATCCAACTATCTGATTTAATAAGGTTAATCCCTATTTTCTATATAATTGTTACGCTGGAAATGCTAGCAATTGTTTTATTTTAATAATGTTCAGATCTAATATTAATATTAAATTAATTTTGGTATTGTTTTGGTACTGTTAAACACATCCTAGGATGAGCCATGCTTAGTTAGCTTATGCTAATAGTAGAGAATAGATTTATGGCTAGATTCAAGTCTTTTAAAATAATAGAAAAGCATGTGTAAATATGGTTATATGTTATTAATTTATTTTTACTGTTATTAACCATTATAAATTGAATCCTAAATATTTATTTGTGGTTAATTGTGAATTGTTATACTTTGTATCATGATGAATAGCATGCTAAGGTGTATGCTATGTGTGTTTGTATAAAATACCCGGTAGGGGATATATGTCATTTTCTATATATATATATATATATATATATATATATATATATATATATTATATGTGTATATGGTTATGGCCAATCTTAGAAGACTTATTTTATTTTCTTTGCGATGACGCTATCACGCCATCGTTCCATTCTACCCGTATCTTACCTTCGTCGTGCTTCTCTCTCGTGTTGCTTTTCGGAATGCTTTATTAGGGTTGTTATTTATTTGCTTTGCTCTCGTTGCGTTACGTCGATAGGGAGTGAAGAGACTGATCCAGCACCTGAAGCAGCTGAAGAAGGCGAGTACTACCACGAAGGCATGCCCCTCTTTCTTGATCATATTTGATCATATATTTCTGAAATATAATCATTATATTTTGTCAATTGCAAACATGCATGCTGTTTCACTCCAATAGCTAGCGTGTCTGTCGACGTACCTCGGTATCAGTGGTCCGGAAGGACCCCCTTTGGGATTCGGTCGGGGAGGCGCGGTTCTACGGAGCTACGCCGGAGCTAGAGCTTGGCGGGATATGGAAATAGGAAAAGACACGGTGATTTACCCAGGTTCAGGCCACCTTCTAGGTGTAAAATCCTACGTCCTGCTTTGAGTGTATTTGATGTTTTGTGGAGAGATTACAATGAACTAGCAGCCCAGATGCTCCTGTTCTTCTTCCTCTAGGGTTTGTTTTCAATTCTACTGGAGCCGGTTCAGAGAGCCCCTTTTGCATGGCCGCGGCTCTCCCCTTATATACCCGGGGGTCACCACAGTGGCCGAAAGGGAAAATATCTTGCCATGAAGCTTGTCGCGGAAGAAACCCGGCATGGACGAGCCACGTCGGTGGTTGAGATTTACTGTAGCCGAACAGTGCCGGTCACGCCTTGGTTGGGAACCGGATCATCATGATGAGGGCGTGTCAGGAGGTGAAGATTTGACATCTCCTGACATGGGCTATACTGCAACTACCCGGGCCCCACGGACCAGGTGCAGAGGGCATGCGTATGGGCACGCGAAGGCGTGCCCTTAAAGTCAAAAAGGGGTGTCAGATCTCTCCATTCCCTCCAAGACTGATAGCTGACAGAGCTTATCAGTTGGGGGGATGGGAACCGGTCAGGACACCGCCCTTGGTCCGCAAGGACTTGGAATAGACGAGCATTTAATGCCCCTGGCATAGGCATTAAATGCGCCTTTTGGGCCACGCGGTTTGAGGAGGGTCCCTCAAGGGGTGCTCGGGGCTCCCGGGATCGGAGGCCCCCGAGCACACCCTCTCGGCTGCTCTATTGTCTGGGCGAGGCACTCGGTGCCCCCGGGCGGGGGCCGGGTCGCCCTGGGTGCTCGGGGTGAGCCCTCGAGCACTCCTGCTCGCGTGCTCGGGGTGAGCCCCCGAGCACTTCTGCTTGCTTCGTCTTGTGCAAGGACCAAGTCGTCTTGGGCCCTTCGAAAAACGCCATTAAGGGACAACTCGGGACACCCCTTGATTTTAGCCAAGTGGTACAGTGCTCGGGATGAGTCCCCGGGCACCTATTCTTTAACTCCCACGTCCTTGGTGACATGGCGTCAAGTTGGGCCTTTGCCAGCGGGTTAAGGGACCCTGGGCCCCGTAACACCGACAGTAGCCCCCGGCCCAGCCACCAGACGATGGCCCGAAAATTGGATGAGGCTGGGGGCGGGGCCTTCATTCTATGGGCCAATGAAGATGCCGGCCCATTTGGAAGCCGAACGGTGGAACTGCTCCACTTTTTTCATGACGTGGGGTGCCGCGCACCTCTGCTGAACGAGGAAAAGGCACCTTGATTCCCGCGCGATGTGGGGGGGCGTGCCCTGTCAGGGAAACAGAATTGACACCGCCGCCCACGTCACGGAACGGTTTGAATTCTTGATTTCTTCTCTTTGAAGCTTCGCCATTCTCGCGCCTCCTCAACTCCTTCGCCTTTTTACGCAAATGCCTCCTTCCTTTTCACCGCGCCCTTTTGCCTCCTTGCCTTCTCCGCTCACATGCCCTTTCGCCTCCTCATCTTCGACGCCGTGCCGCCGCCATGCCGAGACGCGAGAAGCGCCACGCTCCTCCGCCTCCCGTCGTCGATGCCATCATCCCCAAGTCCCGCTTCCTCAGCGAGGAGAGCTTGGACCGGGTGCGGAAGCTGCTGGCTCCACAGAGCCAGAGGGCGGCGACGACGGCAAGGCCGGCCACATACCCACCGGATCCGCTGCCGGAGGAGACGGTTATCTTCATCAGCTTCGTCGCGGCGGGCCTGATGCCGCGCCTGATGCCGCCCTTCTCACCCTTCTTCCTCGAGGTGCTAACAGAGTACGGGATCCACCTCATCCATCTCTCCCCCAACTCCGTCCTGATGCTGGCCATCTTCGCCCACCTCTGCGAGATGTTCATGGGCGTGATGCCTTCGGTCATGCTCTTCTGCCACTTCTTCGTACTCCGGTCGGCGGGGAAGAGCAGGGGCTCCGACCGGGTGGAGGCCACGAGGAGCTGCAACTTCCGCCTCCGGGAGAAGATCGGCGACCATTACATCCCGCAGGGGCTGCAGAATAAGTGGGATGACTGGCGCAACCCGTGGTGTTACATCACCACTAATCCGCATGCCTAGATCCTGCTTCCCGACGGGCCGGCGTCGGCGCATAGGAAGTCGTGGGAGTATCTGCTGGAGAACGATCGTCTGCTGTGACCGGTGGTGGAGCGGATCACGCAGCTGCGGGCCGACGATTTGACGGCGACCATGGTCGTCGTTGACTTTCTCCAGCAGCGGCTGGCGCCGCTACGGAAACGGGGCCACCCGGCTTGGATGTACACCGTCTCACGGGACATCGGCCGGACGGTGATCGGCGAGGCGGGAGACTTTTCTCCCGACGCGCTGAAAGCGCTGCTGTGCATCCTTCTGGGCCGGAGATGTCGCAGCTGCTGAATTGCCGCGGGTGGATCTTGCACTCTGCGTGAACTCGTAGCGGAACTTGATCTGCACGGCATTACCGGAGTTTGACCCCAAGGGGATCAAGCCGATGGACCCGCGGAAGACGGCCGGCTCGATGAGGATTTTGGGAGACGACGATGACGCCGGCAGAGGGCCTGCCGCAGGGGCTTCGGGGACCCGTGCCGCCCACGAGAATCTTGTGGATCCGAAGGGCAAGAAGCCACGGTCGCTCTCTCCCCAATCTTCTCCTTCACCGCCGCCACCCCCTCCTCCGCCTTCCGGCCAGCGGACGACGGGCACCGGGGGCAGCAACTCTTGGCGGGGCAGCGCCCATCCGGCGTCGGCCGGAGGCCCGGCAACGGCGAGCACGGAGGCCGCCACGGATGCGGCAGTCGGGAAGAAGAGGAAGGACCTGCCGCGACTGCCGGGCCTGGGATTCGAGGTCCCGAGGGGCCACTGGAAGTACACGGGTTCTTCGCCGAGGTAAGACGAGAGACTCCTTCTCCGTTTACCTAGCCAAGCATACTGCTCGGGTACTAACCCGGGCTTCCTTGTGCTGCTTTTTTCAGGGGGTCCAAGAAGGCTCGGACCACCCCGAGTGTGGATCCCACCCCGAGCACTGAGGCTGCCCCGGGGGCCGAAGCGATCCCGAGGGCCGAGACCGCCCCACGGGCTGAAACCACAGGAGCCGCGCCGGAGGCTAACCCCACTCTGCCGCTGGCCACGACGACCGAGGCCGCGACGACCGAGGCCGTGAGGGTGGAGAGGACGCCCAAGGGCCCGGTAGCTCGGAGGACGCCCGAGGGCCCGGCAGCTCGGAGGAAGCCCGAGAGCTCGCCGGAGGTGCTTGGGGGAGCATAGTTCTGACTGTCCCGCCGAGGAGGCGGGACTTCGCGCGCCAGGCTGAGGCACCTCGGGAGCCCTTCCCAGAGGCGTTTGATGTGGCGCATGCCATGATCGACCGAGTCCAGGCCTCCATCACCGTGGAGAGGTAGGCACTGGAAGATCGGGAGGCCGCTCTGGCGGAGTGGGAGGCCGCCCTCACGGAGGCCGGGGAGAACTTCCTCAAACGTGCTCAGATCACTAAGGCTGAGCACCAGAGGGAGTCCGCGAAGATCCTCCGCGAGAGGCTAGCTCTGGAGGAGCTACGGCGGGAGGTCACGGAGGATGCGGAGGAGCTGGAGCTGCGGACGGAGCGGGTTGCTCTCCACGAGGCCGAAGCGGAGCGGCGGATAGAGCAGGTCGTTCTCCGTGAGGTGGCGGCAGGCACGCGAGAACTCGCACTCGACCAGCTCGAGCAGTCTCTCGAGGAGGCTGAGAAACTCACTGGGCCAGCGGACCACGGTGCTGGAGGACGAAGTGCAGCGACGCGTCGACACTGCTCGCGCAGAGATCTACAAGGAGCTGGAGGATCGGGATCGCCGCATCCGGGATGTGGAGCAGTGCCTTGAAAATGGCCGCGCGACCAAGCATAAGCTCATGGAGCGGGTCCAGGAGCTGCAAGAGGAGGCGTGCCGCCGAGAGGCGGAGGTGGCCGGGGAGCGGGAGACGCTCCAGGAGATGCTCCAGGAGTTGCATGCTGAGAGGGTCGAGACCACTAAAATGATGCGCGACATCTTCCGCCGGGCACAGCGCACGGTGAGGGCCACCGGCCTTGGCGACGTCACCACGGGGGAGCAGTCCCTCAACACCCTCAGCCACTTCGTCTTTGCGTTCGACACGATTGCCGACCGTCTGAAGACGGTGGCGACTGCCGTGATGTAGGCCCAGCATTTTTTAACCCAAAAGGCATGCACACATAGCAATAAGTCCCCACAGGGGTTGTAAATAAAGTTTTTTCCACATCCTCTACTGACATACTAATCTGATGATATCCAGAGTATGCATCTAGAAAGCACAAAAGATCGCATCCAGCGGTGGAGTCGACTATTTGATCAATGCAGGGTAAAGGGAAAGGATCTTTTGGACATGCCTTGTTGAGGTCAGTGTAGTCCACGCACATCCTCAGCTTGCCGTTGGCTTTTGGCACAACGACGGGGTTGGCGAGCCAATCCGGGTGGAGGACTTCACGGATGAAGCCGGCAGCGAGGAGCTTGCTGACTTCCGCCCGGATGAACTCCTAGCGTTCTGGTGCTTGACAGCGCACCCTTTGCCGAACGGGCCATGCGTCGGGACGCACGGCGAGGCGGTGCTCAATCACCTCCCTAGGGACCCTAGGCATGTCTGACGGTTGCCAAGCAAAACACATTGGCATTCACCCGGAGGAAGGCGATGAGCGCGCTTTCCTATTTGGCGGCCAGGTGACCGCCGATCTTGACGGTCCTGGACGCATCTTCACCTAGGGCCACCTCCTTGATGGGGACAGAGTCGTCTGCAGTGATCTTGAGCTTGGTCGGGGGCGAACCCGAGCACTCGGGGCGCTCACCGATATCCTTGGTCGCGGCGAAGGTGGTCGAGAACAACAACTGCTCGGCATAGAGGACGGAGCCTTGGAGGTCGGCCAGCACGGTGATCGTGCCGTTTGGGCCCGGGCATCTTGATGGTGAGGTAGGCGTAGTGGGACGCAACCATGAACTTGGCGAGCGCTGGGCGGCCGAGGATGCCATTGTATGGGAGGTTGAATTCGGTGACGTCGAAGACGACGCTCTCCGTCTGAAAGTTCTCCTGGTCCCGAACGTAACCATCGGGACACTTGCCCGAGGGGCATGGTGAGGCCTGGGGTGACGCCGAAGAAGGGCATTGTCGGCTTCAGCTGCCCGGGTGGCACCTGCATCTTCCTGAAAACCTCAGGGGGACAGGAGGTTAAGTCCTGCGCCCCCGTCGATCAGCATGCAGGTTACCTTGATGTTGCACACTGTCGGGGAGACCACCAGGGGGAGGCGGCCCACACCCGACGTGTTCTCGGGGTGGTCGGAGCTGTCGAAGGTGATCGGGGTGCCCGACCACTTGAGTGGCCGGGTCGACCCGATGCTCGGGATCGCTGAGCACACCTCGCTCACCATTACCTTAAACTGGCGACGCGAAGCGGGCGTGGAGGCACCCCTGTTGATGCATGCCACGGCCTCAGGTTCTTGGAACCTGAGACCTCCTTCTCGCTCCTCCCCGTCGCGCTTGTCGTCACCGCTCCCGCGGCGCTCCTCGCGCTCCTTTTTGTTTCTCTCGGTGAGGAACTTCACCGTCTGACACTCGAAAAGGTCATGCCGGTCGGTGTGATGTATCTCACACCACCTGCTAGGGCCCTGCTCGGGGGCCCTGGATGGCTTCTTGCCACCACCGCCTGGACCGGTGCGCGGTGGCTTCTGCGCCTTGGGATCCGCCGCCGCGACAGGCTCGGACTTGCGCTTCTTATTCTTGTTCTTCTCCCGCCCTCCAGAGGGACGGGAGGAATCCGCACCGTCGACCGTTGGCTGGTCAGGGTGCGGACTGTGCCACGCGCGAGCCTCAGCCACCTTGGCGCACTTGTCCACGACTGTGAACAGGTCCGCCGTGGACTGGATGTCACGTGTGCCTAGCTTTTCGAGCATCTTTTGTCACGGACGCCCTGCCGGAAGGTGACGATAACTGCTTGAGGAGAGATTTTGGGGATGGTGTTGTGAACCTGGCTAAAACGCTGGATGAAGTGTCGCAACGTCTCCCCTTGCTGCTGCTTAATGGCGTGGAGATCGCTCTCCATGCCAGGGCACTCGAAAGTGCCCTGGAAGTTGGCCACGAACTAGTGGCAGAGGTCCTCCCATGAGTGAATGGAACTCGGGGGAAGGTTCATGAGCCATGAATGGGCAGAGCCCTTCAGGCCCATGGGAAACCAGTTCGCCATCACCTTTTCACCCCCTCCAGCCGCTTGCACAGCGGTGGTGTAGATCTGGAGGAACTCTTCAGGGTGAAAAGAGCCGTCGTATTTTCACGGCAGGTCAGGCCGGAACTTCTCCGGCCAGCTGACGTGGCGGAGGTCAGGAGTAAATCCCTGGCAACCCGCTCCGTAAAGCGAGGTGCCGACCTTCCCGACCGGTGGCGCGCGGACGTGCACCGGAGAGCACGTATGACTGGCAGTGGGGCCAGAGGATGACTGGCCCTCGACAGCCCTTGTCTCACGTCGCCGCTCCCGTTGGCGCTCGATGGTGACACGCACATCTTGACCTTCTTGCCGCTGGTTGATGCGGTGGCGAAGGTCTAGGCCATCTCTTAGGATAGGAGAGGCGACCGAATGGTGGGACCCACCACGGGGCTCCGTCGCTTCACCACATCGGGGACGTGGCGAGTAATGACGGAGGCACCGCTGAAGGGCCATCTTGGGGGTCGCCATGCCTCGAGGAGGTATGGGAACTCCTAGCCGCTGCCTGACGGCGAGCGGTGTCGACCAGGTTGGCTACCTCCTAGAGCCAAGGGCCCACAGTAAATATGCCTTCCACCTAGACTGGAGCGGAGGAGAAGCTGCGCCGCATGCAGCGCGCCTGCTTCGCCTGGCTCGTCGAAGTCCAGCCGGTGCCGAACCGGCTGGGGGTATCTCGACGAAGGCAGGATCGGCATGCGATCCACCTTCGCCTGCTGGGTGTCGTAGCAAGGACAACGCAGCGGCTGCTGCGGTGCTGCTGGGGATGGCACGACGCCCTTCCTCTCGAGAGGACGCCGAACGTGTGGAAGCGGATGACCACTGTCGTCCCCCACGCTGGGAAGAGGACTGTTGACCCGCCATGAGCGGTGTAGTTTCGAGAACTTGACCCCCCAACCTGGCGCGCCAGATGTCAACGTACAAACGCCGGTATCGGTGGTCCGGAAGGACCCCCTTTGGGATTCGACCGGGGGGGTGCAGTTCTACGGAGCTACGCCAGAGCTAGAGCTTGGCGGGATATGGAAATAGGAAAAGACACGGTGATTTACCCAGGTTCAGGCCACCTTCTAGGTGTAAAATCCTACGTCCTGCTTTGAGTGCATTTGATGTTTTGTGGAGAGATTACAATGAACTAGCAGCCCAGATGCTCCTGTTCTTCTTCCTCTAGGGTTTGTTTTCAATTCTACTGGAGCCGGTCCAGAGAGCCCCTTTTGCATGGCCACGGCTCTCCCCTTATATACCCGGGGGTCACCACAGTGGCCGAAAGGGAAAATATCTTGCCATGAAGCTTGTCGTGGAAAAAACCCGGCATGGGCGAGCCACGTCGGTGGTTGAGATTTACTATAGCGGAACAGTGCCGGTCACGCCTTGGTTGGGAACCGGATCATCATGATGAGGGCGTGTCAGGAGGTGAAGATTTGACGTCTCTTGACATGGGCTATACTGCAACTACCCGGGACCCCACGGACCAGGTGCAGAGGGCATGCGTATGGGCACGCGAAGGCGTGCCCTTAAAGTCAAAAAGGGGTGTTAGACCTCTCCATTCCCTCCAAGACTGATAGCTGACAGGGCTTATCACTTGGGGGGATGGGAACCAGTCAGGACACCGCCCTTGGTCCACAAGGACTTGGAATAGACGGGCATTTAATGTCCCCTGTCACAGGCATTAAATGCGCCTTTTGGGCCACGCGGTTTGAGGAGGGGCCCTCAAGGGGCGCTCGGGGCTCCCGGGATCGGAGGCCCCCTGAGCACACCCTCTCGGCTGCTCCATTGTCTGGGCGAGGCACTTGGCGCCCCGGGCGGGGGCCGGGTCGCCCTGGGTGCTCGGGGTGAGCCCCCGGGCACTTCTCCTCGAGTGCTCAGGGGTGAGCCCCCGAGCACTTCTGCTTGCTTCGTCTTGTGCGGGGACTAAGTCGTCTTGGGCCCTTCAGAAAACGCCATTAATGGACGACTCGGGGCACCCCTTGATTTTAGCCAAGTGGAACAGTGCTCGGGATGAGTACCCGGGCACCTCTTCTTTAACTCCCACGTCCTTGGTGACGTGGCATCAAGTTGGGCCTTTGCCAGCAGGTTAGGGGACCCTAGGCCCCGTAACGCCGACAGTGTCGGTTGACACACCTTTACCTTTTCCGCTTGTCGCCCTGAATACTTTGTTACCCTGAGTAGAATGATAGGTTTTTAATCTGAATAGAGTAGAGAAATGCTTAGCCATGCTTAAATATATCTTTAGGTTGTTTTGAATTGCCTCTTCGGAGGTATGATCTTTGGATCGATAATCCTTGATATTGAAACTTGTTGTTGAGCTCGCTGAGCTGGGCCAAATGCCCGTTGTTCCCTCTCTCTATTCTTCCAAATTCTACTATGGGTGAAACTTACCATCTAAAATGGTGCGGGCGACAGCTGAATCAATGTTGAAGGAGCAAATAGTTGTCCTACCCGCAAAAGGCCGGTTTAAAGGAACCATTGGTCGTCCGTACCGCTTAAGGCCAAAGTCTTGAAGTTGGAGAATTGTGACAACAGTACAACCACATGCTATATGGGCACTGGCTTGGTCAAGTAGGTTAGTCAGCCTTTGGTGGCGATATTGCTATACCGTAGAAGGGGCGGACGTAGCTACGAGGACCCTCGGCACAGATGGGGGGACCAGAGTGTGGGGATGTACTCTCAACTCTGAGCAAGACCCGGTGGGCATGTCACACCTTAGGGGGATCTAGCTAAAAGACCTCGTCACGGTCACCCTGTCGACACACCGATGGGCGTGTGTACAAGCCTACACAGCTTGGCATAAGGGGATGATCGTGTCATGTGGGTAAAGTGTACAAACTCTGTAGAGTAATAAACTAATCGATTAGCTGTATCCATGGTCACGGATGACACAAGACTCATTCTGGATGAAAAGGACCTATCCCTCTCCCCCTTGCTTTTTCCCTCTAACCCTTTGCTAAGAAACCGATGAACAAGTTAAGTCGGAAGTTCTTTGCTCGAATGTGTTGGTCGAGGACCACACGCTGGAAAATACCCCTGACACTAAAACTGATTTACATCAAAATGATGCTTTCGAATCTACCCTAATATTTCAACTAAAAGATTGCTTTACGCAACTAAACCATAAAGCCTTCCTTTGAAGCCTTGCATGTAGTATGGTAGGACCATCTGCCGCCAGGTGGCTTGTTGAGTACGTGAAGTACTCACCGTGCATGTGTTTCGTGGTGGTGTGCAGAGGAGTATGCTGAAGAAGGCGCTGGTGGTGGTGTGCAGAGGAGTATGCTGAAGAAGGCGCCGATGAAGACTTCTTCTATGATGATCCTGAAGAGTACGTCGCGTGGCCTCTGTCAATTGCCTGTGGCACTGTAACACCCGTCCAAATATATAAATGGATTTCTATTTGGTCTCATGCATACATGGCATCATTCATACACCACTTTGCATAAACTTGAATATTAAATAGTTAGGTTTTATAGAATATGTGCATATCTCATTTCAAATTTTAAAACTTTGCAAATTCTCTTCTCTGCGCTTCATCCGGATGTTTGGTCTGGAACCTCCGGACGCAACCTCCGAGTGACCTGGAATTTCCGGGTGGACTCCGAGCTATATTCCGGGTGAGTCCAGAGAAGGTTCGGGGTGAGTCGGTCAGCCAGAGGTTTGGTTCGGAACCTCCGGGTTCAACCTCCGGGTGGTCCGGATTCCGGGTGGATTCCGAGCCAACTTCCGGGGGAGTCCAGAGAGCAATTTGGGATCCCGGTGCCACCGGAGGCCCAATCCGGAGCCTCCGGGATGAGCATCCGGGTGAACCCGGAAACATCCGGGTGATTTCCGGGTTGAATTCCGGGTGAGTCCAGTAGGGTTTTGGGCTGTGGTTTGTGAAGGCCGGAGGTCCCATCCGGAACCTCCGAGTCCAATGTCCGGGTGACCCGGATTCCGGGTCGTCCTCCGGACGGTTTTCCGGGTGACCGTCCGGCTGTCAGATCTGATCTGCCACGTCGCCACCGCCGTTTGGGGGCGGTGGGCGGTGGTGCTTGCGTGGAGGTGCCTCCGGGGCCCCTATATAAGGGCGCCGACGGCCCCCTCCTTCCTCTTTTTCTCCTCCCGGCCATTTTTCTTCCCTTTTTCTCTCTCCTGAGTTGTTCTTCCTCCACAGGTGCTTTCTTCATCAACTCCGGCGCCGGCTCCGGCGAGCCAGCGCCGCCACTCCGGTGAGCTAACCCCTCTCCTTCCCTTCCTTCCTCCCGCATTCCCCATTTCCCTTCCCCTCACTCCTTCTCCTCTCTTTTCCCAGCTCAAACCGAAGTTCTTCAGCAGCTTTTTCGAGTCATCCGGAATTCATTCCGGGTCACCCGGAATTGCCTCCGGGCTGCAGTATTCAGCAGGAAGAAGGGTAGAGCAGGGGGGGAAATAGAAGTGAAGCTAGTAATTGGAGTTGAGGGCCAAGCAGCTGTTACTCCATTTTCAAAACCTTGAGTGCTTTCTCCAAAAAGGTATATAGTTCATCCTTGAACAGGTCCATACTTTTAAAACCCTATGGAATATTCTATTATTCATTTCAACCCTAATGTTCCAATTAGTTAGCCCAAGTAAATAACATGCTAGGATATAAAGGTTTTTCCTTTTTGCATTAATACTCAAACCAATATTTGTTTAAACCCTAATACAAACTTAATGTCAAAGAATCATGCATATAGCTATTAGGATGCTTACCTTAACTACTTAAATGTAACATGAGGTATAATTATTCGCAAAACCCTAGCATCCACCAAATGTTGTAGCTTCTCATGTCTAGCATCTCCATCATGCATACATGCTGAAACCTCATTCCTTTTATCGTTTCCTTGCCGATGTTTCGTATTGCTTGCGACAGAACCCGAAGAAGAAGAACCGCAAACTGTTGAGCTCACTCAAGTCTCCGAATCCTACGACGAAGGCAAGCAGAGCTTGTTGCATTCTTTTATTTTTCGTAATTGCGTATGTGGATGAATGATTGTTTGATCTATGTATTGGAATTGAGTTCACTAGCATGCGTAGGGTGTATCGTTGTGTTGAGAACGTCCTTTTTGCCCTTTCAACTAAAATTGGTTAAGTGAGTTGGGAGAGCCGAGGGCGTACGCAATGGATACGGTTGGTGTTAATTGAAGTGTTGAAGTGACCCAGGGGTTTGGTGATTTGAATTTGAGATTGGTCACACACCAACCGCATGCCGGAGTGTTACTTCCCTGTCACGCGTGGACGTTACCGAGAATTGATACCGGGAATGGTTGAGGTAAGTCTCGATATCACTTGGGGTGAAATGCACTTGCCATGTCCAGGGTGATCTATTGTCGGTAACGATCCGAGAGTTGATTGAATGTGATATGAAATGGATTGATAGCCCTCGCGGACGTTAGCGGAATCGATGCCGGGAGTGATTGAGGTAAGTCTCGATATCACTTGGAGCCTTGCAACCTCCAAGGGAAATGCACTCATCATTTCTAGGGTGATCGTGTTGCCGGTCACGGTCCAAGAGGTTGATTGAATTTAATGGGTGTGGGCTACCCCAATGTGATATTTCAATTGTCTTGATTATTTTGTATGCATTTGAATCCTGAAGTTCCCTTTGATTCTATCATTTATGATTATGCTATGAACTAGGTTACTATTTCGATTATGTACTATTTCGATGGAATTGCATCATGTTTAATTCCTGTAGTAGTGAGCATGTGTAGGACATGGAATCAAGCACGAATAAGTCTTGCGAGTACCTTTGTACTCACCTAGGATATTCCTAGACTTTTGCAGGTGAGCCAACTGTTGCGGAGTTTTGTGATGAAGCTTAATCCAAGTGGTTTCCTTGGTCCGCGTTCGTCTCGTGGGACTGGTTTGGTTGTTGTGCAGTGGTTGATGCACCACTGCGGGGCTTTTGGTTCTTTTCCACTGCATTGTAAATATTTCAGTCTCAACTAAATTTCCGGTTATCACCGACTGAAGTGTTGTAAAGTTCACCAAGTGGACAACTAGTTTAATATAGTACTGTAGTGCTTGTTTATGGTATACGAGTTGTTATCCCGGTTGCCCATGTGCAATGCGTGTACGGGATGGAGTATGTGGGCAACTGTGCAGTGGTCTTACTGCGGGTTAGGATTGCACTTTGTGATGGCAGAGGTGAGCGAACCACTAGTCCTATGTAGCTCTGGTGGAGTCGATCCAGGGGATTCGTCCCGTACTCGCTAAGTCTCCTACGACTGTCATGCTTCGCGCTGACGGCAGAGCAGAGCTGGACCTTCCGGAGTCGCACCTCGTGGCTAGGTTGGGTTGAGGGGATGCATATCCCGGGCTCTAGTCCTCCTATGACTATCATGGAGCGCACTCTTATCGCGCAGTACTACCCCTTCACTGGGTCAGGGATCTATATGTGGTTCCAGGAAGATTGGTCGCTCCCGGCCGGCTCGCATGTGGCGGGTGTCGGATCGTTCCGTCTGGGTGCGTACGGCGCAGGTACCGTGCCACCGGGCTGACGAGTCCTTCGGTCCTTTGCGACTTCGCGTTCCCCTAACCATATGTGGATCCCGGGTCCGTGACAGCTTGGTATCAGAGCCGAGCAGACTGTAGGAAGCCAATTGCAGGTGGGCGTTAGTTAGGACTCGGCAATGTCGAGAAAACTATTTGCGAAGTTAAAATCTATGTCTAAAATTTAATAAGTAGATTGCTTCTTTATTTCTCATCCTCATCGATCTTAGTTCTGAAATTCTTCTCTATTGCATTTGTTTATGCTTGTGGCTGATCTTGACTTGTTCCTTGTTTGTCAGATGGCTTCTTTTCAGTTGATGCATGCTACCCATGGATTGGATGTCGAAGGGTTTCCGGAAGTACTTTTGTACATGCTTCGGGAACTCGGATTTCGATATCTCCCAGAGTATCTCATGCATAGGGCTACCCTAGGGTTTGGCATGTATGAGTATCGGGCACGCGTGTTCATTCAACCGCGTGAGAATGACCCTCCTCATCAGCCGCGTTTCTTTAATGGTTATGGAGCAGAGTAAGAATCTGCTATCCAAGATGCAGCATATTCGGTTATATGCCATCTTCGCTATGAGCTTCCGGGTCTTGCTGAAGGTCCTTTCTCCTTCTTTCCGTCACGAACTCCTATGGAGAACGTGATACCACCTGAGGATTTTACTCAAGAGCCTAACGTGGCACTAGCTCATTTGGGCTGCCTTGTCCGATCCTTGGATGTGGCGTATCGTGCACGTGGGTTCGAAACCAGACGATATCGTCACCGTCTCCTCATTTCTCTTGAGCTGGCTCGACACCAAGGGAATTTCTTTACACCACCACCACACTTCTGGACCGGGGAAGGCATCTACTCGGTCTATGAAGGAGGTCCGTGGGTGTATCGATATCCATCAGTGGGCGGAACAGAGATTGGAGTTCATCCTGATGTTCTGCGTCCGCAAATGGCTGTGGGTGGCGTTCGTCGCATCCCCACCGTCACTCCCCAGTTTGGCCATGGAATCCCTTTGTTTCACACCATGGTCCCTCTTCCCACCGACTTGGAGGCAATGGAGATTCGTCGTGGTGAAGGATTTCCATATAGCCCATAGTGGTGTGGTTCTGTTTTAGCTTCTGTTTGGGTCGCCATTTTGTGATGTAAAGTTGATCCAAACCCTAATCTTTAGGTAGCTTTTGGAGGCATGTAAGCGGGTATTGGTGGCTGCCAATTTTGGTACCTTGTGTATGTTTATCTCTCCTTTACGGTGATTTAAACCGCAGCCCCATGTAATAACTATGCTGAACGTGTTAATACACTTGTGTATTTTGTCAATCGTTCTTACATTCGTTCTATACTTCATTTTCTTCCTAAAAATGTGTATGAATTAATGTAACATGTTCATGAATACCTTGCCTTACTATCGTGGAAAGTTATTTTCCAGCCTCTCGTGCTGTCGTCTCATCGTGTTGTCGAATGGTTGCAACAGGATGGCGTCGGGAACTCGTGGAGCCGGTCGTGCTCGTCGTGATCGCGATGAGGAGGAAGTGCCACCTCCTCCTCCTCAGCAACCTAATATTACGGATTTACTGGCGACTCAGAATCGGATTCTTGAACAGCTGGTGCGCAATCAGAGCCCAGGAGGTGGGCAAGCTCGTGGTGGTCTGGCTGATTTCCAGCGAACTCAACCAGCCATTTTCGATCGGGCAGATGATCCTTTGGAAGCAGACAACTGGATTTGCACTATTGAGAGAAAGCTTCAGCTGGCTCAATGTGCAGAAGCTGATAAAGTTAGTTTTGCTACTCATTTCCTTGAGGGTGCTGCTACGGATTGGTGGGATAATTTCCTCGCCATGCAAGCCCCTGGCCATGTCGTCACCTGGGCAGAGTTCCGGACTGGTTTTCGAGCATTCCATATTCCTGCCGGTGTCATGGCGATAAAGAAGGAAGAATTTTGTGATCTCCGACAAGGTAAAAAGTCCGTGTTGGAGTTCCTTCGTGAATTCAATCACCTGGCGCGTTATGCTCAGCGCGAAGTATCCACAGATGAAGATAAAGTGGAAAAGTTCATGGGCAAGTTGAATGAGGATATGCAAGCTAAACTTGCTACTGTTGATGTGAACAACTTCCAGCATCTTGTGGATAAGGCTGTGAAGGTGGAAGCCAAGGAATCAGCTTTGGATAAGTCTCGCAAGCGCGAGAGGGAGATGCAGAAGTCTGCTGCAGGTAGCTCTCAGAAGCCACAGGTGTGGCAATCACCACCACCCCGTCCAGTTGGATCATTCCAGCAAAAGTCGCAGGGTTTCGTTTTTCGTCCTCAGCAACAGGGTTCCCAACCTCGTCCTCAAGGGGGGCAGCCGCAATCTTTTCCCGACCTCAGTAAGGTTCAGTGTTTCAACTGCGGAGGTATGGGACATTTTGCAAGCCGTTGCTCTCGTCCGCGCACAGGGCATGCCTTTGCCCCGAAAATGCAGTCAGGGCAGGCAGGTGCAAGTTCTCAAGTTAGGGGTTCAGCTCCTAACAAGGCTCAACCTTCTGGCCGTGGCAGGGTGAATCATGTCACTGCCGAGGAAGCTCGGGAAGCACCCGAGGTGGTTCTGGGTACGCTTCCCGTCAACTCAGCTCTTGCTCTAGTTCTCTTTGATTCCGGGGCATCTCATTCTTTTATATCCAGCAAATTTGCACATGAGAATCATGTTCCATCATCAGCATTGCATCATCCCCTCATTGTTGCAACACCCGGTTCGGAGTTGAGGACCGAGCTTGTTTGTGAGGGTGTTAAGTTAGAAATTGGTGGAGAAGCATTCCTAGCCGATATGGTAGTTCTGGGATCAGAAGGGCTAGATGTTATTCTGGGAATGAATTGGTTAGTCCAGTTCAAGGCAAAAATAGACTGTGCCGAAAGGTAAGTTTCTCTTGTTGCCAACTCTGGCAAGGAAGTGAAGTTTGTATCGCCATCCCTGTCAGGGCATCTCTTCGCCGTGTGTGGCACTCATACCCAAGGACTGGAGTCTGTTCCTATGGTCTGTGAGTATCCAGATGTTTTCCCAGAGGAATTGCCTGGTATGCCTCCTGATTGAGCGGTTGAGTTTGTTATTGATCTTCCGCCTGGAACTGCTCCAGTTTCGAAGCGTCCATATCGAATACCCCCGAATGAGTTGTTAGAGATGAAGAAACAACTCAAAGAGCTTGAAGACAAGGGCTTCATTAGGCCTAGTTCCTCACCGTGGGGTTGTCCTGCTATGTTCGTAAAGAAGAAAGATTCGAGCTTGCGGATGGTAATTGATTATCGCCCATTAAACGAGCTCACCGTGAAGAACAAGTATCCTCTTCCTCGAATCGATGACCTGTTTGACCAATTATCTGGAGCATGTGTCTTCTCCAAGATCGATCTTAGGTTGGGTTACCACCAAATTAAGATCAGATCTGAAGACGTTCCTAAAACTGCTTTTACCACGCGGTATGGGTCATATGAATATACCGTTATGTCCTTCGGGTTAACCAACGCTCCTTCCACTTTTATGCAACTCATGAATTCGGTATTCGTGGAGTATCTTGATCAGTTTGTAATCATCTTTATCGATGATATTCTCATCTATTCTAAATCTGAATCGGAGCACGAAGACCATCTGCGGAAGGTGCTCGAAAAGCTCCGAGATCATCGGCTGTACGCAAAATTCTCCAAGTGTGAATTCTGGAAATCCCAAGTGGAATTTCTGGGTCATGTTCTTTCAGCAGAAGGTATTGCTGTAGACCCGAGTAAAGTACAAGCCGTTCAAGAGTGGAAGCAACCCAAATCTGTCACCCAAATTCGCAGTTTTCTTGGATTGGCAGGTTATTACCGCCGATTCATCGAGGGTTTTTTCTTCCATAGCAAAACCAATGACTGAGTTGTTGAAAAAGGACAACAAGTTTGTGTGGTCAACCAAATGTGAAGAGAGCTTTCAGAAGCTTAAGTAGAAGTTGACCACTGCTCCTGTGCTTATCCTCCCGGATATTCACAAAAGCTTCGAAGTCTATTGTGATGCTTCTCGGAATGGGTTGGGGTGTGTGCTCATGCAAGAGGGTCGCGTAATAGCTTATGCTTCACGTCAATTGCGTCCCCATGAAGCAAACTATCCCACTCATGACTTAGAGTTAGCAGCCGTAGTGCATGCTCTCAAAATCTGGCGACATTATCTTATCGGTGCCCGTTGCGAAATCTTTTCGGATCATAAGAGTTTGAAGTATTTATTTACTCAACCAGATCTGAACCTTCGACAACGGAGATGGCTTGAGCTCATTAAAGATTATGATGTGAGTTTAAATTATACCCCCGGCAAGGCTAACATCGTCGCCGATGCCCTTAGCCGGAAAGCTTATTGCAGCAATGCGTTCATTCTTGAGCACCAACCACCACTTCATGTGGAATTCCAGCGGCTTAATCTTGAAATGGTTGAGCAAGGTTCTCTTGCTTTTCTGGAAGTAAAACCATCTTTAGAAGACCAAATTAAAGCCATTCAGGTTCAAAATGTTGGAATGCAGAAGATAAAGGAGAAAGTGAAGAACGGTACCACTACGTGTTTCTCCGAAGATGAGAACGGAGTTCTCTGGTTTGGAAAACGCCTTGTGGTGCCCAAAGACCAACAGCTGAAGGAGTTAATCCTCCATGAAGCTCATAATTCTCCGTTATCTCTTCATCCTGGTAGTACGAAGATGTATCAAGACCTTCGCCGCCGATTCTGGTGGACTCGGATGAAACATGAAATTGCTCATTTTGTAGCCGAGTGCGACGTATGTCATCAAGTGAAGGCCGAACACCAGAGTCCAGCAGGCATTCTCCAACCACTCCCTATTCCCGAGTGGAAATGGGAAGAAGTTGGTATGGATTTCGTGGTAGGTTTGCCGAAATCTTCAAGGGGCAATGACGCCATATGGGTGATTGTGGACCGCCTTTCTAAGGTAGCTCACTTCATCCCAGTGAAGACTACTCATAAAGTGAGTCAGTTAGCTGAGCTATATATCGCCCGAATCATTTGTCTCCATGGTGTCCCCGTGAGAATTGTTTCAGATCGAGGCACCCAATTTACCAATCGATTCTGGAAATGTCTGCACGAAGCTATGGGAACTTCGTTATCCTTTAGCACAGCTTTCCATCCGCAAACTGGAGGTCAAGTTGAGAGAACGAACCAAATCCTGGAAGATATGTTGAGGTCGTGTGCTCTCACCTTTGGTTCCAACTGGGAGAAGTGTTTGCCATATGCAGAGTTTGCTTATAACAACAGCTACCAAGCAAGTCTTGGTATGGCTCCTTTTGAACTGCTATATGGCCGAAGGTGTAGAACTCCCCTCAACTGGTCTGAGACCGGTGAAAAGCAATTCTTTGGACCGGATGCTATCAAGGAAGCTGAAGCACAAGTTCATCTTGTCCGACAGCGGCTTCGAGAAACTCAGTCAAGACAGAAGAGTTATGCTGATCCTCGTCGCCGAGAAGTGGTGTTTCAAGTTGGGGATAGTGTTTACCTCAAGGTTACACCATTCAAAGGTGTTCATCGCTTCGGGATAAAAGGAAAATTAGCTCCCCGGTACATCGGTCCATATAAAGTTTTGGCTAAGCGAGGAGCTGTAGCTTACCAATTGGAGTTACCTCCCTCGCTGTCCAAGGTGCATGATGTTTTCCATGTATCTCAGCTGAAAGCTTGTCATCGCGTCCCCGAAGTCAAGACCAATCCTCAAATAGAAGAGCTACGTGAAGACCTCACCTATCAGGAGTATCCAGTGCGCATTCTTGATGAATCGGAACGCACAACCCGTCGTCGTGCTATCAAGTTCCTTAAGGTGCAATGGCACAACCATACTGAAGATGAAGCGACGTGGGAACGTGAAGATTGGCTCAAGGCTGAATTTCCTTTCTTGTTTGCCAATCACCACCACCCCGTCCAGTTGGATCGTTCCGGTCAGAGGGTTCGCGAGTTCTAGTGGAGATCCAGACCATCATCCGGCACGGTCCGTTTGGAGGGCCCGGGACGGTCCGGTTGGATGGATTGGTCGGATGGTTTGGGACTTCTAGAGGAGATCCGGACCTTCTTCCGAACGGAACATTTGGAGGGTTCGGGATGGTCCGTTTGGACGGTTCGGTCGGAGGGTTTGCGACTTCTAGAGGAGATCCGGACGGAATATTTGGAGGGTTCGGGACGGTCCGGCTGAACGGTTTGGTCGGATGGTTCGGGACTTCCATAGGAGATCCGAAAAACCGTTGGGAGGTTTCAGGACGGTTAGGTCGGAGGGTTCGTGTGAGGGACCCGGTATTTTAATCCAATTCAAGGGATTCACAACAAGTGAAGACAGTGACCATAGCCGCTACCTGCGATGGTCTATGGCCCACCCCCGCCCCGTGCGACATGCATACGACGCAATGTGTATGACTCATCACGGCCTGATTGGGGGGATCACGATTCCAAACACATACGCCTCACGCGTATGACTCACTTTGGCAATGGACCGTACTTTGACTTTGCATTCCACATGAACCGAAGTAAAATAACAAGTACCTCCATATGCACCCAACCACACTCCCCATTTCAACATACACGCATGACAGACGGGAGGTGGGGGCATATGTTGGACAGCAAGTATATCATCACACGAACCACTACGATACGATAATACTACTAGCTGTCCACGTTGTGAACTATTAAGTTTACATCATTCGGTGATAACCGGAAACATATCCAAATCTGAAATAGTTAAACAACAGCGGAAGAAAGTTAAATGAGTCCCACAGCGGCGCATCAACCGCTGTCCAAAAGCCCAAAATAATTCCCATGAGTCGTAAGCCAACCAAGAAAACTGAGCGACTAGGCATCATCGAAGTAATCCTCGACCACTGGCTCACCTGCAATGATCTAGGGATATCCTAGGTGAGTACAAACGTACTTGCAAGACTTATTCGTGCTTGATTAAATGTCCTACACATACTTACTACAACAAAAATTAAACATGATGCGGCTCAAATCATTAAGATACGACAACACTAGCATGGCATTGATGATATGAAGGAAAACATGGGATATAACTCGCAGTCCAGATTTCACACAAACCAATAACCGAACATAATAGCACTCAAAAGTGATTCCTCAACCATTTGGGACAGCCCACAACTCAACCTTAACCTCAATTCAACAAAACCACATATTTATTCATTCTCTCGGATCGTTACCGGAAATACGATCACCCTGGATATGACGAGTGCATTTCCCTTGGAGGTTGCAAGGCTCCAAGTGATATCGATTCCGCTAACGTCCACGCGGTGATAAGGGAGGTGCACGATGAAGTTACCTCAGATTGGTATAGCGACAAGCACACTTCTAAACACCCGGTCGCATTCTGACACTTCAATAAATACCAATCGTATTCATCGTGCAAAACCCTCGGCTCTCACATCTCACTTAATTAAGTTCAATTTAATAGGGCAACAAGATTAAGTTTCAGCCACAGCTGAACATAACACACAACCTCTCCTAACATGCTAGTTTCCAGCATTCCGACCATTACATCTAATTAAACAATCCTACCACAAGCACAAATTGGTAAGCATATGTAATGACAATAAAGAGGTGCAACAAGCTCTGCTTGCCTTGGTCACCATGCTCCTGGTCTTGCGTTGAATCATGAGCCGGGTGGTCTCCCTATTGCAATTAACACGAAGTACCGGAAAGAAACGACAAAAGAAAGCAATGAGGCCCAGCATGTATGCATGATGAATAAAGCGAGGTACGTACTTCTAAAGTGACCTACTGATATTAGGGAGCTGTGGCAGCGAGCGTTGCTCAAATTAAGCTTGTAGAAATTAAATTGTAATTCTAACCATGCATGCATGTCTGGTTAAGTTGGGTTCATCTTAAGTTCAAAAATTAATGTTCTCAATAGATGGTTATGTCCAAAAATATTTAATTTATGAAAGCATTCTTCAATACGAATCTAACGCAATTTGAACCATTCAATTTGGAGTCACAGACAACAAGTTATGGACATTCGAAAAACATTACGCGAGAGGGAAGAACTACTATATATCTAAATTGGTCTGAATTTTAATTGTAGATCTTGAAATTGTATTTGAACCAGTTTGTGGGAAATTTCACAAGGTTTCCAAAATATAAAATTTGCTAAATTTGGAGCTACGGTTTAAAAGTTATCGTGTTTTGAAGTTTATCGGAAAATGGTACAAACCCTAACTCCTTTCTTTGCGAAAATGAAATTATTATGGACACCTGAACCAAACTACCCCAAAAGCTAATTCTACCCGCAGCCCAGCTGACCAGTGGGGCCCACTATCAGTTGGTGACTGGGATAAGGTAGCCAATGGGAGGCTGCCACCTCACCCACCCCCTCCTGCTCACTCACCCTCCCTCTCTCTTCTCGGTTGCTGAGGTGGCCGACGGCTTGGGTGGGGATGCTCTTCACCGGAGCATCGTCGGGAGGTGACCGGAGTGGTGAGCGGAGCAAGGGAAACCCGAGTGAGGGTGGCGGAGGCTCCGGTGACTCACCCGAGGAGCAAGGCGAGGTCGCGAGGGAACGGAGGAGGCCGGAGCGGCGCTTGTGACGACAAGCAGCGGCGGGATAGATTCAGACGTCGGCGGCGAGGGGCTTCCAGGCGAAGATCTGAAATGAGGAGGAGAGTGGGATGTTAGGGAGGGAAAGAAGGAGCTCAGGGGAGGAAGAATGGAACCGGCGGAGGATCGAGGCGGCGAGGGGAGCTCGTCGGAAGCGGTGGCCAGAGATGAGGAAGAAGGCGGCGGCGACGGAAGCAAGGGGCCTAGGGTTTGGGCGTGGGGGAGAAAAAGAGGAAGGGGGAAGAGGGTTGTCCGAGAGACCTTTTTAAGGAGGAGAGCCGGTCGGAGCGGAGATCGGGGTGGCAGCGCCGCCCACGCCGGCCACCCGGCGGAGGAGACCTGGCGGCGGGGTCCCGACAGGTGGGCCCCGCCTGGCAGTGGGGGAGGAGGCGCGAGAGGGACTGATGGGTGGGTCCCGTGCACTGGGTGAGGGGTGGCGGGATAGCGGGCCGGCCGAGCGCGGCCCAGAGGGCCTCGGCCTGTTTTCTTTTTGAATTTTCCTTTTCCTTTTTCTTTTCTCAGGCAGAGTTTTCTTTGCAATTCAATTTGCGCACTCAAATCTGCTCCAAAAGACTTGAAATTTTTACAGAATGTTTATAATCAAACATAGAACCTACCATAAAATTTTGAAATTATTTGGAGTTGGTTTGACTCATATTCGAATTTAAATTCGAGTATGCCCTAGATTATGCTTGAACTATGACTGGGCCTTAATCTTTTTCAAAAATTCCAAAATTTCTCATGTGATTTGGGTTCCCACTTTCATGGCTGAATATAAATTTTAGTAACTTTTCATCCACAGGAATTTCTCCCCTCTCCGTCGTGTTTGTGACACTGCGCTACACTGCACATGACACTTTTCTTGGAAAGAGTATCTTGTGCAGTGTAACCACAATGTCACAATGGTGACGACGCTCTATTGCGGTTACACTGCACAAGAAAACTACATACTGATATCGCATTCCAATGCGTCTATCACATTCTAGTGAGTCCATTTGTAGTAAGTGAGTAAACACTCTAGCTAGCACTCTAGATAGTTCGTTTCCATATGAAAGTGAGATGTGCAAAATTCTTTAGCAACTTGTGTGATGTCGAATGTATTGTACATATATATATATTTTTAGATGTGGACTTGTCAAATTTGCGATGTGGAATTGAGATGCAGAAAATAGATTAATTTCTATATATTGTCCTACGCATGCTGGGGCTGTGTAGAGGCTGTACATGCAGCTGGGATGTTATTCTGTTTTTCAGAGGTGGCAAGCAAAATGAACTGATGAGGCCAGGAAATTCATGCACAGAAAACATCTCATCACTGACGGGTAGAAATGTGACCCGTCAGTGATGACCGGCTCGTCACAGACAAGTCGGTATACGACCCGTCAGTGATGATGACCCTCTAGATCACAGACAGGTCGTTTCTCAACCCGTCAGTGATGAGTTATCACAGACGGGTGTAAATACAACCCATCTGTGATGATCCTGCTCTAGGCGAACGACTAAGACTGTCATCACAGACGAGTCGTACTTCTATCCGTCAGTGATAAAAAGTGTGATGGGCAAATCGAATGAACAACTCACGACTTTCAGGACAACTATAATAGAGCATAATAGCATACAGACCATCGGAAACGATTAAGATATATATAGACTATTGTCTTACATACGTAATTTACAAAATAAAAATAGATAACTAAAAGTTCTCGAGCGGCAGATTTTTATCGACGGGCTCTGGCACCAGAGCGAGCAACTTATGGACCAGGAAGAAGCCCACTCAGTCGAGACCCCACTTGATGTACTTCACGTGGAGGCGACGGCCGATGGTGCGGCGAGTGGTGCGCTCCGACCCACTAGAAGTACAGGAGATGAGGAATCGCCCCGCTCGTGGTGTGCTTCCACGATGAACTTTGCTCGTGGGTACTTCTGGGCCAACACACAGTGGACGACGAAGGCACCGGAGTAGCGTACTCCTTCAATGTACGCACAGAGGAGGGTGCCCTTTGTGTTTCCATAGCCGCACCCGATGACTTGAACCGTCTCGCGGGAGAGGTGCATTGTGAACCCGGTGCTTGTCTGGTTGATCGGGGATGGAGGAGGGACGGAGGCGGGGACGGAGAAGGTGACACCCTCTTGCGCTTCCCGGCCATGTGGGAGGAGGTACCCGCAGAGACTCCATTGCAAAGCAGGCGGTGATGAATATTTGGACGACGAATGAAGAAGAGGAGGACATTATATAGAGGTCCTCATCTCCCGCCGTACGGGCGCGACCCCTACTCTCCCGTCTGCCTCGTGTACCGGCGCAACCCCTCGTCTCCTGCCACTACGTGTATCGGCAACGCGAAACAGAGAACAACTTTGGGCGTGAACACGGATCACCACTGACGGGTTACTTTCCGGTCCATCGGTGATGATATACTAGGCACAGGCGAAAATACAACACTCTCGATCACAGACGGGTCGTTTGTGTACCCGTCTGTGATGAGTCATCATAGACGGGTTGTGGTTAAAATATAACCCGTCTGTGATGATTACTATCATCACTGACGGCTTCGTATAACCCACCCATCAGTGATGAAGTCCTTGAAATGGCGGGAAAATCATCACTGACGGGTTTTGATTTGGCCCGTCCGTGATGAATTGTTCTATATAGGTTTCTAACCGTGTGACTTGTCATTTTTGCCGCGCGTCGAACCCGAGTTTTTGCTCCTAAGTTCCGACCAGCAGCGGTGCCTCCTCGCGTCCAGAGCAACGTTGCAGCCACCCAGAAGCGTGATTTATGGGCAATTCGGTGAGAGGAGATCTAGGGGTCGCATTTGGAAGGGGACAGTGCTATATTTTGAGTTGAAGACGAGAGCAAGGTTAGTAATTGTGCTCTCTCTATATCATTTATTAAGTGCGTACATCCCCTAAAGGACATAGATTAAAGCCTTCGTGTTATCATTTATTACTATAGGATCGATGGATCGAAGTTGGATGTACGGGGATCGTGCTACCAGAGGGTACATAGATGCTTTATCTGGGTTTCTTAGAGCTGCCTGAGAAGATATGTTGAGGAAGAGAAAGAATAAAATGTGTTGTCCATGTCGTAATTGCAATAACGTGGAGATGGTGCAGACGACAAAGGACTTGCAATTACACTTGCTTATGAAGGGTTTCATGGATGGTTATACCCGTTGGACAAGTCACGGCGAGGAGGAGGAAGTTGCCACTGGCGAAGAGGCAGAAATCGTCCCAAGTGGCGAAGAGGTAGGAGTGGGGGTTGGTGAAGGGGTAGAAGTCGAGGCTGGACATGTTGTGTCGCTCGACGAACCGGTGGAAGAAGCCAATTCAGAATCCTCAAATGAGGATATGGTTGACGTACACAATAATTTGGACGAAATGTTGCGTGACGCGGAAGGAACGAACCTTGGTGGAAGAGAGTACGATGAGTTCTTAGGCTTGTTGGGAGACTCAGAAATACCCTTGTTTCTGAGATGCAAACCGAAGCACACGCGATTGGCTATCGCGCTAGAACTATTGAAGATCAAGGCAAGCAATAACTGGTCGGACACAAGTTTCACAAAGCTGTTGTGCTCCTGGAGGACATTCTTCTGGAAGGGAACGTGCTGCTAACAACAACTTACAAGGCGAAGAAGGTTATATGCCCTCTTGGATTAGAAGTCAAAAAAATACATACATGTCTGAATGACTGTATTTGGTACCGCAAAGAGTACGCCAACCTGCATAGATGTCCGTCGTGCAAGACATCCCGCTACAAGCGTATTACAAATGAAGACAATTGTCATGATGATGAGGATGAAGGTGGGGGTGTGGTGAAGGGGCCTCCAGCAAAGGTGGCTTGGTATCTTCTGATCGTTCCCCGTTTGAAACATTTGTTTGCTAATAAGGAGGCAAAGATGATGCGTTCGCACTCAGAGGGGCGTAAGGAAGATGGAATAATCAGACACCCTGCCGACGCATGCCAGTGGAGGACTGTCAATAGGGTATTTTCGGAATTTGGTAAGGAGCCGAGGAACATAAGGTTTGGGATGAGTACGAACAGAATCAATCCATTCGGTAACATGAGCAGCCGACACAGCACATGGCCCGTCCTCCTCAGTATTTACAACCTTCCTCCATGGCTGTGCATGAAGCGTAAGTATATACATCTCTCCGTACTCATTCAAGGTCCTAAGCAACCTGGAAATGACATTGATGTGTACATACAACTACTGACGAAAGATTTAGCGACACTTTGGCATGACGGTGTGGAACTCTGGGACGCAGATAAACAAGAGAACTTCAACCTACGCGCCTTGTTGTTCACAACCGTGAATGATTATCCTGCTTATGGAAACTCGTCCGGCCAGACTGTGAAAGGACACGAACAAACAGTGAGTCAATTATTGACACACTCGCGTAAAATCGTATATATGGGTCACAGTCGGTTCCTTCCGAATGATCACATTTGGAGGAAGTGGAAGAAACAGTTCAACGGAGAAGTCAAGACACGGGAGCGCACCGTGCAAAAAAAGGGTGAAGAAATCTATGAAATTGTGAAAGATATCGATGTTGTGTTTGGAAAGCAACAGAAGCTGAGGCCGGGCATCTGGAAAAAGAAATCCATATTTTGGGACTTGCCGTACTGGAAGGTGCTAAATATCCGTCACGGCATTGATGTCATGCACGTAAAAAAATGTGTGCGACAGCTTGATTGGTCTCTTGCTCAACATTCCAGAGAAGATAAAAGTTGGTGTGAAGGCACGCCTTGACATGCAAGAAATGGGTATCAGACCAGAGCTGGGACCACAACTGACGAATAAAGGCAAAACATACATCCCCCCTGCTTGCTACACTCTTAGCAAGGCTGAGAGACGGGAATTGTGCCAGTGCCTCTTTGGGGTGAAAGTTCCATCTGGTTACTCCACAAACATACAGAAACTTGTTTCAATGAAAGACTTGAGATTAATAGGCATGAAGTCTCATGACTGTCATGTGATGATGACACAGATCTTACCTGTTGCAATAAGAGGTATCTTGGAGCCTGGAGTCCGCGAGACAATCACAAACCTGTGTAGCTTTCTCAACACGATATCCCAGAAGTCAATCGATCCGCAGCGATTATCTAAACTGTAGTACGAGACAACTGTTATAATATGCCAACTAGAGATGTACTTCCCTCCGTCCTTTTTTGATATCATGATCCATCTGATGATCCATGTTGTGCACGAGATCCAGATGTTGGGACCCATGTTCCTACATAGCATGTACCCGTTCGAGAGGTACATGGGTATTCTGAAGCGCTATGTTCGCAACAGATACCGGCCAGAAGGGAGCATCATCAAAGGCTATGCTACCGAAGAGGTCATCGAGTTTTGCACGGATTACATGGCTGAACACCGTCCCATAGGTGTGCCCCGTTCTCGGCACGAGGGTAGGCTCACTGGCGTCGGGACAATTAGAAGGAAAGATTACCAGCCTTCTGATACAATAGAGTTCGACAGAGCTCATTTCACGGTCTTGCAACACATGTCAGTGGTGGATCCGTATATCGAAATTCACAAGCAAGTGTTACGCTAATAGAATCCGAAAAAGTCCAAATTTTGGATCACGAAAACACACAACATCGGGTTCAACCAGTGGTTGAAGAACTATTTTTACGATAAAAACCCTTCAACTGAAGAAGAAGATGTAGCCGGATGGTTGGCAAGAGGACCCGTCGCGAACGTCGTGAAATGGCAAGGGTACGAGATCAATGGATATACATTTTATACGGATGCCCAAGACCAAAAAAGCACATACCAGAACAGTGGGGTCCGTGTAGAAGCCCGTAGTCCACGAGGGATTAAGTGCAACTACTACGGCATAATCAAAGAGATTTGGAAACCTGACTGCATAGTCACCAAGATCCCCTTGTTTCGATGCCGATGGGTGAATCTCAAAGATGTGCACATGGAAGATCAGAACTTCACTACCGTGGATCTAGAGAGTTTTGGGTCAATAGAAGAGCCTTTTATCTTCGCTAAACAGGTTGCTCAAGTGTTCTACGTAGTTAACCCATCAAATAAGAAGTGCCACATTGTGAGGAATGGAAAAAGAAGTATCGTTGGAGTTGACGATGTAGTTGATGAAGAAGACTACAACCAATTCGACGATCCGGAACCCGATTGTGAAGACGAAGAATCAACTGATGACGAAGAAGCAAGTGATGATGTGCCACCGTAACAGGACCCTCGCCCAATGGAGGAGGCCCCGACGGTGGTGATGGACGAGGCGATGGCCATCACGAAGCACCATGAGCCCTAGACGGCAGTGACGGAGGAACCCGTGACCCGGCACAAGGAGCCACTATCGAAGGAGATCTTGAAGGCTGCATTGGAAGGTGTTGCGCCTAAGGGTACCCAACCATCTGCACCAAAAAGTGTTATGCCCAACAAAACCCAATCAGCCACACCGGAGGATGTTACGCCTAAGGAAACCCAACCACTCATATCACGGCGTAGCGATCCGAGTCCGGTCAAGCCTCTGAGGAAAACCCGAGGACGACGAGGCCAAGGCGGCAAGAAACAGAAGGCTGATAGCGCTAGTAAGGCTTTACCGTATTCATCAGAACAGTACTATCCTCCTGCCCCTCTAGCCCGAAAATACAAATGGGGTGAGCCACTCCTCCCAGAGCTTCAACTGAATAATATGGCCCAGCAAATTAGACTTCTGCATAATCACTACATGTAAGAATCCACGAAGCCTGGTGCTGAGCAGTACATCACGGTTAGAGTGCCACCTGAGTACAATTTCTTCGATGAAGTTGGGGCTGGTACGTTTGACATCAACTATGAAGACCTGTTCAGTCTCTATACCTTCGACAAACTTGACGCTAACATCATGAGGGTATGGACGCTCCACATGGTCCAAGAGATCAGGCGCTTGAATGCAAACGTTGGACTGATCGATTCATAACTATTCAACTGGAGGGTGCTCAACGAGAATGCAGAGATGGCCACGCAATGCCTTGCGAAAGCATGGCTCGCCCAAAGGACCAAGGATTACATAATGTTTTCCTACAATCCACCGTAAGTTCTTTAGTACTGTCTAAATCTTCAATATATGCACTTATAGTTGTTTACGTCTCACTTTTGACCATGATGTCGTGTATGCAGCGACCACTGGGTACTTGTGGTTATCGTTGGAGCATGGAACAAGGTCTTTTACTTTGATTCCATAATGAAAACGAACGTGACTTCTCGATGATACGAAAGTGCATCGATGATACCTTCGTGATCTATAAGGCATCGGGAGGGGTTAATTACAAGGTAAGGGGAGCAAAAAAGCTCACCCATAAATTTGATTTCCCGTGCAAACAACAACGAGAAGCAACGAACACATGTGGGTTCCACGTTTGCGTGCACATGGAGGCAGTTGCCCTAGAGTGGACTGAATGTGGAGTACGTAAGGTATTGATGGATCTAATATCTACATCGACAGTATATTTAATAGCTACTTTGTTTCCATATGAAATTAATGTTGTTCTCATTTTTTCACAGGAACTTCATATTAACACGCAAGAGCAATTTGATGCAAGCCAGGACTTTACACGCATATTGGCGTGCTTCGCATATTTCTTCAACAATTTTGTAGTAAACCCCGCCGATGAATTCTACTCCGGCGTACCCCCATCTACATAAATTTACTTGAACTGATTCTGTATTGTTCTTTTCTAAAGTTTAGACTTGTCAGATTTGAGATGTCAAACATATCTGAGATGTGACAAATTGTTTAGCCAATTGTGCGGTGTTAGAGTGTGTTGTATATTTGAACAGACTTGTCAAAACTGAGAAGTCAAATTAAAATAATTCTTTGATTCCTATTCTACACTGCATATATGCTTGTGATATATGTCCTGTGCATGCTGGGGCTGTACAGAGGCTGTGCAGCTGGGGTGTATTTTGTTTTTCAGAGGGCATGGCTAGCAAAATGACCTGAGGCTAGCCAGGAGGAAGCAGGAAAACCCTGCTTGGTTGGTACTTACCATCGCTGACGGGTGCCTTTTCCACCCGTCCGTGATGATCTCCATCACAGCTGACGACGGGTAAAAAAGGACCCGTCAGTGATGAAATATCATCAAGGACGGGTTAAAATTGTACCCGTCAATGATGGCAGCATTATCACTGACGGGTCGATATTCTACCCGTTCGTGATGATGTATCATCAAGGATGGGTGAAAATAGCACCCGTCAGTGATGGTGTCACTATCACTGACGGTTCGATATATTACCCGTCCGTGATGACATTCATCACGAACGGGTGAAACAAGCACCCGTCAGTGCTCGTAGAACTATCACCGACGGGTCTATACTCTACCCATCCGTGATGATATTTTTGTCACCTCTGATGTATACTCATCACGGACGGGTTGGATGTTTACCCATCAGTGATGATTACCATTCGTCACCTGTGAAAACGTCATCACGGACGGGTAGAAAAAAGTACCAATCAGTGATGACTCTACCATCACGGATGGGTTAGTATTTAACCCATCAGTGATGACCTTTATCACAGATGGGTAAATTACCCGTCACTAATAATACGAGTCATTACTGACCTTTAGTTGCTGACGGGCCAAAAACCCGTCTGTGATGTGGGTTTTTGGCTCGTCAGTATTGACATGTTCTGTAGTAGTGACCCCAGCGATTCGCATCATCTGGTATCAGAGCTTGAGGTTGACATGGTAGGATTTGTATCTTTAGTTTATGTTTTATTCCTATCCAGAAAAAGCCACACAAAAATATTGTTCCTTTACCCGTAGTTGCAATTAAAAATTTCGGTGAGTTTTGCTAGGTTTTAATCCATTAGAATCTTGCTTACTTGTTGATCACAAAAATATATCCTTCACTCCAATCCTTTTGAGTGACCACTTCTAGCAATCACAAATACTTTGCATCCTTTTCAAGACTAGCTTACAAGGATTGCTTGGGCTTTGCACACTTGATATCACCCCTAGAATTCAAATTATAGTGTTGCTTAGCTTTGTTAAGCCCTTGTTGTAAATTGACCTTGGTACAGAAGAAAGAAGACAAAGAAAGAAAAGAAAAGAAAAAGAGAGGGAAAAGAAAATTTAGTATCAATAAAAAAGAGAGGAAAAGAAAGAAGAAAGAGCCTTGGTCAATATTTTTTTGGCATTACTTACAATTCAAGAACTAGGCATAACTTGTGATCTCATGTGCAAATCCATAGCCCAATAAAAAGTGCAATCAAGCTTTTGCCTTGCTAACTTGTGCAACACGAGCTAGTTCATTCTTGACTTATATCTTGTGTTATAGCTCATTTCTTTGGTTGCATTAAGTTACATCATCATTGGCGAGAGTTACTACAATCTTCCACTAAATTTTTGTGATCGCAATTAAGGATTGAAGTTCTAGTGTGGATTATTACTTATCATTACACTATCTGGAATTTCAATTGCATAGGTGTAACACTCACCCTAAGGTCTTGATTCACTCAATTTATCACCTTCACCATGTGTCGCTACTAGATTCCACGCTGTTCGACGGTCAATAAGACATCATAAGAACATCAGTAAGCAAAGGGTTAAGGGTTGAGTGATTCCACGTATAAAAAACCATTATACTTGTTGTTTTCTTTGCATTGTGCTAACCATGACATGAGCTGAAGGAGAGCCCGATTACGTCACCCGAGCTGACCTCAACAAGCTCACTAATGATTTCAATGATCAATTGAATGACAACATGAGCATTCTCCGAAAGGAGATCTTGTTCGAGGTGGGTGCCGAGTTGCGGAAGCAATTGACGGAGTTCCATCATAGTATGCAAGGGGAACCTAGTGTACAAAATGATGTGGAACTTGACGACACCGATGAGGAGGCCACTGCATGGGTCACACATGAGGCTCAATCCCGAAGGGCCCATGCTGCAGTATCAGCCACACGAGCTCCACCACCAGGCCTAGGAGGAAATGGCCGTGGGAGAAATCATGTGCAAGGTGCAGAAGCACCACAAGGAGGCAACAATACTGCCCCCTTCCACCTACACCGCAATGTTGGCTACCACCGAGGGCGTCATCACGATGATCAACCTCAAGAAGAGAAATTTGGCAAACTCAAATTTACCATTCCCAGGTTTGAAGGTAAATCTGATCCTCATCTAACATGGGAATTGAAGGTAGATAAAATCTTTTGAATGCACAACTATTCGGAAGAAAAGAAGCTTGCTATGGCCACCTTGGAGTTCGATGGGTATGCTCTCATTTGGTGGGAGCAGGTGCAGAACCAAAGAGAAGAATATGGCGAACCACCCATCACCACATGGGCTGAAATGAAGAAAGAAATGAAAGCAAGGTTTGTGCCACTTTATTATAAGCGTGATTTGTTCGATAAATTGCAAGCTTTGAAACAAGGTTCCAGCACCGTGGAGGAGTACTACAAAGAAATGGAGCAAGCCATGATTCGCGCACGTGTTCAAGAAGATGAAGAGCAAACCATGTCACGCTATTTGCATGGTCTTCGCCATGACATTAAGCGCATCGTGGTCTATCAGCCATACCACACCATTGTCGAGTTGGTACACCAAGCAGAGAAGGTGGAGAGACAATTGCAAGAAGATGCCAAGTATGCCAAGTTGTCAAGAACACCCACTTCTAGCTTGAAGGCTCCATCAATTTCACCCAAAGCTCATTTCAGCTTGAGTAGAGGTACATTTTCATCTAGTAATTCATTTGCCACTAATGCTAGTTCTGCTTCTGTGCCAAAATCAGCACCATTCTCAAGCAAGGAGAAGCCAACAGCATCAACCACATCTTCCATTGGCTCCACTTCAAGGGCCAGGGACATTGAATGCTTCAAGTGCCACGGTCGAGGGCATGTTTTGAAAGAATGTCCAAATAACCGAGTCATGCTGATCAATGAAGATGGAGAGTACATTTCAGAGGATGAGGAAGAGGTAGAGCTCCATTAAAACACCGAGAGATTTGAAGATGCTCCTGAAGAGAAAGAATACGCAGGTTGCACCTTTCAAACTGGCGATGCACTTGTTGTCACTAAAGTTCTTAGTGTACAGACCAAAGAAGATGAGCATCCACAGAGGTTATGTTGCTACCATTACTTGTGATGTTGTACCTATGACTGTATGCCATTTACTTCTAGGGAGGCCTTGGCAATATGATAGACATGTTTTACATGATGGGAGAACAAACACATACATATTTAAAATGAGAGGTAAAAATATCAAATTGTTCCCTATGACTCCTAATCAGATTCTTGCTCAAAACCTGCAAAAGAAAATGGAAGTACATGTAGGAGATGAAAAGAAAAATCTGATGGAAAGAAAGGATAATGGGGAGGCAAAGTTAGTCATGATAACAAATAAATTTGTGAAAGAAATGAAACAAGATCCGGAATTATTACATATTGTTCTCGTTTATAAGGACACTTTGATTTTGATTAATAACCTAAAAAGCCTTCCTAGTGTTGTCTCAAAAGTATTGCAGGAGTATAAAGATGTCTTCCCAGAAGGAATCCCTGCCAGGCTTCCTCCCATAAGAGGCATTGAGCATCAAATTGATTTTATTCCTGGCGCGTCACTTCTAAATCGTCCTCCATACCACACCAATCCGAAAGAGACGAAGGAAATCCAGTGACAAGTACAAGGTTTACTTGAGAAAGTGATGAAACAGTGGCCCGATCTTTCGATGAGACGAAGGTAACTATCGATTTGGTGGAGTTTGACCTTGACGATCTGACTATACCGTACGTGACGATACGCCTTAGCAATCGCTAAACCAACCTCCGATAGTTATTGACCTTGCCGTAGGCGCGATCAACCTGAACAACGAAGTTCAAGTTCCTGCAAGCAACCGAAGAACCAGCAAGAACTAGGATTACAATCTGAAATTGTGAGTATAAAATTGGCACAAGAGATAGCAGAAAGTATATTGGGATTCCACTAGCGATCTAAACAAGGCGGTAGTCCTACACGACTTTTAGATGTGATAATGTAGCAGTAGCTAAACAACTCAATGAAACCCCAAAAACTAAAGGGCGAAACCTAGGGGGTATATAAAGAGAAGATGAGATCGGTTTCAGAGACAGTCTCAAATTGTTTTGGCTGTTGCGGTCGGCTCGTAAAGAATTCAGAGATGGAGTTGGACAGGCTGGAAAGAGCATGAAATAAGCTTTCCAAAAAGTCCAAGATCACCCAAATCGGAGTCAGTATGCTCGAGATATAGACGTTTTAAGTCAGGACTGTCTCAGCAATCCGAATCAGAGTCCAGATCTTGTGGGACTCTATCTCTAGCTCTTGGACCAAAGGTGACGTGGGAAGACTCCTTGTATAGCACCAATTCATGTGGGGACATCTTCATTGACACATGAACTTCATTCCTTCCTCCTCCTGAGAGCTTGAACTTGAATCCTCGCTTGTTCTTGACGATCTTCACAAATCTCCTTTTGTTCGTTATAGCGGACGTAGTTGAAGTAGTGGTAGTAGAGGTGGCAGTGGGTATATCCATGGGGGTCATGTCCTCATCATCCTCCCCTCCTTGAAAATAAAGCCGTCCTCGGCTTTGCATAACCTGAAAACCATCAAAGAGCAAAGAAAGCGTGTATGCAGCATATATGTATCTATCAATCATGGTTAGCTCTTCAAGGTTAGCAATTATATGAAAACCATAATTAAAACTGTGATACACCTGGGTAGATTTCGGAAACATGTAGAGTGGCATAACATTCTTATAAATCGAATCATTTGTGCAACTAAATTTGTAAATATAAGTGAAGAACTTGTCTTTATGATGAGTGGTAGCAAATGGAATCATGAACTTATTCATACTATCTTGACAATAAGTATTGTGTCGACGATCGGTGAATCAGCAATCTTACGGTATCCATGGAATGAGGATTACTGGGGGGTAGGGACCTCTAGGGCCCAAGTGCCAGGAGCTCTGACAGCAGGGGACAGCCGTTTTTATACAAGTTCGGGCCTCCCTCAGGATAATAACCCTACGTCCTGTTGCTATATATTGATGGAGAACACGCTTACAATGGGGGGATGTATGTTAGCGGCCACCCTAGGCCTAATCGTAGACTAATCTATCCTAAACCGCCGGCCTCGACTCCTTCGAGGCAGCGGGTCTTCTAGGGCTTCGCCTCCTGGTGCTGCGACTTGTAGAATCTCCTAAGACCTGTCTCTTCGAACCCCCCTCCCCTATGGGATTGCCGATCCTTATATAGGGGGTTCCCAGGGTCGTACTGGACGTGGACTTACGCCCGAGTAGGACTCTGGTCTCCTTAAACGTCGGGATTGACTTCCTAGTTTAAGGGGAGGCTTCCCTTCCCGAGAGGGGTTACCTTGTCGTCCAAGGATCCTTACCAGGTACGCTGTACCTTCCTAAAGTCCTGGGATTCTGTATACGGGTACCCCTAATACGTGGGATACTGTACTATTCATCATCAAGCCCCCCATCAATACGTGAAGTGAGGTCATGATGGTTCTGTTGGAAATCTGCCCTTGCCAGGGAAGAAACTCCGAGTAGGCGATCCGAGTAGTCCTTGTCGGCGACTTCTCCGAGTAGGCTCAATCCCTACCGGGTAGTCATAAAAGCCTTATCGGAATGATCCTTTGGAAAATCCAGAAAACCTTTCCGATCTGATCTGATCCGTTGATCACGGACACGCGTCCGCCTGGCATATTTCTAGGAAACGAAACCATCGTGGCGGAAATTTCGCATGGTGATGAAGAATCTTTTCTCTCTCTGCGCTATGGTGCCGTTAACGTGCGCCGAGCCACGGCGCGTTCGTCTGGGTCGTGGGTTGTCGACCCCCTTTTTCCCGCGAAGCGCCTTGTAAGCGGAAAAAAACAACTATCCGCATTAAATGCGATGGAACTGATCATGCCGAAAACCGCGCTCGGCTTCGGCGAAAGTTTAAATCTTTAGGAGTCCAAGAATTGGGGTTTTGCACGCATCATTTCTTTGCCTCCTAGCCTTCTTGCTCCCTTCACCTTCTTCCTTCTTCTCTGCGCCATGGCCGGGAGCCCGTTGGTTGACGACTCATGGCCGCGCTCAGAGATGACCGAGGCGAAACTCGCATCTTCCCTAGAACTAACCCTCATCCAATTGACCCGCCAAGCCGAGTTCCGCAATGTCTGGGGCGAGAAAGTTCCTGAACCCGAACCCGGCTGGCTGGTTGTCTTCCCCGACTTTTTCCGGTGCGGGTTCTTCTTGCCTCCTTCCACCTTCCTACATTCGATCTTCCTGTTCTATCGAGTTGAGGTGGTGAACCTGGACCCGACATCGTACACTCTCCTGAGTGTGTTCGCCCATCTATGCGAAGCTTTCGTCGGGGTTCGGCCATCGTTGGATTTATTCAGATACTATCACAAGATGGAGAGGACCAAGAAGAAAGTCATGGGAGGTGACACCACCGGAATCCGATCCTTTCCAGGATGGGAGTATGAGTGGTGCTATTGCCGTCCATCAATCCCTTTGAGCATAAGGTACTGGGGAACTCCACCCGACGTGGCCTCCACCTGGACCGACGAGACCCTGCTCGACTCCCGTCTCCAACACCTGGTCGGGGAAGTCAAGGCTCTTCGAACCCGAGGCTTGTCCTCGACCGATGTTGTCGCCGACTTCGTCAGGCGCGGGGTCTGTCCCCTACGGTTCAGGGAGACAGGCGCTTGGGACTCGACAAGCGATCCATACCTACGGCGGAGAAAAATGGGTAAGCTTTTTCCCTCACAGCTTAGTATGCAGGATTCGACAGGGTGTCCTAACTCTTTCTTTGTTTCGAGCAGTCCCCTCGGAAGCGGAGGTGTCCGAGAAGGTAAAGACTCTCTTCAAGCGTGTACCTCCACCTACTCGCCAGGATGTCCCCACGTCGCTGCCTCTCCGACCTCTGCACGAGCGGGAAGAGGTTCTAGCGGTAATCCTTTTCGTTTCTAGGGCCTTAGATCCTTCAAGCCCACCTCACACTGGCTTCGTGGGATGGACCCTTTCTGCAGAGAGAAGGACGTGGAATAGATGACCCCGAAGCTGGGCCCTCTATTCCCAGTCGATGCTCAACCGCGGCGAGGACCAACGCGACGGAGACACCCAGCCCACCGAGAAGGTGGAAGAAGCTGCGCGGAGTGAGTCGAGATCCATACCGCTGTCCTGCCTTCGTGGAGCGAGAGATCCTTCGGTCCGACGAAGACGCTTTATTTCGCTGAAGAGGGCAAGGTACCATCCTTCCGCTTTTTGCTTTGTCGAGCCTGCGCTTCTAGTTCTGGGTTCTGAATGCGACCTGCAGGGAAGTTTCTCCACCGAAACCCGCCCCTCGTGCTGCTCTGCGAAGGAAGTTGTCCATTAGATTGCTTCCTAGTCGGAGCCCGGTTGGCATGGCATCCCCTCCATCATCCGTCAAGGACCAGCCGACGCCAAGTTGCCAGGGCGGGGAAGCCTCGATCGAGGATGATCCCATAGCGCTACTTAGACCCTTGGTGGAGGTAGGAAAGGTTCTTGCTCGTCATTGGTTTCGTCCGATAAGAGTGCTAGCCTATCTGATCTTGGCATGTTCTTCTCAGCGTGCTCATGATAGGTGGAATTCTGTTCGCGGCGAGGCCCAGTCACTTCGAGACCAGATGGCTCGGCTTTCCGATGCCCTTTCTCGGGAGAAAGCGCGAGCCTCGTCGGCCGAGGAGAACCTTTTGAAGATGGCGGATCGCCTAGAGCTGTTACTTACCACGGTTGGTGCGTCTATCCGAGCCACGGAGAGTTTTCCTGATCGTCTGGCGGAATTGGATCGAGCTGCTCTAGATTTTTCTGGGCGTTTGAGCCTGCCCGACTTGTAAATGCATGGCCTTCGTATGTACGGCAGACATGTATAGAATTTCTATCTTTTTTGATGAACGACTTCCGAGCCTTAGTCTTTGGACCAGCCCCTGACTGTTCACTCGAGGAATGCTCACGAGAGTACAGTCGATTAGTCTCAAACGTAAAACTTCTGAAGCTGATCGATATTCCAGGAATTCGATAGGACTCGGCCGTCTTCCATCGCTAGTCGGAAAGACCCTGGTCGCGTTACTTCGACTATCGTGTAAGGACCTTCCCATTTGGGAGACAGCTTATTGCTATTGCTTTTATTCTGCACGAGTCGTAGGACGAGGTCTCCGATCTGCAGTGAGCGTTGTCGAACATGTCTGTCATAGTAACGACGGAGGTTTTGCTGGTAGCGGGTGGCCCGGATCAGAGCCTGGGTCCGTTTTTCCTCAATGAAGTTGAGGTCATCCTCTCTTCGAGGGATTTCTTCCTTGTCGGTGTACAATTCTACCCGTGGTGACTTTAGGGTAAGTTCGCACGGCAGCATGGCCTCGGCTTCATATACTAGGCCAAACGGTGTTTCTCCGGTGGCTCGGTTGGAGGTTGTTCGTAGGGCCCAGAGGACGGAGGGCAACTCGCGTACCCAAGCCTTGGCGTGGGCGGAGAGTCTATCGAAGACGCGAGTTTTCATCCCCTGGAGTATGAGTCCGTTGGTGCATTCGACCTGTCCGTTGCTCTGTGGGTGTGCAACCGAGGCATAACATATCGTGGTGCCAAGCTCGGTGCAGTACTCGATGAAGTCGGAGCTAGAGAACTAAGTACCGTTGTCGGTTATGATTCTGCTCGGGACGCCAAACCTAGTCATAACGTTTCGCATTATGAACCGCTTGGCTGCTTCCGACGTGATTTGCGAGACAGGTTTGGCTTCGATCCATTTGGTGAATGTATCAATTACGACGAAGAGGAACTTATAGGCCCCGGGTGCCACTGGGAACGGCCTTAGGATATCGAGGCCCCATGCGGCGAATGGCCATGACAAGGGAATTGTCTGTAATGCTTGGGCGGCTGATGAATGCGTCTGCGGTGAAATTGGCACTGACGACATCGCTTCACTAACTCACTCGCGTCATGGAGGGCTGTCGGCCAATAGAATCCTTGTCTAAAGGCCTTTCCGACCAGGGTTCGGAAAGATGCATGTGCCCCGCACACCCCTCCATGGATCTCTTCGAGTAATCTTATACCCTGCGTCGGAGGGATACACCGCATGAGCACTCCGTGGGCCCCTCGTCGGTAGAGGGCCCCATCGACCAGGGAATACATCCTGGCGCGCCAGACAATTTGCTTGGAAAGCGTATCGTCCTCAGGTGTAGTTCAATCGAGAAGGTACCTGCGGATGGGCTCTATCCACGAATCTTCAAGATCGAGGGGAGCGACGAGGCATCCCGCCACTCCCCTCGGAGCGTCAATACCTGGTGACACCCTTGAGTGGTGCTTAACCACCTCTCCTTCGTCCCCGGGTTCGAGAGAAGCCACAGACGGCGTCGAGATCCTTTCTACAAAGGCCCCGGGTGGGCATGGAGATCGTGAGGAAGCAAGGCGGGCAAGACTGTCGGCTTGGCAATTATCCTTTCGAGGGATATACCGTACTTCAAAACCGACGAACTTTTTCTCTAGCTTTCTCACCTCCGCAAGGTAGGCTGCCATATTCAGGTCTGTAGTCTGATACTCCTTGGACACTTGTCTTGCTACCAACTGCGAGTCTCCGCTCACGAGAAGGCGGCGATACCGAGTGCTGAAGCGACTCTGAGACCGGCTAGCAACCCTTCATACTCAGCTACGTTATTTGTGGCCGGGAAGTCAATCTATAGTATATACTGCGAGTCTCCGCGCCTTCGATGGTTAGAGAACCGTCGAAATGTAGTGTCCAGATGTCGTCCTTTACTGCTGGTGACGCCAAACAGTCGGGCTCCGTCCATTTATGACAAAGTCAGCGAGGACTTGTGACTTGACCGCTGTGCGCCGAACGAAGTGGATGTCAAACTCTCCGAGCTCAACGGCCCACTTGGCGATTCGACTATGGCCTCGCGATTGCGGAGGATTTCTCCCAAAGGGTAGGTGGTCGGGACCGTGACCGTGTGAGCTTGGAAATAGTGTCGAAGCTTGCGAGACGTGGTGAGGACCGCGTACAGGAGTTTTTGAACTTGGGGATAACGCTCCTTGGGTCCATGCAGGATCTCGCTGATGTAGTACACTGGTTTCTGGGCCTTCTCACGGTGCTCGGAGGTTCCGCGTTCCACCGTCAACACTCCGCTGACCGCGGATGGCCCGGCCGCGATGTAAAGCAGTAGTCCTTCCTCGGGATTAGGCGCGACCAGAACCGGGGGGGGTGGTTAAGTATTCTTTGAGCTCTTGGAATGCCGCCTCTGACTCCGCTGTCCACTCGAAGCCGTCGTGTTGTCGCAGATGTTGAAGAAAGGAATTCCACGGTCTCCTAGTCGGGATATGAATCGGCTCATGGCTGCCATGCAACCCGTGAGTCTTTGGACGTCTCGGACCGTTTTTGGGGACCTCATCTCCGCGATCGCCCGTATTTTATCAGGATTTGCTTCGATTCCCCAGTGCGATACCAAGAAAACCGAGTAGTTTTCCGGCGCTGACTCTGAAGGTACATTTCTCCGGGTTCAACATTATTCTGTTTCTCCGGAGGTTGGTGAATGTTTCCAGTAGGTCTGAGAGCAGGTCTTCTTTCTTCTTCGTTTTCACGACGAGGGTCGTCGACATATGCTTCAACATTTCGACCAATTTGGCTGTGGAGGGCAAGCTGCATTCCGCGTTGATACGTTGCTCCCGTGTTTTTTAGTCCGAAAGGCATCTTTGAATAGCAGAATACCCCGAATGGAGTCACAAAGGAAGTCTTCTCCTCATCCTCCTGACACATGCTTATTTGGTGATAGCCCGAATAGGCGTCGAGGAGGCTTAGATAGTCGCATCCTGATGTCGAATCCACTATCTGATCTATCGAGGTAAGGGGAAAGCGTCTTTTGGGCAGGCCTTGTTGAGATCCGTGAAATCGACGCACATCCGCCACTTCCTGTTGGCTTTCTTGACCATAACTAGGTTGGCGAGCCATTCAGGGTGCTCGACTTCTCGGATGAAGCCGGCCTTCAGGAGTTTTTTGATTTCCGCCTTGATGGCTTCTTTCCGGTCTGGGGCAAATCGCCGTAGTTTTTGTTTCACTGGTACGGCGTCCTGACGGACAGCTAACCTGTGCTCAATTACTTCCCTGGGGATTTCCGGCATGTCGGATGGTTGCCACGCGAAGACGTCCGAATTGCCCCGAAGAAAAACGTTGAGCGACGATTCCAGGTCTGGATCAAGCGTTGACCCGATCCGGACTGTCTTGGAGGGCTCTGCTGGATCCAGAGGAATTACTTTTATCTCGCCGTGGGTCTTCACGGTAGCGCTGGTTTTTGAGGGCATATGCTCCCCGTCCCCCAGGTGTACTCGTACGTGGTCGAGGCTGCTCTTATCGCAGAGGAGTGCTTCTCTGGGGGAACTCTTTATCGTGAGGACACCTTTTGGGCCGGGCATCTTTACGCACTGGTAGGCGTAGTGCGTAGCTGCCATGAACTTGGCCAGAGTGGGGCGCCCCAAGATAGCGTTGTGCTATCTCGAAATCGACTACGTTGAACAGGATTTTCTCTGTTCAGAAGTTCTCCGGTGTACCGAAGGTAACCGGGAGCGTAACCTGCCCGATCGGCGTGGCCGATGAGCCCGGGACGATACCATGAAAAGCGTGCGCCACCGTCTGAACAGACGATCGTGGCACTTGCATTGCGTCGAGGGCGTTGGTGAATAGGATATTGAGGGAGCTCCCTCCATCTATTAGTACGTGACCCACTCGGCAGTTGTTGATCGTTGGCTCGACCACAATAGGGTATCATCCCGGTCGAGCGCAATTTTCGGGGCAATCGGTCTGGTCGAAAGAAATCGTGACCTCGGACCACTTGATCGCTCGAGGGACCCGCGGGACACTCGCGAGGACTTCTCGGGCGATCGCCTTGTACTGCCTCTTAGATTCGTAAGAGGTTGAGCCCCCGAATATGTGCTCGATTGCTCTAACATGCCCCTGGAAAGGCTCAGGAGTGGAATCATCATCGTCGGAAGTCATTTCCCAACTGTTATTTGCGACCTGAGGGTTCTCCTCACGGAACCTCTCTCTTTCTTCCCGAAGATACTTCTTGAAGATGCGACACTGTCGCAGATCATGTGTCAAGGCCCCGGAATTACATATGGCTAAAGGAACGGATTATCGCCAAAGACCGAGCAATCACCCATTCAGTGATACGGTACCTGCGTCGTGTGCACCGAGATGGCGTGATCCGACACCTGACCAACGCACCATACGATCACCAGAGCCGTATGCCTTCGCCGTTGGTCAAGCCGGCCAAAAGCGATCAAACTTCCGAAAGCCACATATAATTCACGAAGTCCTGTGAAGAATTAAAGTCACTCTCAAATCCACTAACCACGACAAAGTAGGATGAGCCCGGTGATGATACCCTCACCCTAACCTGACCTGTGGGTCAGTGGGTCACCCGAAGGCCCGGTACCATCCCCCACACCCTGCCTGACCAGCACGGCATCTCAGTCAGCGGGTCATTCAACATATCTTGTCACACTTAGCGAATAGAAGACTGACCATAACTCTTCACGACTAACCCATACACTTCAACTCATACACGCACGGTGCATGGGCAGCCACATTCAACAACTTGTATATCACAACCAAACACTAAGAGAAGGATTACAAGATAATATCTAACACGTCCCATACTCGGGGCAATATTTACCTTACATACAAAGCGACCTGAGGGTCAATAAACCTCAAATAGCCACAAGGGCAGCAGCGGAAACATAAAAAGGAAGACACCCGAGACGGTGAGGAACCCATCTCAACATAGCCCACAACATTTCCCAAGGAGTCGAAGCCGAAAGAGGTAAACCGAAGCAGCGAAATGTCCACATCGAAAGCTCCACGAACCTGCCTAGGATAAACCTAGGTGAGTACAACCACCGTACTCGCAAGACATTGCTCATCAATTAATTAAAACATGGTGCAATTCTAGTTAGCAAGGCATAATCATACCAACAATTTACTGACCGGGGAACAATCCATCAAAACAGACCACTGATTTACTGACAGGGGAACAATCCATCAAAACAGACCACTGATTTACTGACAGGGGAACAATCCATCAAACAGACCACTGCCAAACCTGATCCCATACAACTAAATTGAGGAATGTGATCGTACTCACTAGTCACATATGTAACTCAAATATAATTACGGTGGCTCTCACTTGCCATCCATCTCCCAACTACTTGGGGCAGAACATATCTCAAATTGACATTTAACCATCACGACCACACATTCATTTTATCTCTCGGACCATTACCGGCACCAATCACACTGAGTGCAAAGAGTGCCTTAACCCTTGGAGGTTGCAAGGCTCCAAGGGTCTTAGTCTTACCTCAACTACACCCCAGCCTCGATGCCGCTAATGTCCACGCGTGACAAGGGGAGTTATCACGATGGAGTTACGTCAGGGTTGGTATCGCGACAACTTCTTCCTCCGGTCGCAACATGCTCCTCCAATGATACCAACTTTATCCATCGTACACTTTCCCTTCGGCTCTCACATCTCACCTTAACAAGTTCAAGTGATTAGGGCAACCAAATTTATCCTCAGACATAGTTGCTGCATAACACTAGACTTACACCTACTAGTACGACATCAAGCACAGATCAAGTAAGCATTCACGCAAGCACCAAATCAATCCAATTAAGTATGCCAAACAAGATTAACACACAATGTAATGATTAATCAACAAGCAATGGAGCTTGCCTGGGAGCCGGGGAAGTACGGGGGAGCATGCGGGAGAACTAATTTGAAAATGACGAACATGCACGGATGCAATTGACATGAATGTAACTACGGTGGATTAAAAATAAAGTATACAAGTACATTGGCAGGTTAATATTCATTTCAGATTTCGGGGTTAGTTTTAGTGATGTTATAACTTTAACAATGGATGAACCTCGAATATGGATGCATGCATGGGATACGATATACAACTAAGGAGAAAGGCTTTAAATCTATAATTAGGGTTAGGGCTCATTCCATCGATTCGTTATCGTAGGTGAGAACATGAGGTCGCGATTATTTTCTGGCCGTTAGGCGAATTGTGACACTAACTAGTTTAGATTTGACTATTAAGCTAGATTCTCTAGGTTCATATTCTTGGCAGTCATTTACATGCTTTTACGAGTTCTACAAGCTTCATCATACTTAGCATTTTCTGTCTTCTTCTCAGTAAGGAAATAGTATGCCAGATACCCTCATAACTAGCTGGAGTTAATTTATGGAAGATGGGCAGGTATACGCGGTAATTAGTATGATAAGCATTAGTGCTTAACTGGGTTCTAAAGAGCGTGATTAGGAATTCGGGGAGGACGTATAGTAACCATATGCTAGTTATAAAGAACTAAGTGGCAATCACTTAAGTCCTGGTATGTGACTTGAACATTACTCGACCAAAACCTTTCATCGCCATATAACTAAAAATTAACCATGGTTTTCGAGTGACAGGTAAACAACTCTTAAGGCAATTACTTAACTTTGATTAGTGCTTAACTACAAACTTAGCATGTAAGTTTAAATAGTCATTTCGATAGCAGTTGATGAAGGACTAACGGTTATGAGTACAACTAATCGTTACTAGAGCCATCGTTGAATTGATGTGTCTAAACCTTACTTAGGACTGATGGTCGCGTTCATGAATTGAACCAGTAACCCTTATTTTATATTAATGAAACTAGACATACGCTTGACGGGTGAAGCTAACATTAGCACATGGGTTACATCTTAACCGGTGTATTGAGTTCGGGATTCAATATATATATATATATATATCCCACAGAGATGACATGGATGAGGGAACAGTTATAATGCTGTAAATAACAACATGGGTTTAAACCTCAGACTTATATAACATGCAGGCACCCCTTTTTCATAATAGGTTAATGACTAGTTTCTCGCATGAACATGGTTCTTAACACTGATTAAAGTTGCACATTTTGATTAAAGGTGAATCTGGACAGCCAGACGATTTCGGCCATAGCTCATGAATGGCTTGTCAGGAAAATGCAACCAAGTACTCTAAATGGAGGTATTGACTAGGGCTACGATTCATCTTGTGGGATCAATGCACGGCAAGGGACGGAAGGTCATCGAATCTAGCCAGGAACGATTTAACCATTTAGTAAACCTACACTCGACCAATGCTAGAATCGTGCGCGACGTCACGTCCATTCCATCGCCATAACGTATGCCACATACATGAGCAATAAGCCATTACCCTGGATGCGCAGACACAACAAAAACCCATGACGAGGACGGCGATGGCATTGCAGATCGGCTTCAGTCCCTTCTCCTCCATCTTCCTCCATCACGGCCTGGCAGCACAAGGTGACGTAGGGGCACAGCAGCGGCAGCGCGCACGGGAAGTAGCGAGGAAGGAGCTGGTGTTTACAGCGTAATTTGGCTCAAGGATTTATTTGGTTGGCCAAATTAAGTATTAGGTTTTGTTCGCGGTGTAATTTGGCTTTAGAATTTATTCAACTAGCCAAATTAGAGTAATGGATTTACTCGCTATAGATTTAGCATTAACTCTTGAAGTGCAGGTCCAGATACTCACATCCCGAGCAGTCCGCAGTGTCCTCGAGTACTCGCCACATCCCGAGTACGAAGGTGCTCGCAGAAGCTCCCGAAGACCCGAGCAGTCGGAGGCGTCCCCGAGCGTTAATGTCCCGAGTACTACGTCATCGAGTCTTGAGCAGCACCTCCGGGCACTCAACAGTGGCGACCCCGAGCGCTCGCAACCCCGAGCACCATCGACCCCGAGCGCTCGCGACCCCGAGCACTTCGTACTCGCGTTCCCGAGTACTGGCGTTCCCGAGTACTAGCGGACTCGAGTACTAGCAGTCCCGAGCACTAGCAATCCCGAGTGCTAGCACATCCGAGTACTCAAAGTCCCCAGAAGGCACAAGTCGAATGGAGCAGAGTCCCCAGCAGAATCAAGTCACGACACAAGCAGGTCGATCCATGGACAAGCTGATGCGACGAGTCCTTTTACCACCAAGACTTACCCGGCACGGAGACTTAGGGAAAGAGTCTCAGAAAGGAAAGAATTGACTACGAATTCGGAAAGACTCTCGGGTCGTATGGAAAGATATACCGTACCCGAGAAAAGAGTCCCGAGCGATGGAAAGTCATATGTATAGTAGATCGGGATCTTTTAAATAAGGAAAGGTTGTATATCTGTAATCAATTAGGATCAGGAGTCCCAATCTCCTACGGGAAGACCAGCCGCCCTATAAATATGAGGGGTGATGGCCGATTGAGGGATATCCAACAATCGACACAAATCAATCTATTACTTTTACCCTTTTTTACTTTTCTTAGCAGTAGATCTTTGCTGTTTTGCGCTGGAAAACAGTCGTTTCTTCTTCACGTAAGTAAGAAGATCTTTGTTGCTTTGCTCGGAAAGCAATCGCTCGTCGTACGCGTAAGTACGATAGTTATCCTTTGTTGCTTTGCTTGAAAGCATCCGTTTATCGCACACGAGAGTGTGGTTGGCGACTCCGCTTTACCTAGGTGTTTCACGGATCCAATTTCATGCGAACACAATTGGCGACTCCGCTGGGGAATGAAGAGAAGATTACACAATGAATCCAAATTCCAAAGACGGAAGCATCATCAACCCCGACAACATCATCGCCGTCACGCTCGACGATCTATCTGAAGATGAGCGGCGAGAGATTGAATGACAACTCGAAGAAGAGCAGGCAGAACGACTCCGGCAAAAGTTGGCCGGCTACCAGAAGACGAGGAACGGCTCAAAAAGGTAGTCGTGCCGAGTCCTTCTGCTGCGCTCAATACCGAGGTAAGTAAACCAACTTGCTCTGATGAAATTGCCCATCTAATTGACGTGTCGGTAGCCAGCAAATATGGCATCGAGATGGACAAATCGGCACAAGCATTCGCTCGAGTGATAAATGACCGATTTGACGAGTTGAAAGAGCAGCTAGCGAAAGACATACATAGTAGTTTGCAGGGTCAGGTTAGATCTACAGTCTTACAAGTCAATGATGAACATCGAAATAAACAGCCAATGTACCCTGACCATAACAGAGTCGATCGTCGGGCAGAAGTCGCCCCCGCGATCACGACTTCTGTCATTCCGACTTCGGCGCCCCAAAGTTCTTCCAACAACGACCGAAGTCTAAGCCTTAGCGCGAACGTCCCACAACCCTACTATCAAACAGTCACGTACAACACGCCACCTATCCCACCTCTCGGCACCGGAGTCCCCCATGGGCCGGTCCCAGAAACGTATTTCAAACCGCAACAAGCCCAACCCGAGTTGCCATAGCCGACTTCGCGTACCCCACTCGCCGATATGAGCTTTAAGGATCAACTCACCGGGGTGCTCAGAGAACTCGGCGTACTGCCGAAGGATGGATCTCGTGCTTACCTAAAACCATACCCCGAGTGCTACGACACAACACCGTACCCCCGCGGGTTCAGAATTCCTGATTTTGTCAAATTCACAGGGGAAGACAATAGGTCGACTTTTGAACATGTAGGGCACTTCTTGGCGCTAAGTAGTGAAGTCGGCACGTCAGATATCTATAGAGTAAAGCTCTTTCCCTTGTCATTGTCGGGTACTGCCTTCACGTGGTTCACCTCACTCGCCCCTAGGTCTATTACGTCTTGGGCACAACTAGAACGGCAGTTCCACGATTACTTTTACAGTGGTGAGACTGAGCTTAGACTCTCCGATTTGACAATGGTTAGACAAAAGTACGATGAACCGGTTTGTGATTACATTAGAAGATTCAGAGAAGTTAAAAAACCGGTGCTTTAGTTTAAATATAAACGAAAAAGATCTTGCCGACCTCGCATTTTCGGGTTTGCTCGCCCATATTAAGGATAGATTGGAGGGCCAGGAATTCCTAAGCATTAGCCAAGTCGCTCAGAGGGCTGTAGCACAGGAGAACCGCACTAAGGAGGTCAAACCATATAGCCGGTTCGGGGATACTAAGAGCAAAGCTAAAGAGAAGTCGACAGTCAATGTTCTAACATATGAAAACAGCTCGGACAGTGAGGACGATGCTGATATATGCATTGCCGAGTGGGTTCAGGCACCCAAGTCAAAACCCTTTGTTTGTTCAGCCCTTAGGCCTACACCCACTCGGAAAGAGGAGATTCGGTACACTTTCGACATTAGCAAATGCGACAAGATTTTTGATATGCTCTTGCAGGGAAACATGATTAGAGTAAGCGAAGGGCACGTATTCCCATCGGTGGACGACTTAGGCAAGAGAGCATATTGTAAGTGGCATAACTCTTTTTCTCATGCTACTAACGACTGCAATGTGTTTCGTCGACAGGTGCAATCGGCCATTAATGACGGACGATTTACGTTTGCCCGGAACACCCAGATGAAGCTTTACAGTGATCCTTTTCCAATCAACGTGATCAACTTGGAGAAGAAGAAAGTGTTAATTCGGTCAGATCAGGCCGAGTCGACAAAAGGGAAGAACGTTATCATTGACGACAATGCGGCTCCGAGAATGATCAAACCGAGTCCCTCTCCTACTCCAGAGACGATCAACTCGAACTCTTCGCCGACTCCAAGGATGATCAAGCCAAAGAATCCAGAAGTCGGCGTCTGGAAGGTTAATCGAGGGAAGAGTCAAGCCGCGAAGTCAAAGCCGACGGTGAAACAGCTGCTGAATAAATACACGACCAACAATGTGTTCACTCGGCTTGGAGGAACCAAGTGCCCCAGGTCTCCTCCCCGACGAGGTTTCGGTGGTCCCGAGTGCTGGCAGGGAGGTCCTTACGTACAACCACCATACCTCGCTACAGGTCCGGCATGCTGGGGAGGCACGCACACTTTCTACCCATAGTGCCCTCCGTGGGGTTTCAAACCCTTGGGCACCGCATCCGGCTGGGCCAATCGGCATGTTTCAGCCGAGTTGGACCCCGTCCGTGTCCGGGTTCAGAGAACAGCCCCACGGGAAAAGAACTCGGCTCGAGTCGAGAACCCGAGCATGGAACTGACCCGCCACTCAGCGCAAGGCACCTGACGTACCAAGTCGGCTGGCAACCCCAAGGAAGGTCCAGGGGAGTAACTCGCCGACTAGGCAAGTCTGGGTACCGGTTAAGCGCGCCGAGTCTGAACCCGGAGACCACACAATGGCCCAATCCGAGTCGGACGGAGCAAGGAGTGCCCGAGTCCCAGAGGGAAGTCGACCACAACGGTCAGCCGTGGTAATTAGCTTGCAAATTAACTCGGCTCCACCAGCGGGGACTCGGCATGTACGGTTCGGCACAGTACATGACTCGAACAAGCTAGAATCCAGCAATGCAGTCAGGACCCGGCGCTCGGGAAGCAACCACTGAAACCGCGCCGAGTCAGCCGATTAAGAAGACCAAGGCGGTCGAACCAGGAACAAAACAAAGCCGCAATGGTGCCCCACCGGGCTCACACATTCTCAGAAACGAAGGGTCCAGCGGCTGCGAGCACTCGAGCTTAGGGAGGAGTTCATCGAGAAGAAGCGCGATGAATGGTTCAACCAAGCTAGACCAATGAAACCCGCGAAGATGACCTGGAAGGAGAAGCGCATCGCAAGTGAAGAAGATTACGCTGGCCATCAGTGATGTCGGGGAGGTACCCGCCGACATGGACATCAACATGGTGTTCGAGTTGCCTATCGAGTTCCGTGCTCCCGAGTCGGAAGTCGCAAAGCTTCTACTCGGACCTAGTACTGCTATATTTGAGAAGCCGGAGAGGCACGGACAGCATTTGAAGCTTCTATTCATCAAAGGCCACATCAATGGGAAACCTATCGGCCGCATGCTCATTGACGGCGGCGCTGGAGTCAACATTATGCCACTTTCAGTGTTCTCCAAGCTAGGCCGAAAGGAGTCCGAGTTGATGAACAAACATGGGACTCAGCGGGTTCTCAGGAGAGCTATCCGAGGCCAAAGGCATATTGTCCGTAGAACTCACAGTCGGAGCAAGACTCTGCCGACTGCATTCTTCGTAGTCGATGTCAAAGGCCGATACAACGTGCTCTTGGGGCGAGATTGCATTCATGCCAACTGCTGCATCCCCTCTACCCTACATCAATGCTTAATCCAGTGGGTGGACGAGGATGTCGAGGTCATTGAGGCAGACAACTCGGCCTGCATCGCGTTAACAGAGACTACGGTCGATTGGCAACACGGCGATATGAGATGCTTGTCGGGCAGAGATTTGTCCGACTACGACTATGTCAGTATCGGCAAGGACGGGTTCGTACCGATACAGGCACAGCCAGCTTGCATAGCTCGGCTTAATGATTTGTCATTATAAATGGACAAGGAAAATAGCGTTAAGTGGCTACAAAAGCGTACCGAGGAGTATCGTTTGGGCAGGAATGATATGCATGAGACTATTGAAGATTTTGGCGACATGGAGAAACTCGGGCAAGGGTTCTCATCGGCCGATCCGCTTGAAGAAATTGATATTGGCGATGGAAGCACGCCGCGACCAACATTTATTAACGCCAATATGGAAGTCGGCCAGAAGGACAAGGTGTGTGCGCTACTCAAAGAATTCGTAGACTGCTTTGCTTGGAATTATACAGAGATGCCCGGGTTGAGTCAAAACCTAGTCGAGCATAAGCTGCCTATCAAGTCTGGTTTCAGACCCCACAAGCAACCACCCAGGCATTTTAACCCTAACTTGTATGATCGCATCAAAGAAGAAGTCGACCGGCTGGTGAAGGCAGGGTTTCATTCGGCCATGCAGGTATGCCGAGTGGATTTCAAATATTGTGCCAGTCGAGAAGAAGAATACCGAGAAGATTAGGGTATGTATAGACTTCAGGGACTTGAACAAAGCTACGCCTAAGGATGAGTATCCTATGCCTATAGCCGACATGTTGATAAATGACGCCTCTGGACACAAAAGTACTCAGTTTCTTAGACGGCAATGCCAGGTATATCAAATCTTTATGGCTGAAGAGGACATGTTTAAAGCTGCCTTTCGTTGCCCCCGGTTTTGTCGGGTTATTTGAATGGGTTGTCATGACATTCGGTTTGAAGAATGCGGGTGCTACTTATCAGCGTGCTATGAACTTAATCTTTCACGATCTCTTAGGCATTGTATTAGAAGTCTATATTGATGACATCGTCGTCAAGTCGGATGGCTGCAACCACCATTTGGCCGACTTACGACTAGCCTTTGAAAGAATGCGTCGGTACGGGTTGAAGATGAACCCGCTCAAATGTGCTTTGGAGTGTCGGCTGGTAAGTTCTTAGGGTTCATAATTCATGAGCAGGTATAGAGATCGACCCTAAGAAAATAGAGGCCATCAGAAAGTTAGAAGAGCCGACATGTAAGAAAGAGGTGCAGAGTCTATTAGGAAAGATAAATTACCTAAGACGATTCATATCTAACCTGGCGGGGAAGATTGAATCGTTTGTTCCATTACTTCGGTTAAAACACGAAGCCGAGTTCACTTGGGGGGCAGAACAGCAAGATGCTTTCAATAGTATCAAGAGATACTTATCGAGTCCTCCAGTGCTTCGGGGCACCCAAGTCGGGAGTTCCGTTCCGACTATACATTGTTTGCACAAGATAAGTACTCGGCGCGGTATTAACCCAGGAAGTCGACAAGAAGGAGTGCATTATCGCGTATGTAAGTCGCCGACTACTCGACACCGAAAGTCGGTACATATTCATAGAGAAGCTATGCTTATCCTTATTTTACGCATGTGCCAAGTTTCGGCATTATCTACTTTCGAGTACCTGTATAGTGTCTTGCCAAGCTGACGTGATTAAGTATATGTTACAACAACCGATTCTTAGCGGACGAATCGGAAAATGGGCCTATGCCTTAATCGAGTATGATTTAACATATGAGTCGTTGCGAGCTATGAAAGGTCAAGTCGTCACCGACTTCATTGTTGATCATCAGGTTTAAGGATGAAGAAAATATTAATTTATGTTGGTATATGTCCATGGAAGCTTTATTTTGATGGATCGGTTTTTGCAGAAGTGGGCAAGGCATTGGTAGTGTTCTGGTTTCACCACATAATGCTATCTATGAATCATCGGTCCGACTAGAGTATCCTTGCACTAATAACCAGGCAGAATATGAGGCGCTGTTGTTTGGTTTACAAAGCTTAATAGATATGGGTGTAAGAGATGTAGATGCTTTTGGAGCATTCATTGCTAATAGTTTCAGCAAGTCAACGGTGAGTTTCAATGTTTTGATGGTCTGCTGAATAGTTTATTTAGACTGATGTTTAGACATAGTCAAGTTCTTAGATACTTTTAATATCAGCCATGTGCCTAGAGAGGAGAACTCTAGGGCCAACCATTTGGCACAGCAAGCATCCGGGTACCAAGTCAGAAGAGGAAAGTTTTCCATATCCAGAGAGCCGATGCTCGTTGCTGTCAAAAGCCAGGCTGACTTGCTGGTAGTCGAAGCCGACTCGTGTAGGTCCAGTACAGACTCGGGGGGCAACAGTTTAACACAAGCAGCCGAGCCGGTAAGCGGTTTGGAAGTTAGTGATTGGAGGGCACCTTTAGTTAGTTATCTGAAAGATCCGAGTCAAACAAGAGATAGGAAAATTCGGCGGCAAGCTATAAAGTACACCTTGTTTAATGACGAGTTGTATCGCCGAACGATAGATGGAGTATTATTGAAATGCTTAGATCCCGACCAGTCAAAGGTAGCTATGGGAGAAGTGCATGAAGGGATATGTGGAACACATCAGTCGGCTCCCAAGATGCAATGGTTATTGAAAAGGGGAGGATTCTATTGGCCGACTATGTTAGAAGATTGTTTCCGGTATTATAGGGGATGTGAAGCATGCCAGAAGTTCGGGAACATACATTGGTGCCTGCGGCTAAGATGAACCCTATTATAAAGCCGTGGCCATTTAGAGGATGGGGTTTAGACTTCATCGGGCAAATATATCCTACTTCGTCTAAAGGTCATCGTTTTGTCCTTGTAGCTACAGATTATTTTACTAAATGGACCGAAGCAGTTCCTTTAAAAATATGACTCATAAGGAAGTGATTAGCTTTGTTCTAGAGCATATCATTCATAGGTTCGGCATCCCTCAAACTCTGACAACTGATCAGGGTGCATCCTTTATGTCTCACCAATTCAGTGAGTTTGCCGAGTCCTTTGGAGTCAAGTTGTTGAACTCGTCGCCCTATTATGCACAAGCTAATGGACAGGCCGAGTCCAGCAATAAGACCTTGATCAAGTTAATAAAGAAGAAAATTGAGGAACATCCGAGAAGGTGGCATGAAGTCCTTTCGGAAGCTCTATGGGCCCATCGAATATCTAAGCATGGGGCGACCCGAGTAACACCATTCGAGTTAGTGTACGGGCAGGAAGCGGTGTTTACCCGTGGAAGTTAGATACAAGCTCTTAGAATAGCCAGACAAAACGACTTGTCGGCTGAAGATTATAGCCACCTGATGATAGATAGGATAGACGACGTTTCAGAAGAAAGGTTGAAAGCCTTGCGAGAAATCGAAAAGGAAAAGTTGAGAGTTGCTAAGGCTTACAACAAAAGAGTAAAGGAAAAATCGTTTCAGATAGGAGATCTAGTATGGAAGACGATTTTACCTATTGGGACTCGGAACAACAAATTCGGCAAATGGTCGCCGAGTTGGGAGGGTCCGTATAAGGTTGTCGAGATCGTCCCTGGGAATTCTTACTTTGTAGAGTCTTTGCAAGGGGAAGGGTTACCTAAGGCTCTTAATGGGAAATATCTGAAAAGGTATTACCCAAGTATGTGGCAAGAAGCTTAACGAAATCTATGGCCGATATGTCCTTTATAAGTATCGCCCTAGGCAATGGTGCGGTCCAAGGTGTTTTTGGTAAATGCAATTATACCAAAAAGCAGGGGGCATGTGTTTACAGCGTAATTTGGCTCAAGGATTTATTTGGTTGGCCAAATTAAGTATTAGGTTTTGTTCGCGGTGTAATTTGGCTTTAGAATTTATTCAACTAGCCAAATTAGAGTAATGGATTTACTCGCTATAGATTTAGCATTAACTCTTGAAGTGCAGGTCCAGATACTCACATCCCGAGCAGTCCGCAGTGTCCCCGAGTACTCGCCACATCCTGAGTACGAAGGTGCTCGCAGAAGCTCCCGAAGACCCGAGCAGTCGGAGGCGTCCCGAGTACTACGTCATCGAGTCTCGAGCAGCACCTCCGGGCACTCAACAGTGGCGACCCCGAGCGCTCGCAACCCCGAGCACCATCGACCCCGAGCGCTCGCGACCCCGAGCACTCGTACTCGCGTACTCAAAGTCCCCAAGAAGGCACAAGTCGAATGGAGCAGAGTCCCAGCAGAATCAAGTCACGACACAAGCAGGTCGATCCATGGACAAGCTGATGCGACGAGTCCTTTTACCACCAAGACTTACCCGGCACGGAGACTTAGGGAAAGAGTCTCAGAAAGGAAAGAATTGACTACGAATTCGGAAAGACTCTCGGGTCGTATGGAAAGATATACCGTACCCGAGAAAAGAGTCCCGAGCGATGGAAAGTCATATGTATAGTAGATCGGGATCTTTTAAATAAGGAAAGGTTGTATATCTGTAATCAATTAGGATCAGGAGTCCCAATCTCCTACGGGAAGACCAGCCGCCCTATAAATATGAGGGGTGATGGCCGATTGAGGGATATCCAACAATCGACACAAATCAATCTATTACTTTTACCCTTTTTTACTTTTCTTAGCAGTAGATCTTTGCTGTTTTGCGCCGGAAAACAGTCGTTTCTTCTTCACGTAAGTAAGAAGATCTTTGTTGCTTTGCTCGAAAAGCAATCGCTTGTCATACGCGTAAGTACGATAGTTATCCTTTGTTGCTTTGCTTGAAAAGCACCCGTTTATCGCACACGAGAGTGCGGTTGGCGACTCCGCTTTACCTAGGTGTTTCACGGATCCAATTTCGTGCGAACAGCTGGCTCCGCTCCATTCCGGTGGGCTCGACGGCGGCGCAGGACATGGTGGCGCTGGGCGGAGTAGGCTCGAGCTCACCGGCCGATTGAGCGGAGGTGCGGAGCCAAGGTCTGACCGGTGGAGCCCACGGTTCAGTGGCTCCATTGGCGGGCCTAGGCTGGAGGTGGGGCACGGTCGGACCGGCGGCGGAGGGAGAGGGCGCCGGAGAGGAGCCGAGGGGTGGCGGCGTGGATCTGAAGGAGGCGCCGGGGTGGGGTCGTCGACGAGCTAAGAGGCGGCGCGGAGCTCCGGGGAAGAAGGCGCGGCACGGGAGCGGTAGATCCGGGAGGCGGGGCGGCGACTCACCGGAGCTACTAAGGAAGGCAGGGGCCGGAGGCAGCAAGAAGGGCGGCGGCCCTGGTGGCGTGCAGGGCTGGGGAAGGGAAGTGGTGGACGGCGGGGATGGCCACGGTGGTCGGCGACCGGGGCGGAGCTCGGCGGGCGACCGAGCGGCGGCGGGGAGCCCGAGGGCGGCGAGCGAAGGGAGGACCGGCCGGGTGGCGGCGCGTCGGCCAGGAGGTGTTTCGGGGACGCGCGGTAGAGGAGCCCCAGCGTGGGGCGAGCTCGGGCTTGAGCTCCAATGGCGGCCGGTAGATCTGGGAGGGGGGGGAATGCGGGGGAGATGGCAGGGCTCGGCCAAGGTGGCTGCCGGCAGTGGCTCGCCGGCCACTGCCGCGGGCGGCGGCAGCGCGGGGAGCAAGGGGAGGCGGGAGAGGAGGCGCAGTTGGGGAGATGGGGAAGAGAGGCTGGGAGAGCTTGGTGAAGGAGAAGAAAATAAACGAGGAATGGCCGGCTGCCGTGCTGCGTAAAGAAAAAGGGGCACTGCAGGAGGCATGCTTGCCAGGTGGAGCAAGGAAGAAGCGTGCGGCAGTCGGGAAAAAGGGCAGGGGAGGCTTGCAACGTGGAAGGAGGAAGCCGCAGGGTGGAGAAAAGCCCTGCAGGCGGGTCCCACAGCAGGAGAGCCATTTTCTTTTTCTTTCTGTTTTAGTTTTCTTGCTGTTTTAGAGCTAGGGTTTAAAATATGAATGAAAGATTTTCAGCTTTGAAGAAAGGTGCGTTCCTCTGGTTGACTCCTCCTAATTTCGATTATAAGGATTGAGGTTTAGGAAAATATTGACTAGAAGGGAGGTTAGCTGCAAATAGATTGAAAGTTTTGAATATAACTCCGCTGGCATATTCGAACTTACAAAAAATCACAAAAGAAAAATTAGATGGTGTTTTGATTTAAAGTTTTTAATTAAGGTTGCTTCCACGTCATTTTTTTTAAATTGTTAGTCGGTACAAGTTGGAGTTTTCAATCAGAGTGTCTAGAGCCTGAGAAAACCATTAACGTTATACTCTGAGTGAAATTGAGTTTTTAAATTTTTATCTAAGCCGATTCCGTGTCATGTTTTCTAGGTTTTCGGGTTGAGCCAAATCGACTAACCTAAAGGCATGCATGTATGAGAGAAACTCCAAATTAGACACGATGATCTTTTCTGATCGCGTGCCTTAAGATTTAGGGTCATTACATCATGCGAGTCGGTCTGGTGAAAATCGCACCAAGGCTTGGATGACTTGTCGGAGGATGTGGTAGGTTTATCCTTGGAGCGTGGCCGCCAGGTGCGCTTCTCGGAGACCTCGGCCATTACCTCGCCGGATCTGATCCTTTTCTCCTTGTTCCCTCCGGAGGGCTTCTTCTTGCTCTTGGTTTTACGCGAATCGCCCCTTGATCGGAGGGGAGAACTGGTCGACTCACCCCGCTGTTGCTTGATATAGCGCAGGGTTTCCTCCGCACAAGCGGCCTTCTCGGCCAAATCCATGAGCTGCCTGGTGGTTTTCGGTGGCCGCATGATCAGATCGTGCGTGCACATCTCGTTTCTGTTGCCCCGAGTGAAGGCGCGGATGACGTCCGAGTCCGTTATCTCTGAGATAGTGTTGCGGACAGCACTAAACCTTTTGGTAAACTCTCGGAAGGTCTCGTCTGGTCGTTGGACGACAAGGAATAGATCGTCGACCCGACCAGGTCTTGGGAAGGTACCCTGGAAGTTCCCGAGTAGCATGTCGCACAGCTGTCCCCACGAACGGATCGTTCCTGGAGGTAGATTCGTCAACCATGTCCTAGCGGCTCCCCTGAGAGCGGTAGGAAGATAGTTGGCCATAACCTTCTCGTCTCCGCCGGTTGCCTCGATCGCGGTGGTGTAGATCTGAAGGAACTCCACGGGATTCGTGGTTCCGTCGTACGACTCTAGCGATCCGGGCTTGAAACGAGAGGGCCAACGCACCTGACGGAGCTCCTGGGATAGCGCCTGGCATCCACTGAAGGACCCCTGATAAGGTGTATTCTCGCCGCTATTCGAGGTCGAGGATCGGCCGCGACTATTGGCGTGTTGCACGTGATCTCTCCGAGAAGGCTGCTGCTCTTGCTGGCGCCTTTGGCGGCGGCGCTTGTCGAGCTGTTCTCGGAGGTCGACTGGTGGCTCCTCCTGAGGAGGCCTGTTCTTGGGGTGTCGTCCCTCCCGATCGCGTTCTTCTGGCGGAGGAGGGGTGTCCACCCGAGTAGAGCTACGGGCCACCGATTGGGCTCGAGAAGACTCGGCCTGGTTCTGAGCCTCTTGGAGGTCAGCCCCCAGCCGTTGCAGCCACTGCGCGCCCGCGGGTGTCGAGAGATCCGCCACGGGAGGCTGTGACAGCAAATTGCGCACTTCCGCAAGTCTTCGAGCAGTCCGGGACACATACTCCCTCGTTCCCGGAGGGGATCTCTCCACAGCGGCAGGCAGGTCTCCGTTCCGGCGAGGAGTTCTCTCCCCGGCGGCGGGTAAGCCCCCGTTCATGTGGGAGGCAGCTATTACATTGTGCTGCTGTGAGCCCCCGGGCAGATTCTGATCTTCGAGGTCTTCTCGACCATCGTCGGTCGCGAGTACCATTCGAGGTCCTTGGCTGGACGATGTGTACTCGTATTCCATCACGTTGTCCTCATCGGACGCGACGTGGGTAAGATCTTGATCGTTCTCACAATCAGAGTTTGCAGGAGAAACTCCAACCATGGGGCTGGTCGTTCCTGCCGGAAAGTCGTCGTTCAAGACCAGCTTCCCGCTGAAGGCCCTGGCGCACTCGGTTCTGAAGTGATCTGCTTCGCCATCCGAGTCCTCTCCAGGGGCGTATTCTCCGAAATCCACTCGATCTGTAACCGGGTACGGGTCCATAGGGCCAAAGTTGTCGTAGAAACCCTGGTCCGAGTACCCAGTACGGGGCGAGATTGCGATCGGTTTTCCTGCCGGGTTTGCTTCTTCCTCCTCGGTCAAGACCGGCGAGGGCTGTGCAAACGGCGCTGGGATCTGATCGCGCTTAGTTGCGCGTCCTGCCGACTCTGATTCTTCCTGGACAGCTTGGTCCGAAGAGGTCCCCACGGTCGGCGCCATCTGTCGACGATCGGTGAATCGGCGATCTTACGGTATTCGTGGAATGAGGATTACTGGGGGGTAGGGACCTCTAGGGCCCAAGTGCCAGGAGCTCTGACAGCAGGGGACAGCCGTTTTTATACAGGTTCGGGCCTCCCTCAGGATAATAACCCTACGTCTTGTTGCTATATATTGATGGAGAACACGCTTACAATGGGGGGATGTATGTTAGCGGCTACCCTAGGCCTAATCGTAGACTAATCTATCCTAAACCATCGGGCTCGACTCCTTCGAGGCAGCGGGTCTTCTAGGGCTTCGCCTCCTGGTGCTGTGATTTGTAGAATCTCCTAAGACCTGTCTCTTCGAACCCCCCTCCCCTATGGGATTGCCGATCCTTATATAGGGGGTTCCCAGGGTCGTACTGGACGTGGACTTACGCCCGAGTAGGACTCTGGTCTTAAACGTCGGGATTGACTTCCTAGTTTAAGGGGAGGCTTCCCTTCCGAGAGGGGTTACCTTATCGTCCAAGGATCCTTACCGGGTACGCTGTACCTTCCTAAAGTCCTGGGATTCTGTATACGGGTACCCCTAATACGTGGGATACCGTACTATTCATCATCATATTGCAACTAGCTTTGTAAGTATAAGGGAAGCATTCATTATAATATTGTTCAAACATGTGCCAACGACAATGATGCGAATGCACATTCAAAGAAATGAAAAGATTATCACTACCATGCTGAATTTTTGGATGTGGAGGAACACAAAAATGTTTCACAGCATGTAACATAAGTCTTTGAATGAAATTCTCGCATTGCAAAGTTGATGAGATAAACAATTGCAAATGACCATCATTAGAACGAGTAAGTTTATCAATAATTTCAGCACGGGTGATGCAAAAGCTATGCACTAAAATTCCACAATCTACACTGTATTCTCCAATCACATTAATTTGATAGCACGGAATATAGATGGAATTCCACGAAGGTAAACTTACAAGTTCAGAAACTTTCATTAAAGCGTGTGACAATTGCATAGGCATGTCAAGATTAACATAGCACAATAAATTAGACAATATAGCATCAAGCTCCTTTTCAGGTGCTATTAACTTATCACAACCTATCTCAGAGTCATTCAACTCACAAGGCTCAACTTTTGGGGCTGCTAGACTCTCATAGTAACCATTCTCAACATGTGAAGCAATCAAAGCAGTAGAGTTAATATCAATATTTGGGAGGTCTAAAATAGTATTGCCATCGTCTAGAGGAACATTAAGCACACTCAAATCTGAAATTTCGGAATTCATATTATTGATATCCATGTTTGGTGCAACCAAATTAGTACATAAAACATGAGTTCCACATGGTGCATATATATCAGCAGGTAATTCAATGATTTGATCAAATGGCAAGCTCAAATCAGCAAGTAATGCATTGGTTCCAAAAAAGTATCATGTGATTCTTGGGAAACAATTTCAGCATGTTTAATCAATTTCTCATGAGGGCTAATAATAATTTCGGCACATGCAACACTAATTTGAGCTCTAACATGTGATTCTAAAACACAAGTAGCATGTTCATCATCTAGTTGTGGCATGGATATAAGTGAAGTATTATCACACAACTCTTCCTTATCACAAGGAGCATTACGTAATTCTTTACAAACAGCATTCTCAACTTGTGGTAAAGGCAAAGTAATAAGCGGGTCCCACTCTAGGTTGCTCTAAAATAGCATGTTCAGTGGACAAGGGTAGTTCATTCAACTCAACACAAGATGCATTTAACTCATTAGGAAAATTATCAATAGCATGTGAAATCTGGAGATGGATACCTTCATTATTACCATGGAGGTTTGTTTCACGTGTAGTAGGGACCGTAGTGCGTTCAGCAGTAGAAGATGCATCCGGTGATGAACAAGACATGGGATCTTGTATTGAGGTTGGATTCTATGCTTCGTCCTGTATTTCTCTCTCAAAAATGCAAGCACGACAAAACAGACCAACAAGGCTACATGGTATATATTGAAATCTATCCCGGATGTCTTGGTTCAAACCTTTCATAAATTTTCCCCCAGCAAAGTCATCATCTTCTGGTAGATCACAACGTTGCAAACAAGTTTTAAATTTATTATAATAAATGTGCACGGTGTCGCTACCTTGTTCTAAATGTTGAAATTCTTTACGCAAAGCACAGGCATAGTATGAGGAACAAAACTAGCTCTCATAATTTTCTTTAATTTAATCCATGTGCTAGGTAGGTCCCTGATTTTTAGAAACATAATCATTCCACCAAAGAACAGCAAAGTCGGTAAATCTACTAGTAATAGCCCTCACTTTCTTATGCTCAGGAAAATCATGATCATTAAATAATTTCAGTACGGATAATTCCCACTTGAGGTAACCAGCAGGGTCATAACTGCCATGAAAGAAAGGTATAGTATTTCTAAATCCAGCATATGCATCAAAACTCTCCTTAGATTTACCGAAGTCTGGCGCGGGCAGTGGGCATGGACGTGGTACAGGAGATGGACGTGGCCGTGGTGCTCGAGGTGTAGCATCTCGCTGTTTCCTGAGCGGCGTAGTTGTACCCGTTGAAGTGTAGGTGTAGTCATGGACGGGTGCGCCTCTTTCTTCATCGTCGAGGGCTATGGAAGAAGCCCATGATGATCTCATCATCATTTTCCGCATTGTACCTATCATGGTTAGTAGCGAACAAGAAAAATACACATGTGTATATAGTTCCTATCAACTACTAGAGTGGTGGTGGTGGGGTAGAAGGAATCTCAACAATTCGGTAACAAATACCAAGCTCTTACCAGTTCTTACCGTGCTGCAGTGGTTGTCAGCCTTTGGCGGTGTCAAAGATGATCAAAAGATTAATATAGCGATTACCAAGGTGACCGAATAAAGTACAGTATAGGAAGGTGGAGCTTGGTTGGTTTCAATATGGTAGCAAGGAATAGCAAAAATCAATTCAACAAATGCAAGTTGAATAAGTGCTCAAAGTACTAGTCGATGTTGCTGATCTAGCTCAAACCAAGTACTAGACAATCAATACCCAAAAGATATAAGTGAAGCTCAAAGAGATGTGGTACAAAAAGCCCTAAAAGGAGAGTGAGAGTTCTGAGATTTTTTCTTCTTCTTTTTTTAATTGGCCTTCTGTGTGGCTTCTTACTCTTTGTATAATTTTTTTTATTTTTTTTAATCTCAGAAACTCACTTCAACAAGTAAACAGGCAAATAGCTGAATCTGGTTGTCACTACCTTGCCACACAGCAAAAAATAGACAAAAGTGGTGCCACGGCAGGATGTGGCACGAAACAGCAATCTGGAAGTTGTCGCGCTGCTGCTGCGACAGCCGAAACAGGTAAAAACGTTGCCGCGGCAGGAAAACGGCAGGAGGCCGAAACTTAAAATCATGATTTCTCCCAAACCGTTAGGCCAAATCGGCTGAAATTTCTATGGTAGGCTCCTCAAAATATTCTTGATTTTACAGAAGTTTTTCAGAATTTTTGGGAGCACTTTTAATTTTTGAGTCCGAAACGGATTTGAATTCAGACAGAATTTGAATCCGAATTAAATTTGGTGTCCTGTCCGAAAGCAAGGGGAAGTGGACGTCCAGGAGGCTTCATAAGGACGTGGGAGAGCCCCTGTGGTTGGCCAAGGCTTGCCCAAGAGTGTTAGATGGGATCTGAACCTAAGAAGGCAGAGTTGAGGAACTTGACTTGAACTCCAAACAAACTTGATGATGATGGCAGTGGCACGATGATGGTGGCAGTGGCAAGACGATGGTGGCAATGGCAAGATTAACTAGACACGATCTACAACTATGACCAGCAACTTGACATGACGATGCAACCACGAATTCAACAATGCAAAATTACTAAAAAGAAAGATGCAATGGCTCGAAGTGGTTTGGACAGTGGGGAAACCAATCTACTATTTTTTGAAGGCTTTTTCTGGACAATAGGTAAAAATAGATCTAACTACGAAAATGATAAATCTCACCAATCAACTTGAGCTCTGATACCACTTGATGAAACGGTGGCCCGATCTTTTGATGAGACAAAGGTAACTATCGATTTGGTGGAGTTTGACCTTGACGATCCGACTATACCGTACGCGACGATACGGCTTAGCAATCGCTAAACCAACCTCCAATGGTTATTGACCTTGCCATAGGCGTGATCAACCTGAACAACGAAGTTTGAGTTCCTGCAAGCAACCGAAGAACCAGCAAGAAGTAGGATTACAATCTGAAATTGTGAGTATAAAATTGGCACAAGAGATAGCAGAAAGTATATTAGGATTCCACTGGTGACCTAAACAAGGTGGTAGTCCTACATGACTTGTAGATGCGATAATGTAGTAGTAGCTAAACAACTCAATGAAACCCCAAAAACTAAAGGGTGAAATCTAGGGGGTATATAAAGAGAAGATGAGATCTGTTTCAGAGACAGTCTCAAATTGTTTTGGCTGTTGCGGTTGGCTCGTAAAGAATTCGGAGATGGGGTTGGACAGGTTGGAAAGAGCACGAGATAAGCTTTCCAAAAACTCCAAGATCACCCAAATCGGAGTCAGTATGCTCGAGATATAGATGTTTTAAGTCAGGACTGTCTCAGCAATCCGAATCAGAGTCCAGATCTTGTGGGACTCTATCTCTAGCTCTCCTTGGAGCAAAGGTGACGTGGGAAGACTCCTTGTACAGCACCAATTCATGTGGGGACATCTTCATTGACACATGAACTTCATTCCTTCCTCCTCCCGAGAGCTTGAACTTGAATCCTCGCTTGTTCTTCACGATCTTCACAAATCTCCTTTTGTTCGTTATAGCGGACGTAGTTGAAGTAGTGGTAGTAGAGGTGGTAGCGGGTGTATCCATGGGGGTCATGTTCTCATCAGAAAGGGTATGTGCAAGAAAGCATAAGTCCTTGTGCCATTCCTGTCATTTTAGTTCCTAAGAAAGATGGTTCATGGAGAATGTGCATTGATTGTCGTGCCATTAACAATATCACTATTAGGTATCGTCACCCTATTCCTAGGCTGGATGACATGCTTGATGAACTTAGTGGCTCCAACATATTCTCCAAAATTGATTTAAAAAGTGGATACCACCAAATTAGGGTTAAACATGGAGATGAATGGAAAACTGCTTTTAAAACAAAATTTGGTTTGTATGAATGGTTGGTTATGCCTTTTGGTTTGACTAATGCTCCTAGCACATTCATGAGATTAATGAATCATGTTTTAAGAGCATTCATTGGTAAATTTGTTGTGGTATACTTCGATGACATTCTAGAATATAGCAAATCCATGGAAGAGCATGTTGAACATCTAAGACAAGTTCTTGGAGTGCTAAGAAGAGAAAAGTTGTATGCTAATCTTGAGAAATGTACCTTCTGTACAAACAAAGTTGTTTTCTTAGGCTTTGTTGTTTCAAGTCAAGGAGTCGAGGTAGATGAATCTAAGATAGAAACAATTAAACATTGGCCTACACCTTTGAATGTTAGCCAAGTAAGAAGTTTTCATGGACTAGCTAGCTTTTATCGCCGCTTTGTTAAAGACTTTGGTACAATTACTGCTCCATTAAATGCACTAACTAAAAAGGGAGTTCCTTTTAAGTGGGGTGATTCACAAGAAAAAGCTTTTCAAGAATTAAAGAAGCAGTTAACTGAAGCACCTTTACTTGCATTACCTGATTTTAGTAAAACTCTTGAGATTGAATGCGATGCAAGTGGAATAGGTATTGGAGGCATTCTTATCCAAGAAGGAAAGCCAATTTGCATACTCTAGTGAGAAACTGAACGGGGCACAATTGAATTATCCTGTGTATGATAAAGAATTATATGCATTGGCATGAGTACTTCAAACATGGCAGCATTACCTTTCGCCTAAAGAATTTGTTATCCATTCTGACCATGAAGCATTGAAATATTTAAAATGCCAAAATAAACTGAACAAGAGACATGCCAAATGGGTTGCGTCCATTGAGAGCTTCCCACATGTTCTTAAGTACAAGAAAGGGAAAGATAACATTGTTGCTGATGCATTATCCCGACGACATGCACTTCTAACTCAATTTGAAGTTACTGTCCCAGGGTTAGAAAGTTTAAAAGAATTATATGCTACTGACAAAGAATTCTCAGAACCATACTCTCATTGCCGAGAGGGGAAAGGATGGGAAAACTATCATGTGCATGATGGATTTTTGTTTTACACTAACAAACTTTGTGTTCCCGAGTCGTCTGTTCGCTTGCTTTTGTTGCAAGAATCTCATGCAGGAGGACTACTGGGACAGTTCAGGATTGCCAAGACATACGTTATGTTGGCTGATCACTTCTATTGGCCAAGGATGTGAAGGGACGTTGAGCGGTTCATGCAAAGATGCATCACATGCCACAAAGCTAAGTCTAAACTTAACCCTCATGGATTATACACTCCACTTCCAACCCCTAACGCACCATGGGAAGTCATTAGTATGGATTTTATTTTAGGATTACCAAGGACCAAGAGGGGGAGAGACTATTTTTGTGGTAGTTGATAGGTTCTCTAAAATGGCGCAATTTATCCCATGTCATAAAAGCGATGATGCTTCCAATGTAGCTGATTTGTTTTTCAGGGAGATCGTGAGGCTTCATGGAGTACCAAGAACGATCGTCTCCGACCGTGAAGTCAAGTTCATGAGCTATTTCTGGAAGACATTGTGGGCCAAGCTTGGGACAAAGTTGTTATTTTCGACAACTTGTCACCCACAAACCGATGGCCAAACTGAAGTGGTCAACAGGACATCATCAACTTTATTAAGAACAATGATCAAGAAGAACCTCAAGGAGTGGGAGGAGTGCTTACGACACGTAGAATTCGCATACAATCGGGCCATACACTCTACTACTCAACTTTGTCCATTAGAGGTGGTGTATGGATTCAAACCCATCACACCACAAGACTTGCTATCTCTACCATTTGAAGAGCGTGTTGACATGCAAGCATCTAAGCGGGCTGAACACGTAAAGAAGATGCATCTGAAAACCAAGGAAACCATTGAGAAGAAGATACAATATTATGTAGTACAAGCCAACAAACACAAGAAGAAGATGCTCTTTCAACCCGGTGATTTAGTATGGGTACATCTTCGCAAAGACCGTTTTCCTGAGAAACGCAAATCAAAGTTGATGCCAAGAGGAGACGGACCATTCAGAGTGCTTGGCAGAGTTAATGACAATGCTTACAAAATTGAGCTCCCCGGAAAGGACTATGGAGTAAGCACTACCTTCAACGTTGCCGACCTATCACCTTTCTTAGGGCCAGAAGGTACAGAGTCAAGGATGACTCCATTTCAAGAGGGGGAGGATGATGAGGACATGTCCAGCAAGAATACTTCATCTCCTTCACCAAGTGCCGTTTAAGCATTAGTTTGCATGAGGATAGATGGCTGCCTAATTCATCTATATTATGTGTCCTTATGTTCACAGGTGAAGCTACACTAGGAGCTTGCGATGCGAAAGAAGCTAAATAGTTCAAACTGTTGTAATAGGTCATGTTCACTCTTGAGTGTGCATAGCCACCACAAGTGCGTGAAGTCATCGCTTACATCAGCAATTATATGGTGTCATCGCTTATGTCATTGTGTAACTGAAGTCATCGCTAATGTCATGTCTTTCTTGGTGCTCAAGTTTTCTATCTTTCTTGCTCATCAAGTTTTCTATCTTTCTTAGCCCTCAAGTTTTGTAACTCCATAAATAGAGGGGAACCCCTCTATGCATCCCCTAAGTTGAAATTTCAAAATTCAAGAACACTTGTTCCTTTGTATGTGAGTGCCATTTCCACCACCAAGGGGATTGGGTGTTATTCTGAGTTTTCTACTCTGTTGTTCTTGTGATCGCTTGCCGACACCTAGAACACGTTGCTCCACGTTAGCGAGTAACAAGGGGCCGAAGCGTGTGATTGGGTGAATCGAGTGCCGCAGGTTGCTGTAATAGGGACAATGGTTGGCAGTGTCATTCATCAGGTTTCACGGGCTAGTTATCTGAAATCCTACTTCGTGAAGATCGGGACCCCAGCGATTCGCATCAGTCCTCGCCCCTCCCCAGGGGAGACCGCAGTGCCGCCGGGAGAGGTGGGACGAGCTGCTTCGATTGCAGGGACGACGTCATGGACGTATCTTATGGCCGAGGTTGTGGTTTCTTCGATGCGGCGAGATAGGCCCTGATCACCATACACTGTTATGACTCCGATGGGGGTGGGGACCTTCATGCACAGGTAGGCGTGATGAGGGATCGTCCCAAACTTGTTGAGCGCCATTCTTCTGAGGATCACGTTGTATGATAGGGCATGTCGACGACGTCGAACAGCACGCTCTCAGCGCGCTCGCCAGCTTCGTTCTGGAATTTTACCGGAAGCTCGATTCGGCCAATGGCCCTGATCGGCTCGCCGCCGAACCAGAGGAGTGGGACGCCCGGAGATTGGAGGCATGAGCGCAGGACACCCATCTCATCCAGGGTGGAGGCGAACAGAATGTCAGCTGAGCTTTCCGCCATCTACGAACACACGTCGCACCTCCACATCTGAGATAATGGCCGAGATGACCAGGGCATCGTGGTACAGGAGGATGATGCCCGCGGCATCTTCTTGGCCGAAGGTGATCGGGGTGTTCGTCCAGGCGGGGAGCTCAGTTGGGGGGTACGCCCCGATGTGCTGAACTCGACGGACATACTCCTTGCGCCGGCGCTTCGACGAGAAGGTGTGGATGACGCGGCGTGGCTCCTGCCCACCGGCAGGTGGTCCACGTCGTGGTGGCGGAGGAGGGAGCCCCAGGGGAGCCTTGGCCCGGGGCTCCTGCGCGCTGTCCTTGGCCCATCGGAGGGGGCCAATAGGAGCCCCGAGCTCGGGCGACGACTTCGCACTCGGCAGTTGTGTGTGAGTAAGATTTGTGTAGCTCGCAGTATTTTCGCTGAGGACCCCTCGGCCGAGGTGGCTCTCGTTGGTGATGACCCGCCCCGCCTCGGGTCTGGGCCGACCGGTCGTAGAGCTCCCTCCAGCCATGACCTGGAGGCTCGCGGGGTGGTGGACCCTGACGCGACAGACCCGGGTGGCCTGCTGCCCTTGTGTCTGGTGAGATCCTCGAGGTCGCCCATGTTCTTCCTTGTACTCGGCCTGCTCCAGCTCTCGCCGATCCTCCTCAGACACGTGGTGCACGTTGTGGCGCCTTGGACATCGCCCCTCTGCCTTCTCAATCCCGCGTATACTTGGGACGCCCTGGCTTCCTCCCTTCGTAAGATTTGTCCTTCTTCCACTCAGGCATAGACCTCCATGATATCATACAGCTGTTCGACATGGCTCGGCCATTTCCTCTCCAGCTTGTCGGCCAAGGGCTTCATTGCTGATGCCTCGCCGCGCGGCCTCGCAAATGGTCTGCTCGGAGACACCCTTTACTTGGCACTAGACTTTGAAGAAGCGACATTGGAAAGCTCGGATGGTCTTGCCCGGACGCTGTCGGAGGTTGCCAAGGTCTGTCGAGGTCATCTTTTGTTGCGACACCCCTGGAAGTGCCCGTGCAGTTTGTCCCTTAGCTGCTCCTAGGAATATATCGTGCGAGGCTCGAGGCCGAGGTACCACGCCTGGGCGATGCCTGTGAGGGCGAGAAGCAAGCTCTTCGTCATGATGGCCTCGCCGCCTCCTGAAGCCATCACAGCCGCCTCGTACACCCTTGTGTACAGGACCGGGTCCGTCGTACCCGGGTACTTTGGCAGGTCTACGGGACGAAACTTGGGCGGGGAACGGAGCAGCCATGAGCCCTGGGCTCAGCGGGCTTGCCATGCTGGTGAGGTCGATGACCTCCAGGGCTCGTGGGCGACATATGCCTGTTGTTGGTCGATGAGTGCTTTGCCCGGACGCTGCTCGGAGCACTGGTCTCCCTGATGACTTGGTCCGCCTTCGCAGTTGCGGATGGCCTCTCGGGCAGCTGCTGATTCTGCAGTATACTCGACCTGAGGCGCGCCGCCTCGAGGTCCACCTCGCCCATGTACGCCGCTGCCCACGCTCGTGCCTCGTTCAAGTCTCGAAGAAGGGCCTCGGCAGTCGGGGCGGGGACATGTGTCTCCGCACGCGCGGCGGAACGCCTCTCGGCCAGCTGGTGACATAGTTCCTCCACAGCATGAGCCTCCAGTGGGGACGACGGGGTGGCCAGCACCCGCGTCGCCTCAAGTTGTGCCCGATACAGGTCGGCCACCTATTAAGATTGGGCGTTTGCCTTGAGTGCCTTCAATTCTACCACCTGAAGACGTGCTTGCAGCTCCTCCGACATCTTCGCCGCCTCCTCGGCTGTTGTCGAAGACTTTCCACCTCGTCCACCAGGCTTCGCGTACTCACCATGGTTTCGGCCCGCGATGGCGCTTGCACCCCTAGGGCTGGGGCTATAGCTTGGGACCCTCCATCCACCGCAACGCTGGGACCAAGCTCGCCCGGGTGATCGGGTCCCACCGGCGCGGCCCTCGTCGCTTCCAGTGTGCCCACGTTTGTCTTGCCTTCTGCTGGGGAGGAAGGGAGCTGAACCTCGGGTCTTCCGCTCGCTGCCACCTTCCGCCTGACTCCCGTCACTCCCTTCTTCGGTCGAGGTGGCATAGTGTAGCTCCGGGTCAGAAGTATGTCGCCCCTTCGATCCCCACAGTCGGTGAAATGACTCTCGGATAGTAAACTTGGGCACCTCGGGTCGAATGACGCAAGGTGCTAAGAGGACGACTTGGGGATGACGCCTAGCGACCACTAGAACTACCCCAAATTACCATCGAAGATTAATACAAAAATCACAATGGAAAATAGAACTGGAACCCGGTGAAATGAGCCCTCTCAAATGGGGTGCCGCTTCACCCTTATATAGGCAAAACCGACTTACAAGTGAATATACATCGTTGCCCCTAGGCAGATTATGGTTTTACCCCAGTCCGTATCACTGTACATCGGACGAAACGGTATTATCCTTCTTGCCGCTACCTACTGTATGCGCTGGCATATCCTTGACGCGCCTCGCCGGTACGGATCACCACCGTGCTTGCCCCTTTCCCATTGAGCTTGGCTGAGGGGCAGATTTCTTCGGGTCTCGACCCCCAGGCGAGACGCCGGCTCCCACCTCGTACGGGCCCAGACTACCTCGACCTCGTCCCGGAGAGGAGTTGACCTTGGCCTTGCTCGGGGGAAACGACATGCTCCGACCTCGCCTGGTCACCTCACCGGGCGAGGGCGATGTGTCCTTGCCTCACCAGGGCACCTCGTCGAATGTTCCTGTGAATCTACTAAGGGTACAGGATGATTAGCAAGTGCAAAGATGGAAATGGAAAACAGGGGGTACCTCATCCGGGACGACGTGGCTGGACTCCCCCAACAGTCCCGGACAATTCAAACGGACCATCCCGGATGATGGATCGGATCTCCTCTAGAAGTCCCGAACCCTCCGACCGAACCATCCAACCGGACCGTCCCGGACCATTCAAACGGACCGTCTCGGATGATGGTCCGGATCTCCTCTAGAAGTCCCAAAACCATCTGACCAAACTGTCCAACCGGACCTTCCCGGGCCCTCCAAACAGTCTAGATCTCCTCTAGAAATCCTGAACCCTCCGATCGGACCGTCCAAACGGACCATCCTGAGCCTACAAAAGGTCCGTCCGGAAGAAGGTACGGATCATCTCTAGAAATCCCGAACCATCCGACCAAATCGTCCAACCGGATGTCCTCTATAAGTCTCGAACCCTCCGATTGGACCGCCCCGAGCCCTACAAACGGTCCGTCCAGAAGATGGTCTGGATCTCTCCTAGAAGTCCTGAACCATCCGACCAAACCATCCAACAAGACCGTCCCGGACCATTCGAACGGATCGTCCCAGCTGATAGTACCGATCTCCTCTAGAAGTCTCGAACCCTCCGGCCGGACCGTCCAACCGGCCGTCCCGGAACCCCCAAACGGTCCGTCCAGAAGAAGGTCCAGATCTCCTCTAGAAGACGCGAACCATCCGACCAAACCGTCCAACCGGACCTTCCCAGGCCCTCCAAACGGACTGTGTCGGATGATGGTCCGAATATCCTCTATAAGTCCCAAACCCTCTGACCAGACCGTCAAACAGACCGTCCCGAACCCTACAAACGGTCCGTCCGGAGGAAGGTCCAGATCTCCCGTAGAAGTCCCGAACAATCTGACCAAACCATCCAGCCGGACCGTCCCAGAGCATTCGATCGGATCGTCTTGGATGATGGTCCAGATCTCCTCCAGAAGACCCGAAACCTCCGACCGAACCGTCCTACCGGACCGTCCCGAACCCTACAAATGGTCCGTCCAGAAAAAGGTTCGGATCTCCTCTAGAACTCCCGAACCATCCAACCAAACTGTCCAACCGGACCGTCCCAGACCACTCAAACAGACCATCCCAGATGATGGACTAGATCTCCTCTAGATGTCCCGAACCCTCCGACCGGACCGTCCCGAACCCTCCAAACGGTCCGTCTGAAGGAAGGTCCGGATCTCCTCTAGAAGTCCCAAACCATCCGACCAAACCTTCCAACCGGACCGTCCCGGACCATTCTGTCGAAACCCCAGAATCCATAACAGAGGGTCTTAAGTAAAACCACCCGCTAAGTTGGAACGTCAACCCCGACCTCAACCCCTGGGTATCAAACCCAAGAGGAGTGGAGTGATATGGCTCCGAATAGCCCGAGACGTCAACCCCCGAACTCTCTCCGGCAAAATAATGCACAGATCAAGTAGGGTGATATGGTCTCCTCACTCTGTCCCTACTGAGCCGGAACATCAACCCCAAACTCGTCCCGGCAAATTAATGCTCGGCTGGAGTAGGGTGATATAGTTCCCAACCTCTCAGTAGCAGAGTCACTTCACAGGGGTGATTAAACCTAATAACTCTATGATAGGAACTCTGAAATCCTACCCACCACATGTGCTCCATTGCTTGTTGATTAATCATTACACTGTGTGTTACTCCTGTTTGGCTTAAATTAACTAACGTAACTTGGTGCTTGTGTGAATGATTGCTTGATCTGTGCTGGATACTTCATTAGTATGTGTAGGCCTTGTTATTATGAAGTAGCTAAGGCTGATACTTTAACCTGATGCCCTTTCAACTTGAACTTGTTAAGTGAGCTGTGAGAGCCGAGGGCGTGCACAATGAGTACGGTTGGTGTTCATCGTAGTTTGACGGCGACCCAGGAGTAAGTAGAGTTTTGTCGCCACACCAACCCTATCGTCAGCGTGTCACAATCCCTTATCACGCGTGGACGTTAGCGGAACCGAGGCTGGGGTGTACTTGAGGTAAGTCTCCATGCCCCTTGGAGGCTCGCTACCTCCTTGCGGTTATGCACTCACTACACCTGCAGTGGTCGAGTTGCCGGTAACGGTCCGAGAGAATTGATTGAATTTGTTATTGTGAGGGACATGTGATTTAATTGGGGTGTGGGCTGCCCCCGGAGGAATTGGAAATGGTGACATTCATATTACTATGTTCGTGCGTGTGTGCTTGTAAGTTTGCTATTATTTCCCTGTGGTTATTCTAATCTATGCGTAGATGTTACCCCATTGTTATACCCTAGTTAATATATTTTCCTGTTGTTATTAATTTGTTGCTAATGTCCGTTGAATCTGAAATTAAAATGAGGTAGCTCATGTTCATTTTATCCCATGTATGTAACTTAAACTTGATAAGTCAAACAGGGCTAATACCATGTTTTAATTAATTAATGAGCAATGTCTTGCGAGTACGGTGGTTGTACTCACCTAGGTTTATCTTAGGCAGGTTTGTGGAGCATCCCTGGAGTTGACATTTCGCTGCTTCGGTTTACCTCTTTCGGCTTCGACCTCCTTGGGATTGTTGTGGGCTGTTTGAGGTGGTCCCCCACCATCTCGGGCATTTTCCGTTTTCCCTCCGCTGCTGTTTGTAATAATGTATATGGTGATTGACTTCCGAGTCGCTATGTATATATATATGTATTCTATAAGTCTTTCTCTAGTAGAGTTTGTGCTGTGGTAGTCCAAGTTGTTACTTGCGGTTGTCCATGTACAATGCGTGTATGTGATGAAGTATGTGGACAACTGTGCAGCGGTATTATTGCGTGCTACGATTGCGTTTCGTGATGGCAGAGGTGAGCGAACCACTAGTCCTGTGTAGCTTTGGTGGAGTCGATCCAGGGGATTCGTCCCATACTCGCTAAGCCTCCTACGACCGTCACGCCTCACGCTGACTGCAGAGCAGAGCTGGATCCTCCCAGAGTCGCACCTCGTGGCTAGGTTAGGTTGAGAGGATGCAAATCCCGGGCTCTAGTCCTCCTATGACTATCGCGGAGCGCAGACTTATCACGCGGTCTTACCCCTTCACCGGTATCTGGGAATTATATGTGGTTTGGGGAAGATTGGTCGCTTCCGGCTGCCCCGCACGTGGCGGGTGTCGGATCGTTCCACCTCGGTGCGTACGGCGCAGGTACCGTGCCACCGGGCTGACGAGTCTTCGGTCCTTGTCTACTTCACGTTCCCCTAATCACATGTGGATTCCGGGTCCGTGACACGGACCGTCCCGAACAATTAAACCGGACCATCCGGATGATGGTGCGGATCTCCTCTATTAGTCCCGAACCTTCCGACCAGACCATCCAAACGGACCATCCCGAACCCTACAAACGGTCCGTCCGGAAGAAGGTCCGGATCTCCTCTAGAAGTCCCGAACCATCCGACCAAACCGTCCCAGACCATTCAAACGGACCATGCCGGTTGATGGTCCGAATCACCTCTAGAAGTTTCAAACCATTTGACCAAACCATCCAACCGGACCGTTCCGGACAATTCAAACGGTCCGTCCCAAATGATGGCCCGGATCTCCTCTAGAAGTTCCGAACCATCCGACCAAACCGTCCAACCGGACGTGCTTGACAATTCAAACGGTCCATCCCAGATGATGGCTCGGATCTCCTCTAGAAGACTCGAACCCTCCGACCGGACTGTCCAAACGGACCATCCCGCACCGTACAAACGGCCCGTCTGGAAGAAGGTCCGGATCTCCTCTAGAAGTCCCGAACTGTCACGGACCCGGGAATTACATATGATTAGGGGAACGAATGATCTCCAAGGGCCAAGGGACCAGTCGACCTGGTGGCACGGTACCTGCGCCGTACTCATCGAGGCGGAGTGATCCGACACCTGACCAACGCAAGCCGGCCGGAAGCGACTAAACTTCCCAGAACCACATACAATTCCCTGACTCGGTGGAGGTTTAGAGTCGTTCCTGAATTCTACCACGCAAAGCAAGATCGGAGGAGCCCGGCGATTCTACCCACACCCTAACCTAGCTCGGAAGCTAGTGGGTCACTCGAAAGCCCGGTAGAATACACCCACACCCTGCCTGGCCGGCACAGCATCTCAGCTAGCGGGTCACTCAACCAATACCTACTCGACATAGTAAAAGGGGAACAACTTTAATCCTTCACGGCATACCCATATACTTCATATCATACACACATTGCATATGGGCAGCCCGAATAACAACTCGATATCACAACAAAGCTCTACTACGATACGATAATAATACTAGCTGTCCACATAGTGAACAAATATTACATCACTCGGCTATAACCGAAAGCTTTAGTCGAATCCATAAAGTGAAACGAGTAGCAGCGGATGGAATAAACAAGACCCATAGCGGCGCATCGACCGCTATCCAAAACATTCCCACAAGAATCCCATAAGTCGAACACTACCGAGGAAACCACAATTCAAGCGTCGTCGAAAAAGTCCTTGACCACCGGCTCACCTGCAAGCTCTAGGAATAACCTAGATGAGTACAAAAGTACTCGCAAGACTTATTCGTGCTTGATTAAATGTCCTACACATGGATTTACTACAACAGGAGTAAACATGATGCTTCTCAGAGTAACAATATACAGATTAAGACATAGCATTAACAGTGTGAAGTAAAGACAAGGTAGGTAACATGCTAATTCAGGGTACATACATATCAATGTCCAATCACCACAACATCCATTTAACCAGTTCCAAATCAACTGGGGCAGCCCATATGTCAAATCCAAATTGATCCATTTAACCAATTCCAATCAATTGGGCAGCCCATATGTCAAATCCAAATTGATCCATCATATACACATTTTCATTAATCTCTTGGACCGATACCGACAACTCAACCACTGCAGGTATAGTGAGTGCATAACCGTTTGGAGGTAGCGAGCTCCAAGGGGCATGGAGACTTACCTCAACTATGCCTCAGTGATGGTTCCCGCTAACGTTCCCACGGTGATAAGGGATTGTGACACGCTGAAATAGGTTGGTGTGACGACAAAACTCTACTTACTCCTGGGTCGCCTTCAAACTTCAATTAACACCAACCGTACCCATTGTTCACGCCCTCGCTCTCCCAACTCACTTAACAATTTGGTTGAAGAGCCACAAGATGTTCTCAACGTAAGATACATCCTACACATACTAGTGTGCTCAACCTCGCATATGATATTTTAAGCAAACATCCACACATAAGCACACATGAACAGGGCATACACATAAGTACGGAAGGTAAAAATGCAACAAGCTCTGCTTGCCTTGCTCAGGTTGTTCCTGGTCTTGCGTGGAGTCGTAAGCCGGGTGGTCTTCTCCTTCGGGCTCTTTTGTACACAACACGAAGAACCGGAAAGGAAACGATAAAGGAAAGTATTAAGATCCAGCATGGATGCATAATGACTAATGCTAGGTATACATTGCAAATGTGACCTAAGGATGCTAGAGACCCGCTGTAACAAATATTTCTTTTAACCGGATAAGTTGACGTCGCGTTACAACCCTCACGCTATATGCATGTCATTTTATGTGGTTGTTAGCTAAAGTGGGGATTACTATATACAGTGAATGGAAATGTTGTAAAGTGTTGGTTCTACGAAAGTGTTCTGCGATATGAGCCTAACGCAACTCAGATCACTAAATTTAGGGATATACTCATCAAGTTAGGAGCTTCCGACAATATCGTACGAATAACGGTGCTTTAAGTCAAACTCAAGTGGATCTGGATTTTACATTTCAAATCTTGAAGTTTTGTTCCAGCCATGTTGTAGGAAATTTCATAAGCTTTCCAACGATATAAAATTTGCTAAAATCCGAGCTACGGATCAAAAGTTATCGCATTTGTAAGATTGTTGGAAAGGCGACAAAACCCCTAACCCTAATTCTGCCTAACCCTAATTCCTACGCGTACCCGAGCGGAAACCCTAATCTTTTTGCGCACCAGAGCGGTCTACCCCAGAATTCCTAACCCTAACCACACCTAGCCGACAGGTGGGCCCCTGGAGGCAGCGCTGACTGGGCTCGGGCTGCCACAGTCAGCAGCTGACCGGGCTAGGCCGGCCAACGAGGGGCTGCCACCTCGCCACCCAGGCTCCAGCTCAGTGCTGAGGTGGCCGGGGGCTCAGGTGTGGCGCTCCTCGCCGGGACCTCACCGGAGGAGGTCGGGATGGCGCGCTGGGGCACGGCGGTTCCTGAGGGGGCGACGGGGAGTGGCGGTGGCTCACCCTGGGCTCACTGCGGTGGCGCGCGAGACGGAGGGGGGTCAAAGGAGGTCCGGCGATGGGCAGTGTAAGACCCATGTTAATATAAATAATAGAGTGTTGCTTTGTCCCATGCATACATGGCATCATCCATGCACAACTTGGTATAAACTTAAATAGTTCCGAGTTAGGTTTTATAGAATACGTGTATATCTCCTTCTAAAATTCAAGTGTCTCTTTTGAATCGGAAAGCAAACAGAGGAGAGAAGGGTTTAGAGTTGGGTTTGTCTCTCAGCAGATGAGTTTTGAGATGTTTCCAATTGGAATAGCTCCGTAAGTCTCTTGTCTACCTCTGTGCCAAATTCATCCAATTCCGTTGAGTAGATCGAAAACTACGAACGTTTTCCGAGGGTCAGTCTGCTGTTATTGCCAAGTCGGAAGTTCCGATCCAGGGACCGGAAGTTCCGACTTTTCCCGAACCTCCAAACCAAGGGTGCCTCCGGAACCTCCGGTTGGGTCGGAACCTCCGATCCAGGAACCGGAAGTTCCGGCTTTTCCTGAGCATTCAAAACAAAGGTGACGTCGGAAGTTCCGGTCAGGTCGGAATATCCGATATTGACATCGGAACTTCCGATCCAGCTGTCAATTTTGAGTTTTAAAGTGACACGTGCCGTTGCCGTGGGGGGGGTGTTGAGTGGTGGCACCTGCGTGGGTTCTCCACCAGGGCACCCAGGATCACTTCCCCAAGGGTCCCCTTCCTCTTTTCCTCTCCTCTTTCATTTCCTTAGTGTTCTCCTCTTTTTCTCCCCAAAAATCAGCACAAGGGAAGCTCCATCTCCACCATCTTCTCCAACTCCGGTGGCCAACTCCTGTGAGCTAGCACCACAACTCCGGTGACCCTCTTCCTTCCCTCTTCCTCCCCTCCTTCTTCCTCAAGTTTTCCCTCCCCTTTTCCCTCACTTCTTTTGTTCTTTTGTTAGTTCCAACCAAGTTCTAGGTTGCTTGTTCCAACAAGAAGAAGAATAGAGCAAGAAGAAGAAGAAGTGAAGCTAGTGATTGGAGTTGAGGGCCAAGAAACTTTTGTTTCATTTCCTAAATCTTGGGGGTTTAGTTAAAAAGGTATATGATTTGTTTTGGCTCAAGTTCTTATTTTTCCAAATCTTATATATCATGCTCTATTGCTTATTTCAACCTCAAATGTTTAATTAGTTAGCCCAATTAATTAGCATGCTAGGATATGAAGGTATTTCCTTTTTACTCTAATGTTCAAATCAACATTTTAACCCTAATGTAAAATTTCAATTCCATGAATCATGCATTCAGTTACTAGGGTGATTGCTTTAGCTTCTTCAATTGAAATGAGGCATGATTATTAATGCAAAACCCTAACATCCACCACATGTTATAGCATCTCATGCATAGCATTCCATCATGCATACATGCTGGAAATTCATTCTCTTATCGTTTCCCTTGCCGATGTGTTGGTGTTACTTCGACAGAACCCGAAGAAGAAGACCCGCAAACCGTTGAGCTCACTCAAGTCTCCGAATCCTACGACGAAGGCAAGCAGAGCTTGTTGCATCCTTTTATTTTCGTATCAATGTTATTGTGTGGATGTTTGTTGAATTTGGATTGTAGTTGGAGTTCACTAGCATGCGTAAGATGTATCGTTGCGTGAGAACGTCCTTAATGCCCTTTCAACTAAAATGGTTAAGTGAGTTGGGAGAGCCGAGGGCGTACGCAATGGATACGGTTGGTGTTAATTGAAGTGTTGAAGTGACCCAGGGGTTTGGAGATTGAAATGAGATTGGTCACACACCAACCGCATGCCGGAGTGTTACTTCCCTGTCACGCGTAGACATTACGAGAATTGATACCGGGAATGGTTGAGGTAGAATGTACTCGCCATGTCCAGGGTGATCAATTGTCGGGTAATGATCCGAGAGTTGATTGAATGTAATGTGAAATTGGATTGATAGCCCTCGCGGACGTTAGCGGAAATCGATACCGGGAATGTTTGAGGTAAGTCTCGATATCACTTGGAGCCTTGCAACCTCCAAGGGAAATGCACTCAACATGTCCAGGGTAGTCGTATTGCCGGCAACGGTCCAAGAGGTGGATTAATTGAAATGGGTGTGGGCTACCCCAATGTGATGTTTCTCAATGTCTTGATTGCTTGTGTCATGTTGAATCCTGAAGTTCACTTTCGATTCTATTATTCTAATTATGCTATGTTAGCTTGCTACTTCTGATTATGTATTATTTCGATGGAATTGCATTCATGTTTAATTGCTGCTGAACTAGCATGTGTAGGACATGTAATCAAGCACGGATAAGTCTTGCGAGTACCTTTGTACTCACCTAGGATATTCCTAGACTTTTGCAGGTGAGCCAACTGTTGCGGAGTTTTGTGATGAAGCTTAATCAATGGTTTCCTTGGTCCGCGTTCGACTCGTGGGCGTGGTTTGGTTGTTATGCAGTGGTTGATGCACCACTGCGGGGCTTTTGGTTTATTTCCGCTGCATTGTACATATTTCAGTTCCAACTAAACTTACGGTTATCGCCGACTGATACATGTGTAAAGTTCACTCAGTGGACAACTAGTGTTAATATAGTACTGTAGTGCTTGTTTTTGGTATACGAGTTGTTATTCAGGCTGCCCATATGCAATGTGTGAATGTTATGAAGTGTGTGGGCATGCCGTGGAGAGTTACTGTTGTACCTCTTTTTACTACGTCGAGCAGGACTCGGTTGAGTGACCCGCTGGCTGTGATGCTGTGCCGGCCAGGCAGGGTGTGGGTGGGTTCTACCGGGCCTTCGGGCGACCCACTAGCCCTCGGGCTAGGTTAGGGTGTGGGTGGAATCGCCGGGCTCCTCCGACCTTGTTCTGCGTGGTAGGATTAGGGAACGGCTTTAAACCTCCACCGGAATCTGGAATCTATATGTGGTTCTGGGAAGATTGGTCGCTTCCGGCCGGCTCGCACGTGGCGGGTGTCGGATCGTTCCGTCTCGGTGCGTACGGCGCAGGTACCGTGCCACCGTAGAGGACGAGTCCTTCGGTCCTTGGCGACTTCGCGTTCCCTTAATCATATGTGGATTTCGGGTCCGTGACAGCTTGGTATCAGAGCCGAGCAGACCGTAGGAAGCCAATTGCAGGTGGGCGTTAGTTAGGACTCGGCAATGTCGAGAAAATTATTTGCAAAGTTAAAAACCTATGTTTAAAAGTTAGTAAGTAGATTGCTTCTTTATTTCTCGTCTTCATCGGTCTTAGTTCTAAAATTCCTTGTCTATTGCATTTGTTTTTGCTTGTGGATGATCCTGATCTGTGTCTTGTTTTGTCAGATGGCTTCTTTTCAGTTAATGCATGCTACCCATGGATTGGATGTCGAAGGGTTTCCTGAAGTGTTGCTGTATATGCTTCGGGAACTCGGATTTCGATATCTCCCAGAATATCTCGTGCATAGAGCCAATCTAGGGTTCGGTATGTATGAGTATCGGGCGCGCGTGTTTATTCAACCGCGTGAGTTTGATCCTCCCCATCAGCCGCGTTTCTTTAACGGCTATGGAGCAGAGCTAGAATCTGCTGTCCAAGATGCAGCATATTCGGCTATGTGTCATCTTCGCCATGAGCTTCCGGGTCTCGCTGAGGGCCCTTTCTCCTTCTTTCCGTCGCGGACTCCTATGGAGAACGTGATACCTCCTGAGGATTTTACTCAAGAGCCTAATGTGGCATAGCTCATTTGGGCCGCCTTGTCCGATCTTTGGACGTGGCATATCGTGCTCGTGGTTTCGAGACAAGACGATACCGTCACCGTCTCATTATTTCTCTTGAGTTGGCTCGACACCAAGGGAATTTCTTTACCCCACCACCACACTTCTGGACCGGGGAAGGCATCTACTCGGTCTATGAAGGAGGTCCGTGGGCGTATCAATATCCGTCAGTGGGCGGGACAGAGCTTGGAGTTCATCCTGATGTTCTGCGTCCGCAAATGGCTGTGGGTGGCGTTCGTCGCATCCCCACCGTCACTCCTCCGTATGGTCATGGAATTCCTTTGTTCCACACCATGGTCCCTCTTCCCACCGACTTGGAGGCAATGGAGACTCGTCGTCATGAAGGGTTTCCATATAGTCCATAAGCGGTGTTGTTCAATCTTAGTTCCTGTTTGGGTCGCAATTTTGGAATGTAAAGTTGATCCAAACCCTAATCCCTTTAGATAGCTTTTGGAGGCATGTAAGCGGGTATTGGTGGCTGCCAATTTTGGTACCTTGTGTATGTTTATCTCTCCCTTTATGGTGATTTAAACCGCAGCCCCATGTAATGAACTATGTTGAACGTGTTAATACCTAGTGTATTTTGTCAATCGTTCTTACATTCGTTCTATACTTCATTTTCCTTCTGAAAATGTGTATGAATCAATGTGACATGTTCATGAATGCCCTTGTCTTACTATCGTGGAAAGTGTTATCTTTCAGCCTCTCGTGTTGTCATCTCATCGTGTTGTCGAATGGTTGCAACAGGATGGCTTCGGGAACACGTGGAGCCGGTCGTGCTCGTCGGGATCGTGACGAGGAGGAAGTGCCACCTCCTCCTCCCCAGCAACCCAGTGTTGCGGATCTTCTGGTAACGCAGAATCGGATTCTTGAACAGCTGGTGCGCAATCAGAGCCCAGGAGGTGGGCAAGTTCGTGGTGGTCTGGCTGATTTCCAGCGAACTCAACCAGCCATTTTCGATCGGGCAGATGATCCCTTGGAAGCAGACAACTGGATTCGCACAATTGAAAGAAAACTCCAGCTGGCTCAATGTGCAGAAGCCGATAAAGTCAGTTTTGCTTCTCATTTTCTCGAGGGTGCTGCTGCAGATTGGTGGGATAATTTCCTCGCCATGCAAGCTCCTGGCCATGTCGTCACCTGGGCAGAGTTCCGGACTGGTTTTCGGGCATTCCATATCCCTGCCGGTGTCATGGCTTTAAAGAAGGAAGAATTCCGTGATCTTCGTCAAGGTCGAAAGTCAGTGTTGGAGTTCCTTCGTGAATTCAATCATCTAGCTCGTTATGCTCAGCGGGATGTATCCACAGATGAGGATAAAGTGGAAAAGTTTATGGGAAAGTTGAATGAGGATATGCAAGCTAAAGCTTGCTGCTGTTGATGTGAACAATTTCCAGCATCTTGTGGATAAGGCTGTTAAGGTGGAAGCCAAGGAGTTAGCTCTGGATAAGTCTCGCAAGCGCGAGAGGGAGATGCAGAAGTCTGCGGCAGGTAGCTCGCAAAAACCCCGGGTGTGGCAGTCAACACCACCCCGTCCAGTTGGGATCGTACCCGCAAAAGTTGCAGGGTTTCGTTCCCCGTCCTCAGCAACAGGGTTTCCAACCTCGTCCTCAAGGAGGGCAACCGCAGTCTTCTTTGACCTGAGTAAGGTTCAGTGCTTCAACTGCGGAGGTATGGGACATTTTGCAAGCCGTTGCCTTCAGCCGCGCACAGGGCATGCCTTTGCCCCTAAGGTGCAGCCAAGGCAGGCAGGTGCAAGTTCTCAAGTTAGGGCTCCAGTTCCTAACAAAGCTCAAGCTGTTGGCCGTGGCAGGGTAAATCATGTCACTGCCGAGGAAGCTCAGGAAGCACCCGAGGTGGTTCTGGGTACGCTTTCCGTCAACTCAGCTCCTGCCCTAGTTCTCTTTGATTCCGGGGCATCTCATTCGTTTATATCTAGCAAATTTGCGCATGAGAATCATGTTCCGTCATCCGCATTGCATCATCCTCTCATTGTCGCAACACCCGGCTCGGAGTTGAGGACCGAGCTTGTTTGTGAGGGTGTTAAGCTACAGATTAGTGGAGAAGAATTCCTAGCCGATATGGTAGTTCTGGGGTCAGAAGGGCTAGATGTCATTCTGGGGATGAATTGGTTGATCCAGTACAAGGCAAAAATAGACTGTGCCGAAAGGTCGGTTTCTCTTGTTGCCAACTCTGGCAAGGAAGTGAAGTTTGTATCGCCATCCTTGTCAGGGCATCTCTTTGCCGCGTGGGACACTCATAGTCAAGGACTTGAGTCCGTTTCCGTGGTTTGTGAGTATCCAGATGTTTTCCCTGAGGAATTACCTGGTATGCCTCCTGATCGAGCGGTTGAGTTTGTTATTGAACTCCCGCCTGGGACTGCTCCTGTTTCGAAGCGTCCATATCGGATACCCCCGAATGAGTTGTTAGAGATGAAGAAACAACTCAAAGAGCTTGAAGACAAGGGCTTCATTAGGCCTAGTTCCTCACCGTGGGGTTGTCCTGCCATGTTCGTGAAGAAGAAAGATTCGAGCTTGCGGATGGTAATTGATTACCGCCCCTTAAACGAGCTCACCGTGAAGAACAAGTATCCTCTTCCCCGAATCGATGATCTGTTTCGACCAATTATCCGGAGCATGTGTCTTCTCCAAGATCGACCTCAGGTTGGGCTACCACCAGATTAAAATCAGATCCGAAGACATTCCTAAAACCGCTTTTACCACTCGTTATGGGTCATACGAATATACCGTTATGTCCTTCGGGTTAACCAACGCTCCTTCCACGTTTATGCAACTCATGAATTCGGTATTCATGGAGTATCTTGATCAGTTTGTGATCATCTTCATCGATGATATTCTCATCTATTCCAAATCCGAACCGGAGCACGAAAACCATCTGAGGAAGGTGCTCGAAAAGCTCCGAGAACATCGGCTGTACGCAAAATTCTCCAAGTGTGAATTTTGGAAATCCCGAGTGGAGTTTTCTGGGTCATGTTCTTTCAGCAGAGGGTGTTGCTGTAGACCCGAGTAAAGTACAAGCCGTTCAAGAGTGGAAGCAACCCAAGTCTGTCACCCAAATCCGTAGCTTTCTCGGATTGGCAGGTTATTACCGCCGGTTCATCGAGGGTTTTTCTTCTATAGCAAAACCAATGACCGAATTGTTGAAGAAGGACAACAAGTTCATATGGTCAACCAAGTGTGAAGAGAGTTTCCAAAAGCTTAAGGAGAAGTTAACCACTGCTCCTGTGCTTATCCTCCCGAATATCCACACAGGCTTCGAAGTCTATTGTGATGCTTCCAGGAATGGGTTGGGGTGTGTGCTCATGCAAGAGGGTCGCGTGGTAGCGTATGCTTCACGTCAATTGCGTCCCCATGAAGCAAACTATCCCACTCATGACCTAGAGTTAGCAGCCGTAGTGCATGCTCTCAAAATCTGGCGACATTATCTTATCGGTGCCCGTTGCGAAATCTTTTCGGATCATAAGAGTTTGAAGTATTTATTTACTCAACCAGATCTGAACCTTCGGCAACGGAGATGGCTTGAGCTCATCAAAGATTATGATGTGGGTTTAAATTACACCCCCGGCAAGGCTAACATCGTCGCCGATGCCCTTAGCCGGAAAGCTTATTGCAGCAATGCTTTAATCCTTGAGCATCAGCCACCACTTCATGTGGAATTCCAGCGGCTTAATCTTGAAATGGTTGAGCAGGGTTCCCTTGCTTTCTGGAAGTGAAACCATCTTTAGAAGACCAGATTAAAGCCGTTCAGGTTCTAAATGTTGGAATGCAGAAGATCAGGGAGAAAGTAAGAGATGGCACTGCTACTTGTTTCTCCGAAGATGAGAACGGAGTTCTCTGGTTTGGGAAGCGCCTTGTGGTGCCTAAAGATCAGCAGCTGAAGGAGTTAATCCTCCATGAGGCTCATAATTCCCCATTATCTCTTCATCCTGGTAGTACGAAAATGTACCAAGACCTTCGCCGCCGATTTTGGTGGACTCGGATGAAACGTGAAATTGCTCGTTTTGTAGCCGAGTGCGACGTATGTCGTCAAGTGAAGGCCGAACACCAGAGGCCAGCAGGCGTGCTTCAACCACTCCCTATTCCCGAGTGGAAATGGGAAGAAGTCGGTATGGATTTCGTGGTAGGTTTGCCGAAATCTCCAAAGGGCAACGACGCCATATGGGTGATCGTGGATCGCCTCTCCAAGGTAGCTCACTTCATCCCAGTGAAGACTACCCATAAAGTGAGTCAGTTAGCTGAGCTGTATATCTCTCGAATCGTTTGTCTCCATGGTGTCCCCGTGAGAATTGTTTCGGACCGAGGCACTCAATTCACCAATCGATTCTGGAAATGTCTGCACGAAGCTATGGGAACTTCGTTATCCTTTAGTACAGCTTTCCATCCTCAAACTGGAGGCCAAGTTGAGAGAACAAATCAAATCCTAGAAGATATGTTAAGATCTTGTGCTCTCACTTTCGGTTCCAATTGGGAGAAGTGCTTGCCATATGCAGAGTTTGCGTATAACAACAGCTACCAAGCAAGTCTTGGTATGGCACCTTTTGAACTGTTATATGGCAGAAAATGCAGAACTCCCCTCAACTGGTCTGAGACCGGTGAAAAGCAATTCTTTGGACCAGATGCTATCAAAGAAGCCGAAGCACAAGTTCATCTTGTCCGACAACGGCTTCGAGAAGCTCAATCCAGGCAAAAGAGTTATGCTGATCCTCGCCGCCGAGAAGTGGTGTTCCAAGTTGGGGATAGTGTTTACCTCAAGGTTACACCCTTCAAAGGTGTCCATCGCTTTGGCATAAAAGGCAAATTAGCTCCCCGGTATATCGGTCCATTTAAAGTGTTAGCCAAGCGAGGAGCCGTAGCTTACCAATTGGAGTTACCTCCCTCGCTATCCAGGGTACATGATGTTTTCCATGTATCCCAGTTGAAAGCGTGTCATCGTGTCCCTGAGGTGAAGACCAATCCTGCAATAGAAGAGCTACGCGAAGACCTCACCTATCGGGAGTATCCCGTGCGCATTCTGGATGAATCAGAACGCACAACCCGTCGTCGTGCCATTAAGTTCTTCAAAGTGCAATGGAATAACCATACCGAAGATGAAGCTACATGGGAGCGAGAAGATTGGCTCCAAGCTGAATTTCCTTTCTTGTTTGCTGAACGCTAGAGATCTCGGGTCGAGATCTTTGTAAGGGGGGTAGGTTTTGTAAGACCCATGTTAATATAAATAAATAGAGTGTTGCTTTGTCCCATGCATACATGGCATCATCCATGCACAACTTGGTATAAACTTAAATAGTTTCCGAGTTAGGTTTTATAGAATACGTGTATATCTCCTTCTAAAAATTCAAGTGTCTCTTTTGAATCGGAAAGCAAACAGAGGAGAGAAGGGTTTAGAGTTGGGGTTTGTCTCTCAGCAGATGAGTTTTGAGATGTTTCCAATTGGAATAGCTCCGTAAGTCTCTTGTCTATCTCTGTGCCAAATTTCATCCAATTCCGTTGAGTAGATCGAAAACTACGAACGTTTTTCCGAGGGTCAGTCTGCTGTTATTGCCAAGTCGGAAGTTCCGATCCAGGGACCGGAAGTTCCGACTTTTCCCGAACCTCCAAACCAAGGGTGCCTCCGGAACCTCCGATTGGGTCGGAACCTCCGATCCAGGAACCGGAAGTTCCGGCTTTTCCCGAGCATTCAAAACAAAGGTGACGTCGGAAGTTCCGGTCAGGTCGGAACATCCGATATTGACATCGGAACTTCCGATCCAGCTGTCAATTTTGAGTTTTAAAGTGACACGTGCCGTCGCCGTGTGTTGAGTGGTGGCACCTGCGTGGGATCTCCACCAGGGCACCCAGGATCACTTCCCCAAGGGTCCCCTTCCTCTTTTCCTCCTCCTCTTTCATTTCCTTAGTGTTCTCCTCTTTTCTCCCCAAAATCAGCACAAGGGAAGCTCCATCTCCACCATCTTCTCCAACTCCGGTGGCCAACTCCGGTGAGCTAGCACCACAACTCCGGTGACCCTCTTCCTTCCCTCTTCCTCCCCCTCCTTCTTCCTCAAGTTTCCCTCCCCTTTTCCCTCACTTCTTTTTGTTCTTTTGTTAGCTCCAACCAAGTTCTAGGTTGCTTGTTCCAACAAGAAGAAGAATAGAGCAAGAAGAAGAAGAAGTGAAGCTAGTGATTGGAGTTGAGGGCCAAGAAACTTTGTTTCATTTTCCTAAATCTTGGGGGTTTAGTTAAAAAGGTATATGATTTGTTTTGGCTCAAGTTCTTATTTTTCCAAATCTTATATATCATGCTCTATTGCTTATTTCAACCTCAAATGTTTAATTAGTTAGCCCAATTAATTAGCATGCTAGGATATGAAGGTATTTCCTTTTTGCTCTAATGTTCAAATCAACATTTTTAACCCTAATGTAAAATTTCAATTCCATGAATCATGCATTCAGTTACTAGGGTGATTGCTTTAGCTTCTTCAATTGAAATGAGGCATGATTATTAATGCAAAACCCTAACATCCACCACATGTTATAGCATCTCATGCATAGCATTCCATCATGCATACATGCTGGAAATTCATTCTCCTTATCGTTCCTTGCCGATGTGTTGGTGTTATTTACGACAGAGCCCGAAGAAGAAGACCCGCAAACCGTTGAGCTCACTCAAGTCTCTGAATCCTACGACGAAGGCAAGCAGAGCTTGTTGCACTCTTTTACTTTTCGCAATTGCTTATGTGAATGGATGTTTGTTGAATTGTGGATTGTTTTGGAGTTCACTAGCATGTGTAAGGTGTATTCGTTGCGTTGAGAACGTCCTTAATGCCCTTTCAACTAAAATTGGTTAAGTGAGTTGGGAGAGCCGAGGGCGTACGCAATGGATACGGTTGGTGTTAATTGAAGTGTTGAAGTGACCCAGGGGTTTGGAGAATAAAATTTAGATTGGTCACACACCAACCGCATGCCAGAGTGTTACTTCCCTGTCACGCGTAAACATTACCAAGAATTGATACCGGAATGGTTGAGGTAGAAATGTACTCGCCATGTCCTGGGTGATCAATTGTTGGTAATGATTCGAGAGTTGATTGAATGCAATGTGAATTGGATTTGATAGCCCTCTCGGATGTTAGCGGAATCAATACCGGGAATGTTTGAGGTAAGTCTCGATATCACTTGGGGCCTTGCAACCTCCAAGTGAAATGCACTCAACATGTCCAGGGTAGTCATATTGCCGACAACGATCCAAGAGGTGGATTAAATTGAAATGGGTGTGGGCTACCCCAATGTGATGTTTTAATTGTCTTGATTGCTTAGTGTTCATGTTGAATCCTGAAGTTCATTTCGATTCTATTATTCCTAATTATGCTATTGTTAGCTTGCTACCTCTATTATGTATTATTTCGATGGTTTTGCATTCATGTTTAATTGCTGCTGAACTAGCATGTGTAGGGCATGTAATCAAGCACGGTTAAGTCTTGCGAGTACCTTCGTACTCACCTAGGATATTCCTAGACTTTTGCAGGTGAGCCAACTGTTGCGGAATTTTACGAAGACGGTTAATCTAAATGGTTTCCTTGGTCCGCATTCGACTCGTGGGCGTGGTTTGGTTGTTAATCAGTGGTTGATGCACCACTGTGGGGTTTTTGGTTGTTTTCCGCTGCATTGTATATTTTTCAGTTCCAACTAAACTTACGGTTATCGCCGACTGATACAGGTGTAAAGTTCACTCAGTGGACAGCTAATGTTAATATAGTACTGTAGTGCTTGTTTTTGGTATTCGAGTTGTTATTCAGGCTGCCCATATGCAATGTGTGAATGTTATGAAGTGTGTGGGCATGCCGTGGAGAGTTATTGTTGTACCTCTTTTTACTACGTTGGGCAGGACTCGGTTGAGTGACCCGCTGGCTGTGATGCTGTGCCGGCCAGGCAGGGTGTGGGTGGGTTCTACCGGGCCTTCGGGCGACCCACTAGCCCTCGGGCTAGGTTAGGGTGTGGGTGGAATCGCCGGGCTCCTCCGACTTTGTTCGGCGTGGTAGGATTAGGGAACGGCTTTAAACCTCCACCGGAATTTGGAATCTATATGTGGTTCTGGGAAGATTGGTCGCTTCCGGCCGGCTCGCACGTGGCGGGTGTCGGATCGTTCCGTCTCGGTGCGTACGGCGCAGGTACCGTGCCACCGTAGAGGACGAGTCCTTCGGTCCTTGGCGACTTCGCGTTCCCTTAATCATATGTGGATTTCGGGTCCGTGACAGGCAGAGGCGGCGACGGCGACCGGGACGGCGCGGGGAGGGAGCCTCGGGCTCGAATCTGCGAAGACGAGGGGAAGGGGAGGTTAGAGAGTACGGGGGGTGCTCGGGAGCAAAAAGAAACAGCCGGGGAGGAGCCAGAACCGCAGGGTGAGCTCGCCGGAGTGGATGGCCGGGGTCGGGGAAGAAGATGGCGTCAGGGTCGTCAGGCGATGATCTGAGAAAAAGGAAGGGGCTGGGGTGTTAGGGGGAGCAAGAGCTTGCTCGGGAGCTAGGCGGGAAAAGCGATTACTCACCGAGAGGCGGGGAATTCCTCGCCGGAGAAGATGGCCGGAGGTGGGGGAGAACACGGCGGAGGAGCTTCGGGAATGGGGGAAATGGTGCTAGGGTTTTCAGACAAAGGGGAGGAGGGGAGCGGCGCGGTCGGGATGGCCCTTAAATAGGGCGGCGGCGGCTCGGACAGCGGTGGTCAGGATGGGGGCACCGCCCACCCCGGCCAGCCAACGGCGGCGACGTGGAGGGGAGGAGATGAGAGGCGGGCCCCACGTGGCGGGTGAGAGAGAGAGGGAGAGGCTGACGAGCCGGGCCCGCGTGGCAGGGAGAGAGGAGGCGCGGGAGGGGCGAGCGGGCCGGCTGGTGAGCCGGCCGAACAGGCCTCGGCCCACTCCCCTTTTGTTTTTCTTTTTGCTTTTTCTTTTTATATAACTACAGAATTGGTATTTGCGTTATTTTATGTGCAAATTTTGCTCCAAAAATTCTGAAATTTTTACAGGATGTCCAAATGGATTTGTAGGACCTGCTGTGGAAGTTTGAACTGATTTGAAGCTGGTTTGAGCTGGTTTCTAGTTCAATCCCGAGTTTTGACCTAAAATGGAGTTTGAATTGCAGCTAGGTTTTATTTTCTTCCAAAAAATTTGAAAATTGGTAGGTAGCTTGGGTTTCTGCTCTCGAGACTACTTATGAAATTTTGGGACTTTTCATCCACAAGAGCTTCCCTAATCTCTCAGCCCTAGTCCTTCCACTTTTTAGGGTTCGGGATTGATCGCCTCTATCAGACTAGCAGTTAGTAGCAATTTTGGGACGGCTTCAGAAGAGGAACAAGTAGGTGTTGGTCCTAGCTGGAGAATGCTAACTCACCTCACTTGCTATTGCTAATTCTGGTGTTTTCCGACCCAAATAAGTTGATTGGTGTTTGCGAAATTAACCACCGAGGATGAGATATGTACGTATTCTATAAAATATAATCACATCATATTTAAGTTTAAACAAGGTGTGGGTGGGGATGATGGCATGTATGCATGAATGCAAGGCAAAGACCTAATTGTCGAATTCGGGTATTACACGAACCATCCGACCGGACCATCCAAACGGACCGTCCCGAACCGTACAAGCGACCCGTCCGGATGAAGGCTTGGATCTCCTGTAGAAGTCCCGAACCATCTGACCAAACCGTCCAACCGGACTGTCCCAGACAATTCAAATGAACCATCCAGGATGATGGTCTGGATCTCCTCTATAAGTCCCGAAGCCTCCGACCGGACCGTCCAATGGACCGCCCTGAAACCCGCCAAACGGATGGTCCGGATCTCCCCTAGAAGTAGTCACTAACCAGCCGTCCACACCATCCAACCGGACCGTCTCGGACCATTCAAATGGACCGTTCCGAATGATGGTCCGGATCTCCTCTAGAATTCCCAGACCCTCCGACCGGACCGTCCAAACGGACAGTCCCGAACCCGCCAAACGGTGCGTCCGGAAGAAGGTCAGGATCTCCTCTAGAAGGCGCGAAACAGCCGACCAAACTGTCAAACCGGACCTTCCCGGGCCCGCCAAACGGACTGTGCCGGATGATGGTAAGGATCGCCTCCAAAAGTCCCGAACCATCCGACCAAACTATCCAACCGGACCGTACCAGACAATTCAAATGAACCGTCCCAGATGATGGTTCGGATCTCCTCTAGAAGTCCCAACCCTCCGACCGAACTGTCCGAACGGACAATCCTGCACCCTACAAATGGCCCGTCCGGAAAAAGGTCCGGATCTCCTCTAGAAGTCCCGAACCATCCGACTGGACCGTCCAAACGGAGCGTCCCGAACCGTACAAGCTGTCCGTCCGGATGAAGGTCCGGATCTCGTCTAGAAGTCCTGAACCATCCGACCAAACCGTCCAACCGGACAGTCCCGGAAAATTCAAACGAACCATCCCGGATGATGGTCCGGATCTCCTCTAGAAGTCCCGAACCCTCCGATCGGACCGTCCAAACAGGCGGTCCCAAACCCTCAAAACGGTCTGTCCGGAAGAAGGCCCGGATCTCCTCTAAAAGTCCTGAACGACCAAACCGCCTGACCAGAGTGTCCCGAACCATTCAAATGGACCGTCCAGATGATTGTCCGGATATCCTCTATAAGTCCCAAACCCTCCGACCGGACCGTCCAAACGGACCACCCCGAACCCTACAAACGGTTCGTCCGGAAGAAGGTCCGGATCTCCCCTAGAGTCTTGAACCATCCGACCTAATCGTTCAACCGGACCATCCCGGACCATTCGAACGGATCGTCCCGGATGATGGTCCCGATCTCCTTTCGAAGTCCCGAACCCTCCGACCGCACTGTCCAACTGGACCGTCCTAGACCCTCCAACCGGACCTTCCAGAAGAAGGTCCGGATCTCCTCTAGAAGTCCCGAACCATCCGACCAAACCCTCCAACCAGACCTTCCCGGGCCCTCCAAAGGGACTATGCCGGATGATGGTCCGGATATCCTCTATAAGTCCCGAACCCTCCGACCGGACCATCCAAACGGACCGTCCCGAACTGTACAAATGGTCCGTCCGGAAGAAGGTCCGAATCTCCTCTAGAAGTCCTGAACCATCCGATCAAACCATCCACTCAGACTTTCCCGGGTCCTCAAAACGGACCGTGCCGGATGATGGTCCGTATTTCCTCTAGAAGTCCCAAACCCTCTGACCGGACCGTCTAAAGGGACCATCCCAAACCCTACAAATGGTCCGTCCGGAAGATGGTCCGGATCTCCTCTAGAAGTCCCGAACCATTCGACCATACCGTCCAACCAGACCGTCCCGGATGATGGTCCGGATCTAATCTGGAAGTCCCGAACCATCCGACCAAACCTTCTAACCGGACCATACCGGACCATTCAAACGGACCGTCCTGGATGATGGTCAGGATCTCCTCTAGAAGTCCCGAACCCTCCAACCCAACCGTCCAACCGGACCGTCCCAAACCATCCAAACGGTCTGTCTGGAAGAAAGTCCGGATCTCCTCTAGAAGTCCCGAACCATCCGACCAAACTGTCCAACCGGACCGTCCCAGACCATTCAAACGGACCATCCCGGATGATGGTCCGGATCTCCTCTAGAAGTCCCGAACCCTCCGACCGAACCGTCCAACCGGACCGTCCTGAACCCTCCAAACGGTCCGTCCGGAAGAAGGTCTGGATCTCCTCTAGAAGTCCCGAACCATCTGACCAAACCGTCCTACCGGACAGTCCCGGACCATTCAAACGGACCGTCCCAGATGATGGTCCGGATCTCCTCTTTGCATCCCAGACCCTCCGACGGGGCCGTCCAAACGGACTGTCCTGAAACCTCCAAACGGTCCGTCCGTAAGAAGGTCCGGATCTCCTCTAGAAGTCCCGAACTATCCGAACAAACCGTCCAACCGGACCGTCCCGAACCCTCCAAACGGACCATCCCGGATGATGGTCCGGATCACCTCTAGAAGTCCCGAACCCTACGAACAAATCATCCAACTGGACTGTCCTGAACCCTCCAAATGGTCCGTCCGGAAGATGGTTTGGATCTCCTCTAGAAGTCCCGAACCATCGGACCTAACTGTCCAACCGGACTGTCCCGGACCATTCAAACGGACCGCCCCGGATGACGGTCCGGATCTCCTCTAGAAGTCTCGAACCATCCGAACAAACCGTCCAACTGGACTGTCCCGAACCCTCCAAACGGTCCGTCCTGAAGATGGACCGGATCTCCTCTAGAAGTGCCGAACCATCCGACCAAATCATCCTACTGGACTACCTAGACCAATTCAAACGGACCGTCCCGGATGATGGTCCGGATCTCCTCTGGAAGTCCTGAACCATCTGACCAAACCGTCCAACCGGACCTTCTCGGGCCCTCCAAACAGTTCGTGCCGGATGATGGTTCGGATCTCGTCTAGAAGTCCCAAACCCTCCGACTGGACCGTCCAAACGCATCGTCCCGAACTCTACAGAAGGTCCGTCCAGAAGAAGGTCCGGATCATCTCTAGAAGTCCCCAACCATCCGACCAAAGCGTCCAACCGGACTGTCCCGGAGCATTCATATGGACCGTCCCGGATGATAGTCTGGATCTCCTCTAGGAGTCCCAAACCCTCCAACCGGACTATCTAATCGGACCGTCTCGAACCCTACAAACGGTCCGTCCGGAAGAAGGTCCGGATCTCCTCTAGAAGTCGCAAACCATCCGACCAAACCGTCCAACCAGACCATCCTGGAGCATTCAAACGGACCGTCCTGGATGATTGTCCGAATCTCCTCTGGAAGTCCCGAACCCTCCGACTGGACCGTCCAAACGGACTGTCCTGAACCCTGCAAACAGTCCGTCCGGATAGTCCTCGAGAAGTCCTGAACGATTCGACCAAACCGTCCAACCGGATAGTCCTGGACAATTCAAACAGTTCATCTGGAAGAAGGTCCTGGATGATGGTCCGGATCTCCTCTGGAAGTCCCGAACCATCCAACCGGACCGTCCAAATGGACCACCCCGAACCCCTCCAAAAGGTCCGTCCGGAAGAAGGTCCGGATCTCCTCTAGAAGTCCCGAACCATGCGACCAAACCATCCAACCGGACCGTCCCGGACCATTGAAACGGATCATCTCGGATGATGGTCCGGATCTCCTCTTGAAGTCCCGAACCTGCCGACCGTACCGTCCAAACGTACCGTCTCGAACCCTACACAGGGTCCGTTCGGAAGACGGTTCGGATCACCTCTAGAAGTCCTGAACCATCCGACCAAACTGTCCAACCGGACCATCTAGGAACATTCAAACGGACCGTCCCAAATGATGGTCCGGATCTCCTCTAGAAGTCCCGGACCCTCCGACCGGACCATCCAAACGGACAGTCCCGATCACGCGAAACGGTGCGTCCGGAAGAGGTCCGGATCTACTCTAGAAGTCTCGAATCATCTGACCAAACTGTCCAACCGGACCATCCTGGACAATTCAAACAAACCATCCCAAATGATGGTCCGAATCTCCTCTAGAAGTCCCGAACCCTCCGACCGGACTGTCCAAACGGACCATCCCGCACCCTACAAACGGTTCGTCCGGAAGAAGGTCTGGATCTCCTCTAGAAGTCCCGAACCATCCGACCAAACCATCCAACCGAACCGTCCCGAACCCTACAAACGGTCCGTCCGGAAGAAGTTCCAGATCTCCTCTAGAAGTCCCATACCATCCGACCAAACGATCCAACCGGATCGTCCTGGACCATTCAAACGGACCATCCTGGATGATGGTCCCGATCTCATCTATACGTCCCGAACCCTCCGACCGGACTGTCCAAACGGACCGTCCCGAACCCTCCAAACAGTCCGTCCGTAAGAAGGTCCGGATCCCCTCTAGAAGTCCCGAACCATCCGAATAAACCGTCCAACCGGACCGTCCCGAACCCTCCAAACGAACCATCCCGGACGATGGTCCGGATCGCCTCTTGAAGTCCCGAACCCTCCGAACTGACCGTCCAACTGGACCGTCCTGAACCCTCCAAATGGTCCGTCCGGAAGATGGTCTGGATCTCCTCTATAAGTCCTGAACCATCCGACCAAACTCTACAACCGGACCATCCAAACGGACCGTCCCGGATGATGCTCCGGATCTCCTCTACAAGTCTCGAACCATCCGAACAAACCGTCCAACTGGACCATCCCGAACCCTCCAAACGGACCATCCCGGATGATGGTCCGGATCTCCTTTAGAAGTCCTGAAACCTCCGACCGGACCGTCCAACCGGACCGTCCCGAACCCTCCAAACAGTCCGTCTGAAAGAAGGCCGGATCTCCTCTAGAAGTCCCGGACTATCCGACCAAACCGTCCTACCGGACCGTCCCAGACCATTTAAATGGACCGTCCCGGATGATGGTCCGGATCTCCTCTAGAACTTCCGAACCATCCGAGCAAACCGTCCAACCGGACCTTCCGGGGCCCTCCAAATGGTCCGTGCCGTATGATGGTCTGGACCTCGTCTAGAAGTCCCGAACCCTCCGACTGGACCGTCCAAACGCATCGTACCGAACCCTACAGAAGGTCCGTCTGGAAGAAGGTCCGGATCATCTCTAGAAGTCCCGAACCATCCGACCAAACCATCCAATCAGACCGTCCCGGACCATTCAAACGGACTGTAACGAATGATGCTTCGGATGCCCTCTAGAAGTCCCGAACACTCCGACCGGACCGTCCAAGTGGACCGTCCCGAACCCTGCAAATGGTCCGTCCGCAAGAAGGTCTGGATCACATCTAGAAGTCCCGAACCATCCGACCAAAGCGTCCAACCAGACCGTCCCGGAGCATTCAAACTGACCGTCCCGGATGATGGTCCGGATCTCCTCTAGATATCCCGAACCATCCGACCGGACCGTCCAAACGGTCCTTCCGGAAGAAGGTTTGGATCTCCTCTAGATGTCCCAAACCATCCGACCAAACCGTCCAACCAGACCGTCCTGGACCATTCAAACGGACCGTCCTGGATGATGGTCCGGATCTCCCCTGAAAGTCTCGAACCCTCCGACCGGACCGTCCAAACGGACCGTCCCGAACCCTACAAACGGTCTGTCCAGAAGAAGGTCCGGATCTCTCCTAGAAGTCCCGTACCATTGGACCAAACCATCCAACCGGACTGTCCCGGACCATTCAAATGGACCGTCTTGGATGATGGTCCGGATCTCCTCTGGAAGTCCCAAACCCTCCGACTGGACCATCCAAACGGACCGTCCCGAACGCCTCCAAACAGTCTGTCTGGAAGAAGGTCTGGATCTCCTCTAGAAGTTCCGAACCATGTGACCAAACTGTCCTGGACCATTGAAATGGACCATCTCGGATGATGGTCCGGATCTCCTCTACAAGTCCCGAACCCGTTGACCGGACCGTCCAAACGGACCATCCCGAACCATACAGGGTCCGTTCGGAAGAAGGTCTGGATCACCTCTAGCACTCCCGAACCATCCAACAAAACTGTGCAACCGGACCGTCCAGGACCATTCAAATGGACCGTCCTGAATGATGGTCCAGATCTCCTCTAGAAGTCCCGGGCCCTCCGACCAGACAATCCAAACGGACCATCCCGAACACGCGAAACGGTGCGTCCGAAAGAAGGTACGGATCTCCTCTAGAAGTCCCAACCATCCAAGCAAACCGTCCAACCGGACCATCCCAGAATATTCAAACGAACCGTCCGGATGATTGTCTGGATCTCCTCTAGAAGTCCCGAGCCCTCCGACAAAACTATCCAAATGGACCATCCCGCACCCTACAAGCGGTCCGTCCGGATGAAGGTCCGGATCTCCTCTAGAGGTCCCAAACCATCCGACCAAACCGTCCAACTAGACCGTCCGGGACAATTCAAACGGACTGTCCCAGATAATGGTTTGGATCCCCTTTAAGTCCCGAACCATGCGACCAAACCGTCCAACCGGACCGTCCCGGACCACTAAAACGGACCGTCCCGGATGATGGTCTGGATCTCCTCTAGAAGTCCGAACCCTCCGACCGGACTATCCAAACGGACCGTCCCGAACCCTACAAAGGGTCCGTTCGGAAGAAGGTCCGGATCACCTCTAGAAGCCCCGAAACATTTGACCAAACCATCCAGCCGGACCGTTGCGGACCATTCAAATGGACCGTCCTAGATGATGGTCCGGATCTCCTCTGGAAGTCTCGAACCCTCCAACCGGACGGTCCAAATGGACCGTCCCGAACCCTGCAAATGGTCCGTCCGGAAGAAGGTTCAGATCTCCTCTAGAAGTACCGAACCATCCGACCAAACCGTCCAACCGGACCATTGAAACGGACCGTCCCGGATGATGGTCCGGATCTCCTCTAGAAGTCCCGAACCCGCCGACCAGACAATCCAAACGAACCGTCGCGAACCCTACACAGGGTCCGTTCGGAAGAAGGTCCGGATCACCTCTAGAAGTCTCGAACCATCCAACCAAACCATCCAACCGGACCGTCCCGGACCATTCAAATCCAGGATGGTCCGGATCTCCTCTGGAAGTCCCGAACCCTCCGACCGGACCGTCCAAACGGACCGTCCCGAACCACTCCAAACGGTCCGTCCGGAAGAAGGTCGGGATCTCCTCTAGAAGTCCCGAACCATGCGGCCAAACTATCCCGGACCATTGAAATGGGCCGTCCCGGATGATGGTCCGGATCTCCTCTACAAGTCCTGAACCCGCTGACCGGACCGTCCAAACGGACCGTCCCGAACCCTAGAGGGTCCATTCGGAAGAAGGTCCGGATCACCTCTAGAACTCCCGAACCATCCAACAAAACTGTCCAACCGGACCGTCCAGGACCATTCAAATGGACCGTCCCGAATGATGGTCCAGAGACCTCTAGAAGTCCTGGACCCTCCGATCGGACCGTCCAAACGGACCATCCCAAACACGTGAAACGGTGCATCCGGAAGAAGGTATGATCTCCTCTAGAAGTCCCAACCATCCGACCAAACCGTCCAACCGGAACGTCCCGGAATATTCAAACGAACCGTCCGGATGATTTTCTGGATCTCCTCTAGAAGTCCTGAGCCCTCCGACCGGACTATCCAAACGGACCATCCCGCACCCTACAAGCGATCCGTCCGGATGAAGGTCCGGATCTCCTCTAGAGGTCCCAAACCATCCGACCAAACCGTCCAACTGGACCGTCCGGAACAATTCAAATGAACCGTCCCGGATAATGGTTCGGATCTCCTCTAGAAGTCCCGAACCATGAGACCAAACCGTCCAACCGGACCATCCCAGATGATGGTCCGGATCTCCTCTAGATGTCCCGAACCCTGCGACCGGACTGTCCAAAAGGACCGTCCCGAACCCTACAAAGGGTCCGTTCGGAAGAAGGTCCGGATCACCTCTGGAAGTCCCGAACATTTGACCAAACCGTCCAACCGGACCGTCCCGGACCATTCAAACGGACCGTCCTAGATGATGGTCTGGATCTCCTCTGGAAGTCTCGAAACCTCTGATCGGACCGTCCAAATGGACCGCCCCGAACCCTACAAACGGTCCGTCCGGAAGAAGGTCCGGATCTCCTCTAGAAGTACCGAACCATCCGACCAAACCGTCCAACCGGACCGTCCCGGACCATTGAAACGGACCATCCCGGATGATGGTCCGGATCTCCTCTAGAAGTCCCGAACCCGCCAACCAGACAATCCAAACGAACCGTCGCGAACCCTACACAGGGTCCATTCGGAAGAAGGTCCGGATCACCTCTAGAAGTCCCAAACCATCCGACCAAACCGTCCAACTGGACCGTCCAGGACCATTCAAATGGACCGTCCCGAAAGATGGTCTGGATTTCCTCTAGAAGTCCCGGGCCCTCTGAACGGACCGTCCAAACAGACAGTCCCGAACTCGCGAAACGGTGCGTCCGGAGGAAGGTCTGGATCTCCTCTAGAAGTCCCGAACCATCCGACCAAACCGTCCAACCGGACCATCCCGGACAATTCAAACGAACCGTCCTGGATGATGGTCTAGATCTCCTCTAGAAGTCCTGAGCCCTTCGACCGGATTGTCCAAACGGACCATCCCGCACCCTACAAGCGGTTCTTCCAGATGAAGGTCCGGATCTCCTCTAGAGGTCCCAAACCATCCGACCAAACCGTCCAAACTGGACCGTAATGAAGTGGACTGCTGGCACCGCCTTCAGGGGGCAGACTGGTCCCGCGGCGTCACCGACTCCGGTGGCCACCGCGCCAAAGCAACGGGCTTCGGGGTCTCGGAAGCACATCCTTGTTCCTCGGTCAGACAAGTAAGCCACTTGGTGAGTATTTCCTTGCTCATCCTATCTTCGGAGCTAACAAGCGGGGGTGTTTTTCTGTGGGACGCCGTGATCGGGGGATATTCCGAAGGCTCCATGGAGTGCCCCGGGCTCTAGCTAGGGGGAAGCCAGCCTGGACCGGTCACGCGGCCTTCGTCTCCCCCATGGCCTCTGCTGCCACCTTCTTCTCCACCGCAGCCTTGTCCTCAGCCACAGCCTTCTCCTCAGCGGAGTGGCACGCTGCCAACTCCACCCCTGCTTCTCAGCCGGAAGAGGCTGCCGCCGGGACGCAAGCCCCTACTGCAACGGAGCAGGTGGAGTCGAGCCAGATGCGGACCACCCCGCCTGACTGCCGAGGGAATCTGGTGTTTCTGGTGGTGGAAGAGGACATTGGACGTGTGCCCCCTTCCCCGGGAAGCCTCCACCTGGTCCTCCAACTTCTTGCGGGTCCGGCAGTCGGACCCCTCGAGGCCCAGTGCGGTCTTCCGGGAGATAGATGACATCCGAGAAGCAGGCGAGTGGGAGAAAGCATTTGGCACCGCTAATCATCTTGGGGAGGAGCTGCCAACACTGATGAAGGCGATTCGGGAGAGTGCCAATTTGATCAACGGGATGCTCCTGCCGCTGATGCAGGTACATGTTTCTTCCTTTTCTTCTGCTCTGTAGTTTCCACTCTGGGGGCACGAATAGTGCACCCAGAGGGTGTAGCCCCCGAGCCTTCGGTTGACTAGGATAATCGGGTGGAGGGTTCTTCTTTTTTCTGTATCTTTCACTCTAGGGGCACGGACAGTGCACCCAGAGGGTGTAGCCCCCGAGCCTTCGACGGACTGGAATGGTCGGCCGGAGGGTTCTTTGATGTCTTCTTTGCTTATTCGAGTGTCTTATTTTTCTCCGTTCTTTCCTTGCAGAACTTGGCTCAGCAATCCCAGGACAAGACTGAATTCTTTCAAGAGCAGCTCCCGGCCTTCGAGCGACTTGGCCAGCGTAAGGCCGAGTGGGACAATTTGAAGGGTACCCTTCGGGCAACGCAGAACCAAGTGCTCGCCCAGGAGGGCGAGATTGAATCCCTGAAGGGGGACGTTTGCCAGGAGGCCGCCCAGGCTCGAGGTAAGGAGACCGAGTCTCTTTTGATCATTCTTGTCTGTTGGTGCTGACCTATTTTCCTGCAGTTGCGGAGGACGAAAACTCCAAGCTCAAGGAGGAGCTTGAGGCGATGAAGGTCCGCGCCGAGCAGCTCGCCGCCATGGAAGAGAGGGCCTCCAGGCTTCGAGAGGAACTCGAGGCGGAGAAGGCTCGCGTTGAGTAGCTTGCCTCCGCTGAAGAGAGGGCCTTCAAGCTTCGGGAGGAGCTCGAGCCGGAGAGTGCTCAAGTCAGGCAGTTGGAGAGCGAAGCCACCGTCATGGACGGCAGTCTGAGGCGCGCTCTGGAAGCCGTCAAGGTGGTGAACAAGAGGTCCGCTGACTCTGCTGCCGGTAAGTCCACGCCTCGGGTTTTGGTTAGTTGGAGTCCTTTGAATGTTTCGCTAACTCCTTTGTCTTGTACCGGCAGCTCTCCGGGAGGTCAGCGATTCGGCTGAGTCGTTGAAAGCGGCTGGTCAGATAGCCTGGGGCACCTTGTGGGAGGACGAGCTGGTCCCGGAGCGCGCAGATGCAATCGTGGAGCGACTGCGATGAGCTCTCGACCAGGCGAAGCTACTGGAGAAGGAGGCCACGGAAACCAGAGCCGTGCTGTCTCTCGCCGTGGCTAAGTCCCACTACCTGTTGCTTGACATGGGAGCAATCGGGGAGGGGTGCACCGTGGATGTTCCCGACGAAGCCGTGCTCGGGCTAATGGATGAGGTAGAAGCCACGGCGAAGTCCCTCGTCACCTGTGCTGGGCTGTAGGGACAAGTAGTTGGAAACAAGTAGGTTAGTTGCTTGGGAAAGCCGAGTGAATATTATGCATACTTGTAATGAACTTGTTTTCAAGTTTATCAATTGTCTTCGCAAAAGATTCGTTCCTGTGTATATTAATTCATTGTGTGTGCTCTTGCCGACCCGTCGTAGCCCCCTTTGCATAGAGATTAGCCATGGGCTATGTCCCGTGTAGCGTAGGGTTGTGGCGTAGACCGGCGATGAGAACGAAGAGTTAACATTGGATTATGTACACGGTAGTGAAATAGTTTGTTCGACTGAGAAGACCAAGTGTGACTAGGCGCACCCAGAGGGTGGAAAAGTCGAGTGGCTGCTATGCATGGCCAGGAGCTAGCATAGCGAGTCAGTCGGGAACTCCGAGAATTGTTTCATGTGGAGCGAGGGAATATTTATTCCTGTTTGTCCGAAATATCAAAGTACAAAGTTTTAAACGTAGAAACGACATAGTTGTTCAATGTTCCATGCGTTGGTGATGACGTTGCCATCGCTATCCTTCAGTCGGAAAGCCCTCGGGCATAGCACTTCGGCGATCACAGACGGGCCTTCCCATGGTGGGGAGAGTTTATGCATGTCTTTGTTGGACTGGACTCGACGCAGAACCAAGTCGCCAATGTTGAATGCGCGCCCGCGGACGTGTCGACTGTGATAGCGTCATAAGCCCTATTGGTACTTGGCCGACCGAAGTAAAGCGACTTCTCTTGCTTCCTCAAGCTGGTTAATGCCGTCCTGTCTTGCTTCCTCCGACTGGTCTTCCTCATCAGCGCGAGTGCATGGGGACCCGTAGTCCAAGTCTGTTGGCAATACGACCTCGGCTCCGTAGACCATGAAGAACGGGGTGTATCCGGTTGACCGATTGGGGGTAGTCCGAAGGCTCCAAAGTACCAAAGGTAACTCGGCTGTCCACTTACCCGCGAACTTCTTTAAGCGTTGGAAGATCCAAGGTTTGATGCCTGGCATAATGAGACCATTGGAACGCTCAACCTGCCCATTCATGCCTGGGTGTGCCACGGCCGCGAAGTTGAGGCTAATGTTGTAATCGTCGCAGAATCAGAGGAAGGTGTCGTCGGTGAACTGAGTGCCACTGTCCGTGATGATGCTGTTGGGGACGCCGAAACGGTAGACGATGTCCAGAAAGAACTCGACGGCTCTCTCAGCAGTAAGCATGGCTACTGGCTTGGCTTCAATCCACTTGGTGAACTTGTCGATGGCGACGAAGAGGTGTGTGTAGCCCTCGGGAGCCATTTTTAGGGGACCAACCATGTCCAGGCCCCACACGGCGAAAGGCCACGTCAGCGGGATGGTTTGAAGAGATTGGGCTGGCAAGTGTCTGCCGGGCGAAATATTGGCATCCCTCGCAAGTGCGCACAATGTGCTCAGCATCAGAGACAGCAGTCGGCCAGTAAAAACCTTGTTGGAAGGCTTTACCGACTAATGACTTCGGCGCCGCATGGTGCCCACAGATTCCCAAGTGAATATCCTGCAGTAGTTGCTTCCCCTGTTCTTGAGGTATGCATCGCTGAAGAATTCCGGAGGTGCTCTTCTTGTATAGCTCACCGTTGATCATGACGTAGGCCTTAGCACACCTTGCAAGGCGTCGCACCTCCGTTTGATCTAGCGGGAGTGTGTCCCGAAGGAGGTAGTCGAGGAAGGGTGCTGTCCAGTCGGGATCGATGGTCAGAACTTCGTGAGGCGGCTGCTGGGTGCTATCAAGTTCGTCAAGGTGGGATTCGATGGTCTCGGGTACCGTGTCCACTTTAATGGAAGGAACATGCAACTCCTGTAGGAAAACTCTAGCCAGAACGACATCCCGACTGGACCCCAGCTTGGCGAGTGCGTCTGCAGCTTCATTGTCTCGGCGGAGGACGTATGTGATTTCGAGGCCGTCGAACGTCGCTTCAAGCTTGCGTACTTCTTGGTAGTAGGCTTCCATGGTCAGGTCTCGGCATGACCAGTCCTTCATTACCTGCCTGACTACCAGTTCGGAGTCTCCACGGGCGAGAAGCCGGTGGATCCCGAGTGAGTTCGCAATGCTTAGGCCATGTAGCAAAGCTTCATATTCGGCGACAGATCTGCAGCACGTATTTGAAACGTTCTCCTTTCGGGGAGATAAGCAATATGCCAGCCCCCGCGCCCTGAAGCATTAGCGAGCTGTCAAAGTAGAGAGTCCAATGTTCGTGGTCGATGACAGAGGGTGGAGACTGGACTTCTGTCCACTCGGCCATGAAGTCGGCGAGAGCCTGAGACTTGATGGCCATGCGGGGGGCGTAAACTATGCTAAATACCATTAGTTCCATTGCCCATTTTGTGATCCTTCCTGTGGCATCGCGGTTGTTGATGATGTCTGCAATCGGGAAGGAACTGGCCACCATCATCGGGTGTCCTTGGAAGTAGTGGACTAGCTTCCGAGATGTTATGAACACCGCGTAGATGATTTTCTATATTTGTGGGTACCGCGCCTTGGACTCACACAATACTTCGCTGACGAAGTATACTGAGTGCTGGACCTTTTGAATGTGGTCAGACTCGGGGCATTCGACGAACAAGATGGTACTGGCCACCTAGATAGTTGCTGTGATCTAGAGGAGCAACGGTTCATCGGGCATTGGGGAAACCAGCACTGGGGGTGTGGTCAGGAATTTCTTCAACCCATCGAGAGCGTCTTGAGCTTCAGGTGTCCAGGTGAAGGTGTCCAACTTCTTCATGAACTTGTAGAGGGGCAGGGCTTTTTCGCCGAGTCGGGAGATGAATCGGCTGAGAGTCGCCATGCACCCGGTGAGCCATTGGACATCTCTAAGGCTTTTTGGTGGACCCATTCTGATGATGGCGTTGATCTTCTCCGGGTTAAATTCGATTCCTCGTTTGGAAACGATGAAACCGAGTAATTTTCCCGAAGGTACACCGAACACGCACTTTTCTGAATTGAGATTCATGTTGAATCGCCTAAGGTTGGAGAAAGTTTCTCCCAAGTCGGATAGGAGATCTTTTTTCTTCTCAGATTTTACCACCACATCGTCGATGTAGGCCTGCACGTTCCTGCCGATTTGCCCCTGGAGGCAGCGCTGTATGCACCGTTGGTACGTGGCGCTGACGTTCTTTAAGCCGAAAGGCATGGAGACGTAGCAGAAAGCCCCGAATGGAGTAATGAACAATGTTTTGATCTCATCGTCCTCCTTCATCTTGATCTGATGGTAGCCCGAGTAGGCGTTAAACATAAAATTTCACAGCCGGCCGTGGAATCAATCACCTGGTCGATGCGAGGCAATGTGAAAGGATCTTTGGGACATGCCTTGTTAAGGCTAGTGTAATCAATGCACTTCCTCCACTTTCCATTCTTTTTGCGAACGAGGACTAGGTTTGCTAACCAGTCGGGATGATACACTTCTTTGATAAAACTAGCTGATAAGAGTTGGCTATCTCTTCTCCAATTGCCCTACGCCTATGCTCAGCAAACAGCGCAGCCGCTGCTTGACTGGCTTGGCATCTGGCTGAACATTCAAAGAGTGCTCGGCAACTTCCCTCGAAACTCCCGGCATGTCTGAAGATGCCCATGCAAAGATGTCCCGGTTATCACGAAGGAAGCTGACAAGCGCGTTTTCCTATTTGTCGCTGAGCGCCGTCCCGATCTACGTCATCTTGGAGGGGTCTTCTAGATTGAGCTGGATTGCCTTGGTGTCCTTCGCCGATTGGAATGATGTCATTATTGAAGCTTTTTAGTCGGGGGTGCTTCCTCGACTGTGGCTGACTTGAGGTTGTCAAGCTCGGCTATAGCGATTTGGGCCGTGGCAAGGTTACAGTTTTCCAGGTCACGCGCGTAAGCTTGCTGGAAGCTGCTTTGCACCGTTATTATCCCGTGGGGACCCGGCATTTTAAGCTTCAAGTAGACATAGCTGGGAACAACCATGAATTTGGCGTAACAGGAACGTCCCAGGATACGAGCCTGAGAAGTCGACGACCTCGAAGGTGAGGGACTCGGTCCGGAAGTTGTCTGGAGTGCCGAAAGTGACGGGCAAGCTGATTTGTCCGAGTGGACTTGCCATCCTGCCTGGGATGACTCCGTGGAAGGGAGCACCGGTAGGCTTGATTTCTGACCGGGGCATTTTCATGTCGTCAAAGGTCTTAACGTAGAGTATGTTCAGACCACTCCCTCCATCCATGAGGATCTCGGTGACGCGAACGCTACTGACGATTGGGTCCACCACCAAGGGGAACCTGCCTGGGTGAGGTATATAGTCGGGGTGGTCTGAGCGACCAAAAGAAATTATGGACTCAGACCACTGAAGGTACTGAGGCACAACCGGCTTGACTGCGTTAACCTCTTGGTCCGTGATCTTTTAGTGGCGTTTAGACTCGTAGCCGTTAAGGCCACCGAAGATCATTAGACAAGCGGTTTCCTTTGGGAACTCATCGCCCTCCTCGAGAGGAGGATCTTTTTTGTTCCGGTTGGGGACGAACGGCTTGTTCAAGTTTTTCAAGAGATTGCAGTCGCGCATGACGTGGTTGGATTTTGGTCCATGAGAGTGACATGGTTGACTCATCATTTCCTCAAAGGTGGCGTTGCTGCACGAAGGCCGGCACTGCGGAGCGCGGTCGGCGGCAGCAGCAACAAGGTCACCGCCCTTGCACTTCTGATGTTTCTTCCTGGATGACCTGTGACGATCCCTTGCCCTTGCCCTTGTCTTCTTTGGTCGTGCTGCGAACAACTTCTTCACCGGTCGTGAAGTTGTTGGCAATGTTGAAGAGATCACGCATAGTTTGAGGGTTCTTACGTGCAATCTTGTGGATGAGGTCAGTGCTATGAACACCTTTGGAGAAGGTGGTCATGATGTCGCCTTCTCGAACCTCTGGCAGAGAGTGCTTCTTCTTGGAGAAGCGTTGGATGTACTCTCTGAGAGTTTCGCTCTCCTCTTGGGTACAACTGTGGAGATCCCACGCGTTCCTGGGCCTGTTGTAGGTGCCCTGGAAGTTGTTCACGAAGAGGGTCTCAAGGTCATTCCATGATTGGATACAACCTTGAGGCAGACTGGTGAGCCAGGCTCGAGCCGAGTCAGCTAGAAACAAGGGCAGGTAGTAAATTGCAACATAGTCGTTGCTGCCACTGGTCCTGCATGCTGTGTGGTAACTCGGAATCGCGACAGGAAGACGACATCACGGATGCGGGATCCGAACGCCTTTGGGCCCACGTAGGCCATGCCGGAGGGAGCCGGAGAGCTGCGTCGGCTTGTTGCACTGCGGTCGCTACTGTCACCGTAGTGACTGTTGCAGTTGTCCCTCCCTGCGTCTTGGCAGGGCCTCGAGGATGTTCCATGCATCGCGGTCCGGCCCGCGTCGGTTATGTGCTGACCCGACAGGATGGACATTTTTGTCCGTGCTTTGACGAACGCGGTTTCTTGCGACAATGGTCCCCCATGCATCAAGATTCGGTCCGAGTCGGTTGCGTACCGACCTGACGGGGTGATGACGGTTGGGGTTGGCACGGTGATGCTTTGTAGCTTGTGGGTTTCCTGGAGGGGAAACACGCCGGCTCCTAGCGCTAGCCGAGGAACTGCACGGTTCTCAGAAATCTCGGCCTGCTGGAGGGCTGCTTCCTCCACCAGGATCAGGAACCGTCGAAGTTCGTCGTGGCCTGGGGTGCCTTTAGGGATGTTGATGGCACGTGCCGCCACCGAGGCAGTGACGATGTTATGACTGGGAAGCGAGAAAATCGGGACGCCGTCCCTCTCACGCATGCGGAGTGCATTGTGAACCTAGCGCCCGCGATCCCGCATGTCATCGTAGCATTCTCTTTCTTCGCGCTAGTGGGCCAACGTGGTTTGCTGCTCGGCCAAAGGCGCCTCCTGCGCAGGAAGGCAGAGCTGAGTGGCTGATAGTTGCTCAGGAGTCTGGTCCTCAATGGGAATGGGCTGGCCGTTGTTGTTCATCAACGCTCCCGGGTTCGCCATGAAGACCTCCCAGGAAGGGTGATGACTTCCCGAGCTATCGAAGTCGTCCGAGTCATAGTCAAGGACGGGCAATAAAGACCGGAGTACGCCAACTAGTCGGGATCCCTGCTCGACGAATGGGAATCCGTGTTTGAATAGGAGATCAGACTCCAGTGTGACCTCGTCCCTGGGGAGAGGAGCCGAAGGCGTGCACTCTGGTTTGAGTCCGAATGGAGATGTTGATGAAGCCTCCGTGGATCGGCAGGAAGCATAGTCATAGAGGTGAAGCTTGCCGATCTAATCGGTGATGAAGTCCAGCTTTCCGAATCGGAAAAACTGTCCTGGATCAGGGACAACGTCCTGGGAGGCGAAACTCATCACACTGCCTGGAACGAAGCCACCGTTGTTGTTGAAGAAACCCATCTGGATCTGGTCAGATGAATCTATGTGCAGCCCCTACCTGGCGCGCCAACTTTCGGTGTTATAATCCGACAATAATAAATACGGGGCAGTGTGAGCACAGAAGATCTAGATGGGTGCACATGGGAGATAAAGTTTAGATAGGTTCAGGCCCTCAAGGAGAGGTAATACCCTATGTCCTGTATTTGGTGGATGGTATTGCTTGTATCCCGAGTGCCGGAGGACCTCGGGAACAGATCTCTATGCTACTTAGGCTATATGTGTAAAGAGTATGGGAACTTATGAGCACCCCTCCATCAGGGGATCCCAACCTAGCCTTATATAGAGGACCGGCGTAGGGTTACAAGAGTCTTGATCAACTTACAGATTGGTTTGCTAATTAGTTACAACATAATCCGGGATTGCCGGGCAGGCATTTATCCCTATCTGTACCCCAAGTCAACGAGGCGTCCCCGTGTAGAAGTCAGACTCCGAGTTGTCGGCCCAGCCTACCCTATGTCCAGAGGGCCGGTTTTGACCTCCTTGATGATACCCAGGTGCCATGCCATCGTTACGGTCTGTCCGGAAGAAGGTCCGAATCTCCTCCAGATGTCCCGAACAATCCGACCAAACCGTACAACCGGACCGTCCCGGGACATCCAAATGGACCGTGCCGGTTGATGGTCTTGATCTCCTCTAGAAGTCTCGAACCCTCCGACCAGACCGTACAAACGGACCGTCCCGAATCCTACAAACGGTCTGTCCAGAAGAAGGTCTGGATCTCCACTAGACCATCCGACCAAACCATCCGACCGGACCGTCCCGGACCATTCAAACAGACAGTCCTGGATGATGGTCCGGATCTCCTCTAGAAGTCCCAAACCGTCCAACCGGACCTTCCCTGGACCTCCAAATGGACCATGCCTGATGATGGTCCGGATCTCCTCTAGAACACTCGAACCGTACGACCAAACCATCCAACCGGACCATCCTGGAGGAAGGTCCGGATCTCCTTTGGAAGTCCCAAACCCTCCGACTGGACCGTCCAAAAGGACAGTCCTGAAACGCTCCAAACGGTCCATCCGGAAGAAGGTCCGGATCTCCTCTAGAAGTCCCGAACAATGCGACCAAATCATCCAACCGGACTGTCCCGGACCATTCAAACAGACAGTCCCGGATGATGGTCAGAATCTCCTCTAGAAGTCCCAAACCGTCCAACCGGACCTTCCCAGGACCTCCAAACGGACCATGCCTGATGATGGTCCGGATTTCCTCTAGAAGACTCGAACCGTACGACCAAACCGTCCAACCGGACCGTCCCGGACAATGGTCCGGATCTCCTCTAGAACTCCCGAACCATCCGACCAAACCGTCCAACCGGACCGTCCCGAAACCTACAAACGGTCAGTCCAGAAGAAGATCCGAACTCCCCTAGAAGTCCCTAACCATCCGACCAAACCGTCCAACCGGACCGTCCCGGACAATTCAAATGAACCTTCCCGGATGATGGTCCGGATCTCCTCTAGATGTCCTGAACCCTCCGACCGGACCGTTCGAGCAGACAGTCCTAAACCCGACAAACGATGCGTCCGGAAGAAGGTCCGGATCTCCTCTAGAAGTCCCGAACCATCCGACCAAACCGTCCAACCGGAGCGTCCCGGACCATTCAAGCGGACCGTCCTGGATGATCGTCCGAATCACCTCTGGAAGTCCCGAACCCTCGAAACGGACTGTCCTGACGGAACGCCCCAAACACTCCAAAGGTTCCGTCCGGAAGAAGGTCCAATTCTCCTATAGAAATCCCGAACCATCCGACCAAACCGTCCAACTGAATCGTCCCAGACCATTCAAATGCACCGTCCCAGATGATGGTTTGGATCTCCTATGCCAGTCCCGAACCATCCGACCAAACCATCCAACCGGACCTTCCCGGGCCCTCCAAATGGACCATACTGGATGATGGTCCAGATCTCCTCTAGAAGTCCCGAACTATCCGACCAAGCCGTCCGACCGGACCGTCCCGGACCATTCGAACGGACCGTTCTGGATGATGGTCCGGATCTCCTCTAGACATCCTGAACTATCCGACCAAACCGTCCAACCAGACCTTCCCTGGCCCTCCAAACCGACCGTGCCGGATCATGGTCCGGATCTCCTCTAGAAGTCCTGAGCCCTCCGACCGGACCGTCGAAACGGACCGTCCCAAACCCTACAAGCGGTCCATCCGGATGAAGGTCCGGATCTCCTCTAGGTGTCCCGAACCATCCGACCAAACCATCCCGGATGATGGTGAAAGGATCATAGGAACCGACTAGAGGGGGGGTGAATAGGAGGCTAACCAAAATTTAAACAAATTCTTCTCTTTATCAAATTAAGGCTTAACAGATCAAAAGGTTGAGCTAGCTGTGTGATAGGTCAGCTACACAGGCAGTATTTGATATGTAAATTAACACACAGCTGTCACACAGGTGGCTAACACAGGTAAACAGATAGCCCTAAACAGATGTGCCAGATAGATGGCTATGTAACAGGTTACTGGCACAGATAATAGATAAGCAATACAGCAACTGTGACACAGCTAGACTAACACAGGCAAAGAGAAAGGATTGCAATAGGATAGTTAGCATTATCAATGCATTTGGCATGCATTGCCTTGAGCTCCTCATGCTCCTTGAGGAGAAGCTCATGAGCTTGCTTAAGCTTGTCATGAGCAATCTCCAAGTTCTCCTGATCCAGCCTGAGATTCTCCCTATCATCCATAACCTCATCGTAGGTTTCTCTAAGCTCCGTAAGCTTATCCCTTAGGGATATGTGTTCCTTCCTCTCCTTGCCATAGGCCCTGTTTGTTCTTTCCAAGATACCCATTAGTTCAACATAATCAGGAAAGTCATCCTCAGTAAGTACCTTAGATTCTTTATTCATGAGGCAAAGAGGAGCAGAGATGGATGATGACTGATTAGCCTTGGTATTGATATTGGAGCTCTGTGACTTGGCTCTGTCATAGGTGGACACATCAGCCATGCTGATAGCAATGCCTGCAACTTCTCCTTCTTCAGAATCTTCCTCTGTGCCTGAATCATCTGATATCCAAGCTTGTCCAACATACGCTCTTGCAGTGACTTTATTCTTGGCATAAGTTGGATGCTTGTTGTAGAAAGTCTTCTTCCTCCCATGGAAGTTTTTCTTCTTCTCGTATTGGCTGTTGTCCTTTTTCTTGGCTGGACAATCAACAGCAAAATGACCTTCTTTACCGCACTCAAAACATTTGTTATCCTCGACCAGCTTCTTGCCTCTGAATCTGTCACTTGAGCCAAACTGCTTCTTCTTCCTATAGAATTTTCTGAAGTTTCTTGTGAGCAGATTTAGCTCAGTTTCTTCTCCACTGGTCATTTTCTCATCCAGGTCTTCACTACCTTCACTTTCAGGTTGTGAAGCTGAGGCAGTAGTCTTCAATGCAATATTCTTCTTGAGTGAGGAGGATATGCTATGCTTGCTTTCCTGCTTGATCTCCATCTCATGTGTTAGTATCCTTCCTAACACTTCTGTGGGCTTCATCTGATCAAACCCATCTTTTCCTTTCAACATCAGCACAAGGGTCCTGTAGGGCTTTGGCAGCACTGAGAGGAACTTCTTGATTACATCTTCATCATCAACTCGATTTGATCCAAGTGCCCTCAGCTGATTTGTGATGATAGTGAGTCTTGAGAACAGAGAATTTATGTCTTCACCATGTTCATACTTAAATCTTTCCAGCTTAGATTTCAGCAGGCTTCTCTTGGACTTTTTCAGATTGTTGCTGCCCTCATAGATCTACTCTAAAGTGTCCCATATTTCCTTGGCAGAATCCATACTGCTGACCCTATTTAAGTCATGTTCTTGAAGGCCCATGAATATGGCTATGGCAGGTCTTGCATTATTCTGGATATTTCTTTTGTCGTTGATGCTAGGTATTATGGTGTCTTCCAACCTGTAACCTGCATTCACAATTTCCCAAACATCTGGGTCTATAGCGAGAAGATGCATTTGCATCTTTCTTTTCCAGAATGCATAGTTAGATCCATCAAACATTGGGATTTTACCCTCATAGCCTGACATCTTTTAAACTCTGGCTGTTAGGCCAAATCAAAGAGCAACCTGCTCTGACACAGGCAAAGAGAAAGGATTGCAGCTAGAGTGAGTATAACAGTAAATCACACAAGCATGCAAATCAGATAATCAAGCAAGTACTGAATGTAAAGTACTCAGAGAGACAAGGGGTTTTTCACCGAAGTTCCCACTCTTTTCAGAGATGGCACATCTCCGTTGGAGAGGCTACTCTGAAGAGATTGCCAGCACTAAATCGTGCTTGTTCTCCGAGTATATGAGCTTTCAAATCTCCTTCTCTTACTTGCGGAAGTCCTTTCGCCTTGCAGCAGGTAGACTTCAAAATCACCCTCACAAACTACCGCACCGACCTACACAAGCTTGGCTGGTCACAGCAACTCCTATACCCGTCTAGGAGTAGACACTCCAAGAAAGAATCTGCAACAACAACTCTTGGAGGAACCAGTGTTCTCTACTCAAAGCTCTAACTCTCTTGAACTAAGACATAGGAAGATTTTGCTTCTATTCAAGAGAAAAGAGGTCTGCAACGGTCGAAATGGATTGAGGCGGTTTGGCAAAGGTTGAGCAAAAGGTTCTACAAAGGTTGAGGTCTGAGACCTCCCCTGGTCCTCTATATATAGAGTCCACAGGCACCTGACCGTTACACTCATGCCACGTAGGATTAAGTGGCTCACCGGTGACAGTCTCCGATGACACAGCTAATCACAATGCACAATGGTAACCAGCTCAGGCAGACCGACACCTGTGTCACCGGTGGCTGACACAGGTGAAACCCTAACTGACGTAGCCTCACTACTCAACCCAGTCCTAGCACATTACATGCCCTCAGTGCACTAACTCTGATGCCTAATAAGGAGAGAACCTCCAACAATCTTCTGACTCGGCAGATAGACTATTGAAGTGCAGTTCCCTTAGCATTTACAAGCTCTCCCTGGCACAGAGATGTACCTGAGTCATAGAGCGGTTGTTCACCTGTGACACAGCTATGCCACACAGGTAACTTTGGCTCTAGGGTTTTAGGCCACTAGCACAGCAGTGTGCTAGCACAACCCAGTTTCACACTTGTGCAAAACTATTATTACAAGGCCATTGACCTCAAAGCATTAGTGCCACTATCCAACACTCTGAGCATTGAGCAAAAGAACCTCCAATAATCATTGCTACTTCATCTCACTTGATAGTACGGGTGTTTCATAAGGACTCAAGAAAACTAGCAAACCTAGGCTTCAGCTTCCACCAACTGTAGTCACGGCCCTTGACGCATCAAGCCACCATCACCTTGCTTGCAACTCCTTGCACAGCATCGGCTTCTTCACAGCTGTGGCACAGCTGCCTAGCGCAACCATCTCCTTGTCCTGGAAACCACCTTTGTACTTTTGGGTGGTCATCCTTTCCTGGATGAATCCTCTTCTTGGAACCTACTTATCCTGCTTACACTCATTGTAAACATTAGATTCCAGTTTAGGTTGCCATTAACCATCAAAACCATCTTAGGGGCCTAGATGCTCTTTCAATCTCCCCCTTTTTGGTGTTTAGTGGCAACCCATTCACAGATATCAATTGAAGATATGAATGAGTAGTACTTTGAGCAGGTTGTCAGAATATACTCCCCCTGAAGCTGTGCATAAAAGATTTGCTTTTGGAATGCAAATGCACAGGTCTAAATTAAAAACCTGAGTAGTATATTCTCACAACTCGCATTTCATCAGTTCAGAGCAATAAATGTATCAGAGCATAATAGACTGAACTGAGTTGATAATGATGCAGCTTTAGAGTTTCTTTTAAAGTATGTTCTGAGAATTCATTTGATATATGTTATGATCAGAGCAAACCATCAAAACCATTTGATATGTGTTATGATCAGAGCTAAAAGATCAGAGCAAAAGAAAATATTCTCCACACATATCAACATATGAACATGAAGTAAACTGTATCATTTCAGAAGAGACAATGTGTTCAAGACATAAGAAATCAAAATAAGAACAAGTCTTGATACACAGCAAAACCCTCCACTCCCCCTATATCTGTCCCTTATAAAAGATTTTTTCTTCTAAACCTCTCCCCTTACATCTCTCCTACTTAATATCTCTCCCCCTTTGCCACTTAGACACCAGAAAGGGGTAAGGGAACAGATGCTTCAGGTGGACTTGGATCTCAAAAGCTGAAGAATCTCTGAGAGTTGAGCCTGCATTTGATTAACCTTGGAGTGCAGACTGCTTACTTCTTCTCTGAGTTGGCATGATCTTGTTCTAGTATGCTCTGGCAGCTGCTTGAGACATCAGAGAGGTAGAGAGAGAGCCATCATTGGCTACCTGTGTCACAGATACCAGCTCAGCTGGGTCAGCTGCAGGAATATCAGCCGTGACACCGGTGGGGACTTGGCAGTGAGAGCTGGAGTCTTGAGGTGGCATCTGAGTTGCTGTTGGAGCAGCTGTGTCACTGGGCCTTAGCACAGCTGTATCTGAAAGATCTCCAAAGAGAGCAGGAACAGCAACTTCATCTGGATTATCATCAGCGTGAGATCTGAGCTAAGTCTTAGATGTCTTGACAGAGATATTAAAATCTGACTCAGGTAGACCTGTCCTCTGAAGAATCATGAACATTATGTATGAGCCATACCTCAACTTTGCTTTCTTGTCCTTCTGCACTGCATCTATTTCATGAAAAATGAATCTGGCAATGTCAAAATATTGATTCTTTGCTATGTGGACTAGCACTTGCTAGACAGGAGAATAGACTACATCTGTGTTTCTTCCTTTGGGTTAAATAGTGACATTGAGGATCTTCACCAGATGCTTTGCAGTGATTGTAATGCCCTTGAAGTATACATGATTTGCTGGGGCATTTGTAGGGAAAGAGAAGTTCCTTGGATAGAATTTCCTTCTTGCTTCATTTAGAACTGGCCCCAATCTGAAAAGATTTGGCATATTGGGCTCCACTATTACTCTAAATAGACTGTTGAATTCTGGAGCACTGATGGAAAGGAGCTGGCCTCTTGTCCTCCAGATCATGATATCTTGATTTTCCTGTTCTACCCACACTATGGCATAGAACTCTCTGATCACTTCTGGATCATATCCTTGTTGAAGATTGGTCAGAAACTCAAGGCCTGCTGCTTGAATTAAGGAGGGAAGAGCACACAGCCTAGAGTCTGAAAGGGCATCCGAATCTATGGCTTTGCAATCAACAAATCCTTTAGCTGATATGATCTCATGATAGACCCCCTTCTGTTTGTCATTGTGGAATCTGGGGTCTGAGCAAGCTGACTCAATATATTCCTTGTCAGCTGAGAAGTAGGGACAGGTTGATCTCATCTTGATGTAAGCACTTGAGCTTAGAAATACAACCTTGCTCTTGGACCTCTTAGGCTCACACTTGGGTAGCTTCTTCCAAGTAGTTTTGGGCAAAAAATCCATCTGTCCTTGTTCAGTTCTTAGAGCAGAGGAGAATACATAGCTATATTTTGATTCCAAGTCCTCCTCATTATCTGAATTTTCTAGAGAACTGTCCTCTTGCTCTGCTGCTACCTCTTGTTCTGATTCTGCTGCAGCCTCTTGTTCTAATTCTGCTGCAGCCTCTTGTTCTGACTCTGAGCTAGAAGAAGATTCTTCAGCAACATACTCCTTGTCAGAGTCTGATTGAGGTTCCTTTGCTCTTGGAGGGGTCACTGAAGCACCCCTGCCATCATCTGATATGCTTTCAGAGCTTTCCTCTGCTACAACTGGGTCACTTGCCTGTGCCACAGGTGAGGATTGTGTTGGATGAGCAACAGGCGAAGTGACCTCTGTGTCAACTGGCTGTGACACAGATGGCAAAGGCAGTTGAGCAGCTTGCACTAGGGCAGCTACTGCCTGAGACACAGCTGGTTGGGACAACTGTGGAGATGATGCTTGAACAGCTTCTGAAGGCTTATCTGTCCCAGCCTTGGGTGATGAAGAGGGCTCAAGGGCCTTTTCTGCAGCTTGTTCCTCTTTCTTAGAAACCAGGAACTGTGAAGGGGATATAGGTCTATGCACATCCAGTGATGAAAGAGTTTCAGTACTAATGGAACTGGAACTCTTCTTCCTTTTCCTCTGATAGGTGTGCAGACTTGATTTAGCTGTGTCAGCCACCTGTGTCATAGGTGGTGACATCTCCTTCTTTAGCTCCTTCAGAGCCTCCTGTTGTTGAACCAGCTGTTCTTTCATTGAAGGCTTGGAGCTCTGTGAGATTTCAGAGATGATTGCAAGTTCTAATTCTGACTGCTTCTGAGCTTGAGGTTCTTCAGAGATTACTATAATTGCTGATCTCCTTCTTGTGAAACTGCTTCTTCGTTTCTACATGGCTTCTTCATATTCTTTTCTGAGCTCAGGAGATAGCAATTGTCGCTTGATTCTGAGTTGTTCCTTCAGAGCATTCTTAGCAGGTCCTGGGGGAACATTCTTCATTATAGCAATCAGTTCAGACATTTCTTGCTCCAGTATTCTGAACCTCAACAAACTTTGATCCTGAAGCTGGTTGAACTCTCTGAGAGTTGTAAGAAAACTGCTTCTACTTCTCAAGGATCAGCTGTCTCAAAACATTCTTGGCAGATGCTGAGGTGGCTGCCTGCATCTGAAAATGCAAATCTGCAATTTCACTCAAAAGGACCTTATCTTCATGTGTTGGCTCTGGAATAGCATAAGATATAGGCCTAGAGTTAATTGACAGCTGAAGATTCTTAGCAGAGAACAGCTCAAGAAGTTGCTTCTTCACACTTTCATCTGTTTCTGCACAAATCTATTCTGAAAGATGGTCCATTTCTTCTAGAATGACCCTTTCATTTTTAATAATGGCTTCTTGGACAGAAGGATCAACTTCCTCAGCCTAAGCCTCTTGAATAGATAGAGTGCCCCTTGGTAGCACTACGTCTGCAACAGATGTTGTCTTGACCTTCCTTACTACTTTTCTGGGCTTCTTGGCTGCTGACTTGCTCAATGCTGACTGACTAGCATCAGATGAGGATCTTGTCCTCTTGGATGAAGCTGGTTGAGCTGAATTGGATTGACCAGCTTTAGATGCTGCAGCAGCAGCTTTCTTCTCAGCAGCTTTCCTTTGCCTGTAAGCTTTGTGCTGAGCTCTTCTTCTCTAAAGAGCTTCTTCTTTCTGTCTCAGCCTCTCTCTCTTGATCAGAGTCAGAGATAACCAACTCTCTGCTTGACTCTTTTGGATCAGACCATTTGATATCACTGTCCTCTCTTTCTGAACCTGAAGACATCTGTAGAAACGAGAAAGATGAGGAAGAATAAGGAAAGAGGTGCTCCCAAATGCAGAAGATAGTAGCTGCGTTTGCCACCTGTGTGAGGACGAGGTGACACAGGTGAAGACTTAGAGCCAAACTAAAGATCTCTGCCCATTGAATAGGCATGCATGTGTAACAGGTGAGATCATAGTGGTGACACAGCTACGCACGGAGGCGGAAGGCAGATTCATGAAAACTAGGGTTTAACAAGATTTTACACGTAGGTTTCGAGCTAGATGAGTTCAGAAAACTAAACGAAAACAGAACCAACCCTAATTAAGGACAATGCACTACTGGATCATGCTTTTGAGCAATTGCATTGACAACAAGCTAGGTTTAAGTAAAAAAAGGGATGGTCGATGCTTACTTTGATCGAAAACTTTGCAAGGTGCGGATGAAACGATGCAGGAGTGCCTCAGAAAACTTCCTTGACAAATTTAGAACCTTTGGAAGGACGGAAACCGCGATTTTGACAAAAACTCGAGAAATTTGCGCTCAGCGGAAGTTTGGGGTGTCTGTGGTCAAACAAGGTTTTCTGGGAACCGCAGGTTTCTTTATATAGGCGGACGGGTTATAAAGTGGCTGTGTCACAGCTGACAAGATGACCGGTGACACAGGTGAATTAAAAGCGACCCTATGGCCTATGGAATTTCAAAGGAGTTCACCTGAGACACAGATGGATAACTCAGGTGACAAGTTTTTCATTTGGAATACTAAGATACAGAGAATTTGATAAGAGAGAGAGCATAAGCACTATCAGAGGGTCCTTAGGAAATCTTCCCAATGTCAGTTTGCCAGAAAATCAAATAGGCAAAGCTAAAACTAACAAGGGTTGATTTAGAAAAACCCAAATAAGATAGAAAACATGCACACATAGGATGTGCATAACTAGCTCATCGAAAAACTCTCAACTCAACACATACCTGTGACACAGGTATGTGACACAGATGAAAAAACATGAATAGTATAAATAGTATGATCACACGAGCTAGACACCAAGCAAACCTTTTATAGCAAGTTTGAGATATCAATGATACTCAATTCACTCCTCAGAGCACAGAACCTAGTCTCATCTAAAGCCTTGGTGGATATATCAGCTAATTGTTTTTCTGTCCTTATATGGTATAGCTATATATATCCTTTCTCCACATGATCTCCGAGAAAGTGATGTCTCACTTCTATGTGTTTGGATCTTTGGTGGTGTACTGGGTTGTTGGCTAACTTGATTGCACTTTCATTATCACAGAAGAGGGGTACTTATTTGAAAGATATATTGAAATCTTTCAAGGTCTGCCTCATCCATAATAATTGAGCACAACAACTACTAGCAGCTATATACTCAGCTTCTGCAGTGGAAAGGGCTACTGAGTTTTGTTGGATGACCAGGACACTAAGGAGTACCCTAAGAGTTGACAAGTACCTGAGGGCTTTTTTGGTCAACCTTACACCCTGCATAGTCACTATCAGAATAGCCAACTAGCTCAAAGTTTGCACCTTTGGGGTACCACAAACCAAACCCTAAAGTTTGAATCAAATATCTCAGAATCCTGCGTACTGCCACTCTGTGACAGTCCTTTGAGTTAGCTTGGAATCTAGCACACATGCATACACTGAACATAATATCTGGCCTCAATGCACATAGATATAACAAGGAACCTATCATGGATCTAAATTCTTTCTGATCAACAGATTTACCTTTAATGTTTAAGTCCAGATGACCATTAGTTTGCATGGGAGTGTGAATAGGCTTTGCATCCTTCATGCCAAACTTGGTGATGATGTCCTTGGTGAACTTCTCTTATGAGATGAATGTCCCTTCCTTGAGTTGCTTGATCTGAAGTCCTAGGAAGTACTTGAGTTCTCCATCCAAAGACATCTCAAATCTCTTGGTCATCATTTTGCTAAACTCATCACTCATTGAACGGTTAGTACTACCAAATATTATGTCATCGATATAAATTTGGCACACAAATAAGTTCTTTCTATTTTTTTTAGTGAATAGAGTTGTGTCTACTAAGCCCATTTCAAATCCATTTTTGATCAGAAATTCTTTCAATGTATCATACCATGCTCTAGGTGCTTGTTTTAGACCATACAGTGCTTTTTGCAGTTTGTAGACATGATGTGGTTTCTTAATATCTTCAAAGCCAGGTGGCTGCCCAACATATACCAGTTCAGAAAGTTAACCAGTTAGGAAGGCTGACTTCACATCCATTTGGTATAGCTTGATGTTATGATGAGCAGCATATCCAAGTAGAATCCTGATGGCTTCAAGTCTTGCGACTGGAGCAAATGTTTCACCAAAGTCCAGACCTTCCACTTGAGTGAAGCCTTGAGCAACTAGTCTGGCTTTGTTTCTCACCACCAGTCCATTTGTGTCTTGTTTGTTTCTGAAGACCCACTTGGTTCCAATGATATTGTGGTCATGGGGTCTTTCAACCAGGGACCAGACTTGATTTCTTTCAAACTGGTTCAGCTCCTCATGCATGGCATTTATCCAATCAGCATCCTTGAGAGCTTCATTTATGGTCCTGGGTTCAACACTGGAGACAAAAGAGTAATGTTCAAAGAAATTTGCAACACGAGAACGAGTAGTCACTCCCCTATTAATGGCACCAATGATTTGGTCAACAGGGTGATGCTTCTGCAGCCTGTTGATCACAACGGGTTCGGGGCCAACCACCTGTGTCACAGCTATTGGTGTTGCCTGTGACACAGCTAGTTCTTCCTGCGACACAGCTGGCTGAGACAGGTCCTCTGCATCTAGTTGATCATTAGCTGGGTTGTACTCGATCTCGATGTCTTGCTCTTCAGTGTCTTCACAAAGTGGTGGAGCAGATGGTTCATGATCACTTGGTGAGGCAGATTCCTCCTTGACAGTGGGTCTAATCTCACCAGTAGATTTCTTGAGAATATCTTTGCTCCCTACATCATTAGCAATTTGCTCTCCTTGAGAGCCATAAGACTCATCAAAGTCCACATCTATAGATTCTTTAACAACCTTTGTGGAGGTGTTAAAAACTCTATAGGCATGGGAGTTAGTAGAATAACCAAGAAAAATACCAACATCAGATTTAGCTTCAAACTTAGAGAGACGTTTGCCTTTCTTAAGTATGTAGCACTTACAACCAAATACCCTGAATATGAGACTGTTGGTTTGGAGTTGGTGAGCAGCTCATAAGGAGTCTTCTTGAGTAGTGGATGTAGATATATCCTGTTGATGGAGTGGCAGACAGTGTTGACAGCTTCAGCCCAAAATCTTGGTGGAGTCTTGTACTCATCCAAGAGTGTTCTTGCCATCTCTATCAAGGTTTTGTTCTTCCTTTTCACTACACCATTTTGCTGTGGAGTATATGGACTTGAGAATTCATGCTTGATTCCATGTTTGTCCAGGAATACCTCCACCACAGAATTTTTGAACTCACTCCCATTGTCACTCCTGACCTTGACCAGATTTACTTTCCACTCATTTTGCACTCTGACTTGTAAACCTGTGTCTTCTCCTTCAAAAAAGAACATCTAAGTATAGCGAGAAAAATCATCTACAATAATAAAGCCATACTTATTATCTCCCAAGTTCTCATATGTAGTAGGACCAAAGAGGTCAATGTGTATGAGCTCGAAAGGAGTGGTGGTGGTCATGATGTTCTTGGGACGATGGGCAGCTCCAACTTGTTTGCTGACTTGACATGAATTGCAGGGCTTGTCCTTTTCAAACTTCACCTTCTCCAAGCCTATGACATAGTCATGTTTGCTTAGCTTGTTGAGAAGCTTCATCCCTGCATGTCCTAGCCACCTGTGCCACAGCCAGCCGACACTGGACTTGGCCATGAGACACCATGGAGCTGCTGCAGGCTGTTCATTGAAATTAACAATGTACACTTTTCTAGACCTACATCCTTTGAACACTTGTGAATTATCAGATACTTTAGAGGCTATAACCTCATCAGGATAGAAAGTAACTTTCATACCTGTGTCAGACAGCTGTGACACAGACATTAGACTATAGCCTATCTGATCCACAAGCATAACATTTGATAAGGAATGATGTTCAGATATGGCAACTTTACCAATGTCATTTACCTTTCCCTTGGAGTTATCTACATAGATCACATGTTTGTGTCACGGCCCCGGAATCACATATGGTTAAGGGAAAGGATAATCGCCAAGGACCGAAGGATCCGTCAACTGGGTGGCACGGTACCTGCGCCGTACGCACCGCAGGAGAGGGATCCGACACTCGACCCACATACCATACGCGCCATACGTCGTATGTATCTATCACCGTGGGTCGAGCCGGCCGGAAGCGACTAAGCTTCCCAGAGCCACATACGATTCACAGATTCCGGTGAAGGTTCGGAGTCGTTCCCAATTCCACCAGGTGAAGCAAGGTCGAAGGAGCCCGGTGATTCTACCCACACCCTAACCTAGCTCGAAGCTAGTGGGTCACCCGAAGGCCCGGTAGAACCCACCCACACCCTGCCTGGCCGGCACTGCATCTCAGCCAGCGGGTCACTCAGTCGACACCTGCTCAACGGGGTGAAGAGAGGAACCACCTCAATCCTTCACGACATACCCATATACTTCAAATCATACACGCAATGTATATGGGCAGCCTGAATAACAACTTGATAGCACAACAAAACTCTAATTAACAGTAATACTACTAATTGTCCACCCGAGGGACTCATATGTTTACATCAGTCGGTGATAACCGAAGAAGTAAACCATTACATAAGATAAACGAACAACAGCGGAATAGTTTTGGCAAACCCTTAGCGGAACATCATCCGCTGATTCATACCCACAAAAGCTTTCCCAAAATGTCGAACACTACCGAGGAAACAGCAATATTAGGCATCATCGAAATAGTCTTCGACCACCGGCTCACCTGCAAGCTCTAGGAATATCCTAGGTGAGTACAAACGTACTCGCAAGACTTAATCGTGCTTGATTAAATGTCCTACACATGGATATACTACTACAGAAGTAAACATGGATGCTTCTCAGAGTAACAATATACATAAAGCAGTAACATTGACCTCTAGATAACATCATAAGCTTTACCACCTAAAATCCGATAGACTCTTTCCCATATGCATCCAATCCATGACCATCATCTCACTCCATATCCATTCTATAACCATTTTATCTCTTGGACCGTTACCGACAACTCGATTCCTAAGGTGAGGTGGATGCCTCCTCCTTGAGATACGCGTCTCCAAGGGGATGGCCCGTCCATCAACACCAAAGCGTCGATTGCCGCTAACGTCCTATCATCATTTATTCTCTCGGACCGTTACCGACACCCCGATTCCTAAGGTGAGGTGGACGCCTCACTCTCTTGAGGTAGCTAGCCTCCAAGAGGTAGGCCCATCCATCAACACCAAAGCGTCGGTTGCCGCTAACGTCCTCGCGTGGAAAGGGAAAAGTGCACGATGAAATCACCTCCGGTGGTATGGCGAATATCTCAATCTCACATCATCCTTCATTCCCCGGGTTCGCCTTCTTCCTTCTCGTTACAATACCACCTTATCCATCGTGCACCCACCCTCGGCTCTCCCATCTCACTTATTATCAAGGTTCCAGTTGATTAATCTTTTAGATTTAGACCATCACTGACACACAATAGATCATACTCCAACCAACCATCGACCCTGACTCAATCCAATCACATCCCTAGCATGCTAGTATTCAAACAATACGTGCGAGAATAAAGCATACAATCAGGGATATACGAACAATATTAAGAGTGCAATGCAACAAGCTCTGCTTGCCTTGGGTGCTAGGATCTAGCTCTTGCTCAATGTCGTAAGCCGGGTGGTCTTCCTCTTCAGCCTCTGTTACGAATAACGCAAGTACCGGAAAAGAAATGATAAAGAATTCCATAAGGTCCAGCATGTATGCATGATATGTTATGTGAGAGATGCATTACTAAGGCGACGTGAGGGTGACTAAGCATTAGGGTCGCTAACTTTTATGTGAAGCTTGGTGTAAGTGGTATGAAACCCTAGATGCGCATGCATGTCATTTTATGCAGGATTACGACGACTTAGGGTTAGTAACTTCGAGGATAGGGCACGACATAGTGCTGGATAGGTTCATATATCATATGTAGTGTAAGCCACGAGTTCGCTGCCATTAAGGTTACATTTGTCAAATTAGGGTTTACGAGGTGCGACGACTAAAGAGCTAATAACTAGTATCCTACGAGGTGAGACTATGCATGTTACCCTACTGGTATTCTAGGTGCTCCACATCGTAGAAGATGTCGCAAGGTTTCTAGAAAGGTCTACCTCATCGGAATCGGAGCTACGGACGCGAAGTTAGGGTTAATGGACTTTCGGATGCAACAAATCTTCTACCCTAGATATTTCCCTGTGCATGTAATCAAATTAACATTTTGATTCAGCCAAAGTGTAGATATTTTTCTAAGCTTTCCAGAAATATAAAATTTATCAATTTTGGATTTGTGGTTCAAAAGATATGGCCATTTGAATTTCGGCCTAATTTAGAAATCTCCCCCCCTAAACCCAACTTTCCCTTTTCGGCCATACTCTAATTACTACCCGCACCCGAACCGTACACAGGTCAGTTCTAAAAATACTACGAGCACCCAACCTAAATCTACCCGGGATTCCTCCCCCTTAACCCATCCCCACCGACGGGTGGGACCCCAGGAGCACCCGTGGCCCAATCAATGGCGGCCACGCGGCCCCCATTTCTTTTCTCTCTTTTTCTCTCTCTCTCTCATCTCACCGATTCTCTCTCTCTCTGGACAGCGGCCGGCGGCGGTTTTATGCGGCGGCGCCTCGCCGGAGTAGCACCCGAGTGAGCCACGGGGCTCACCGGAGCTCGGGGAGGGTGGCCAAGGGGGCCGGCGCTTACCCTGGGCTCGATTCGGTCCTCGGGGAGGCCGGAGAAGGGCCGGAGCAAGCTGTCGACGGAGGAGGGCGGTGGAGAGGCTCGGTCACCGGCGGCGGCGGGCTTCGGAGCTCGGACCTGCAACCGGGACGAATCGGGGGTGTTAGGGAGGAGCAAGGGTAGCTCGGGAAGGGGAGAAGGGGAGCGGGGAAGCACGGGTATGCCTGCTCGAGCTCGCCGGTGAAGTAACCGGAGGTGGGGAAGACGACCGGCGTGGGGTGCTCTCCAGTGGCAGATCTGAGAAAAAGGAGGGAGGAGGAGTTAGAGGAGGGAGAAGCGGAGCTCGAGGGAGGGGATTAGGAGACGGAGGAGGACCGGAGACGCACCGATTGCTCGTCAGAGCGGGTCGCCGGTGCTCGGGAAGATGGCGGCGGCGGTGGTTCCGACAAGGGGAGCAAGGGAGGTGGCCTAGGGTTGACGCGGGGGAGGAGGGGCGTGGTCGGGGCGGCCTTCTTATAGGGCGGCGGCCCGGTCGGAGGGGCAGACAGCGCAGGCCGGGGAGTGGCCGGTCGGGGCGGCACCGCCCACGCCGGCGTACGGGTGGAGGCGACGTGGCGCCGAGGCGCTGACGCGGGGAAGGAGCGGCTGACCGCCCGGGCCCGCGTGGCAGCGGCACAGGGGCGACCGACAGGCGGGGCCCAGCGGCAGTGGGAGGGAAGGCGCGCGCGGGGGTGCAGAGGGGGAGATGGGCCGGCACGGCTGCGGCCCAATAGGCTTCGGCCATTCTTCTTTTTTTCATTTTTCTTTCTCTTTTCTTTTTATATAGAACAGATTTGTCCCCTTTGTCATTTTATGTGCGAATACTTCTCCAAATTCTCTAAAATTTTTACCAGGCCCTCCCAATATTATTTATGACATACTGTGGGAGTTTGAGACAATTTTAAATTGTTTTGAATGGGGTTCCAGTTCAAATGTAGGGTTTGCCCTAACTCGACGCGTTGGGCTAGGGTTAGGTCTTAAAGTGCTCCAACAATTGTGACACTTGGCATGGACCTAGTATCCACTATCTCATGCCTGATTCCAAAATTTGAAAAGATTTCATCCACCTTTGGTCCACTTTTTCTCAAACCCTAGTTTCTCGGCACTTTTAGGGTTTGCCCTCGGAGGGTCTATTCACGCTATGATTTCATGTGGCATTGGGGCAACCTTAAGAGAGAAAATAGTATGTTATTGAGGGAGTAGACCAGTAGGGGGATTCATCGGAGGGATTCACCGGCCCCACCCCCTTGATTACGTTATTGTCGAAGTCCGATACTTCAAATAAATTGATTGGTGTTAATTTCCACAAATTGAGTTTTCAAGGATGAGATATGCACATATTCTATATTATAAAGTTTGATATACAACTAAAGTTCGCGAGGTGTGGTGATGAGAATGCCATGTATGCATGAATGCAGGGCAAAAACCCTAATCGATACATCTGGGTGTTTACAAGGTGTTTCGGGTATTACAGTTTGTTGGGCAGATTCTCATTTGTGATCTCTACAAACTCCTCTCTGCCTCCAGTAATATGTTGTGTACATCCACTATCCACAATCCAATCAGTTCTACTAGAGACAGTGTCCTGCAAGTTTAGTTATGCGACTTAGGGACCCAAACTAGTTTGGTTCCCTTAGTAACGTTGTCATATGCAGAAATTGCAGTAATAGGGTTGGAAGGCAAGTTCTTAGATTTCACAGCCTTCACTACAGATGATATCACATGGATTCTCCTGGGCTGACATGCATCCTTAGGCAAAGGGGTTAGTGAACTGTGTAATCCACCTGTGACACCGGTGGTTCCATAGCTGTGTAGGATACCGGTGACACAGGCAACTGTGGTCTTTGGAACCCAGATGATAGGTAACCACTTTTTCTGATGCCTGGGGCCAACATACTTGGCCACTACCTTGTCTTTCCTGTCCTTCTGTAGAACATAGAATGGGTTAGATGGAATTTTCACCACATTCTTGTTCTTATGACCATTATGATTGTTGTCACTTGTACCTGCCTATCTTACAAATTTTGCTGCAAGATTAGGGTTAGTGACAGCAGGTAATTTATCTTTATCAATGACAGGAATATAACCCAGGCCCATCCGGCCATTATTCTTTCTGAGCATTTCAGCTCTAATCATTTTGTAGTTTTGCATGCCAATATTGGCAGTGCAAAGACCTTTCCTCATTAGCCTTTTGATTTCTTCAAACTCCTCCTTGAGCTTATTGTGCTCATCTGCATCCACAAAATTAGCTGTAATGGAGGTTGAAGCCTCATTGGAGTTGTCTGATATAACACCTGTGGATGTCAGAACATTTATGTGTGTAGCACAATTTAAACAAGTCTCAACAGTTGCAGGAGCAGGTGGAGATATAATTTTAGAAGCAATAGGAGAGTTAGCATTATCAATGCATTTGGCATGCATTGCCTTGAGCTCCTCATGCTCCTTGAGGAGAAGCTCATGAGCTTGCTTAAGCTTGTCATAAGCAATCTCCAAGTTCTCCTTATCCAGCCTGAGGTTCTCCCTATCATCCATAACCTCATCGCAGGTTTCTCTGAGCTCCGTAAGCTTATCCCTTAGGGATATGTTTTCCTTCCTCTCCTTGGCATAGGCCCTGTCTGTTCTTTCCAAGATAAGCATTAGTTCAACATAATCAAGAAAGTCATCCTCAGTAAGTACCTTAGATTCTTTAGCCATGAGGCAAAGAGGAGCAGAGATGGATGATGACTGATCAGCCTTGGCATTGATATTGGAGCTCTATGACTTGGCTCTATCACAGCTGGACACATTAGTCTTGCTGATAGCAATGCCTGCAACTTCTCCTTCTTCTTCAGAATCTTCCTCTATGCCCTGAATCATCTGATATCCAAGCTTGTCCAACATATGCTCTTGCAGTGACTTTATTCTTAGCATAAGTTGGATGCTTGTTGTAGAAGGTCTTCTTTCTCCCATGGAAGTCTTTCTTCTTCTTGTATTGGCTGTTGTCCTTTTTCTTGGTTGGACAATCAGCAGCAAAATGACCTTCTTTACCGCACTCAAAAGATTTGTTATCCTTGACCAGCTTCTTGCCTCTGAATCTGTCACTTGAGCCAAACTGCTTCTTCTTCCTATAATTTTTTGAAGTTTCTTGTGAGCAGATTTAGCTCAGTTTCTTCTCCACTGGTCATTTCCTCATCCAGGTCTTCACTACCTTCACTTTCAGGTTGTGAAGCTAAGGCAGTAGTCTTCAATGCAATATTCTTCTTGAGTGAGGAGGATAGGCTATGCTTGCTTTCCTGCTTGATCTCCATCTCATGTGTTAGTATTCTTCCTAACACTTCTATGGGCTTCATCTTATCAAACCCATCTTTTTCTTTCAACATCAGCACAAGAGTCCTGTAGGGCTTTGGCAGCACTGAGAGGAACTTTTTGATTACATCTTCATCATCAACTCGATTTGATCCAAGTGCCCTCAGCTGATTTGTGATGATAGTGAGTCTTGAGAACAGGGAATTTATGTCTTCACCATGTTCATAATCAAAATTTTCTAACTTAGATTACAACAGGCTTCTCTTGGACTTTTTCAGAGTGTTGCTGCCCTTATAGATCTGCTCTAAAGTATCCCATATTTCCTTGGCAGAATCCATAGTGCTGACCCTGTTTAAGTCATGTTCTTAAAGGCCATGAATATGACTGTGGCAGCTCTTGAATTATTCTGGATATTTCTTTTGTTGTTGATGCTAGGTATTATGGTATCTTCCAACCTATAACCTGCATTCACAATTTCCCAAACATCTGGGTCTATAGCGCTAAGATGCATTTGCATCTTTCTTTCCAGAATGCATAGTTAGATCCATCAAAGATAGAGATTTTACCCTCATAGCCTGACATCCTTTAAACTCTGGCTGTTGGGCCAAATCAAAGAGCAACCTGCTCTGATACCAATTAAAAGGATCGTAGGTGCCGACTAGAGGGGGGGTAAATAGGAGGCTAACCAAATTTTAAACAAATTATTCTCTTTATCTAGATTAAGGCTTAACAGATCAAAAGGTTGAGCTAGATGTGTGACAGGTCAGCTATACAGGCAGTATTTCATATGTAAGTTAACACACAGCTGTCACACAGGTGGTTAACACAGGTAAACAGATAGCCCTAAACAAATGTGCTAGATAGATGGCTGTGTAACAGGTTACTGGCATAGATAATAGATAAGCAATACAGCAACTGTGACACAGCTAGACTAACACAGGCAAAGAGAAAGGATTGCAGCTAGAGTGAGTATAACAGTAAATCACACAAGCATGCAAATCAGATTATCAAGCAAGTACTGAATGTATAGTCCTCAGAGAGACAAGGGGTTTTTCACCGAAGTTCCCACTCTTTTCAGAGATGTATATCTCCGTTGGAGAGGCTACTCTGAAGAGATCACCAGCACTAAATCGTGCTTGTTCTCCAAGTACCTGAGCTTTCAGGTCTCCTTCTCTTACTTGTGGAAGTCCTTTCGCCTTGCAGTAGGTAGACTTCAAAATTGCCCTCACAAATTACTACACCAGCCCACACAAGCTTGGGTGGTCACAGCAACTCCTACACCCGTCTAGGAGTAGACACTCCATGAAAGAATCTGCAACAACAACTCTTGGAGAAACCAGTGCTCACTGCTCAAAGCTCACTACCTCAGAAAACACTTCTCCTGCACAGTCTTCACTGACGGGCAAAAAATACCCGTCAGCGGTACCGTACACCACTGACGGGCGAACATGTACCCGTCAGTGAATATTCCAATACACGGTCCAAATTCAGAAGAAAAAATAATTACTGACGGGTCAAAACAAATTGCCCGTCAATGAATGTGTATTTCTACTAACGAACAGTTCTACTGACGGGCACGTTATTATTGCCCGTCAAGTTCCTCAAGGTTCAGTGGAGCAACCACACTGAAGATGAAGCTACATGGGAACGCGAAAACTGGCTCAGGACCGAATTTCCTGCATTGTTTGCCGACCGTTAAAGATCTCGGGTCGAGATCTTTTTAAGGGGGGTAGGTTTTGTAACACCCAATTTGAACGATTAGGGTTTTGATCGGCATTCATGTATACATGGCATCATCATCACCACACCTTGTTTAAACCTAGTTGTATATCGATTTAACTTTATAGAATATGTTAATATTTCATCCTCGGTGGATAATTGTTGCAAACACCAATCAACTTATTTGAAGTATTCAAAATAACAAAGTCATTAATAAGGGTAGAGGGGGTCATCGAACCCTCCGGTGAATCCCCGTCCCTAACCCGGAAACCCTAAGGAGCTGGAAATTAGGGAGTGGTGGCAGAGCAGAGTTTAGTAGATAAGAAGGTTCCAAGATTGCATACATAGCTCCGAAGGTAGAAACCCTAAACCATCGACAGATTTCAGAAATCCTGGAAGCATTTAAAAACCTAATTGAGGGGTAAACCCTAAGTCGGGACTTGAATGGGGTCGTGAGTCAAATATTGCCCGCAGCAATTCAAACCCTTACAGTAGGTCCCATTAATCACCTTGAAGCCCCTGCCAAAATTTCATAATTTTTGGAGCTATTTTGGCACATGAAATACCACAAAAACAAATCCCAAATCAAACCCTAAATTGAATTTGAATGGGAACCTAGGTCAAATTTCATCCAAATCAGTTCAAACTCCTCCAGAACATCTCAGATAATATACTAAAGCTCCTGTAAAAATTTCATAAAATTTGGAGTAGAAATTGTACATAAAATAACGATGGGGGTAGCTCTGAGAAATAGAAATTAAAAATAAAAAGAAAAACCCTAACTACTCGGGCCGACAGCCCACTCGGCCGGCCCAGCTGGCGGCCCATTTCCTCCGCGCGCCCGCGCCCCTCTGCCCTCTCCCGCTGACGCTCCGGGCCCGCTGTCAGCCTCCCCCTCTCCACCGCAGCGCCCCGGGCCCCGCCTGTCAGGGCGCGTCGGCCACGTCCCGGCCGCGGGTACGCCGGCGTGGGCGGTGCCCCGCCCCCGACGCCACCGGTCCGAGCCGCCGCCGCCCTTTAAAGCCTCCTCCCGACCGGCCCTCTCCTCCCTCCTCCTCGCAGTCCCCGTCTCCCCAAACCCTAGGCCACTGTCGGAGCTCCCGAGCCCTTCTTCCCCATCGCCGATCCAACTCCGGTGAGCAATCGGCGCAACACCGGCCCGTTTCTCCCTCCAATTCTCAGCCCACTAGCTAGCCCCGGTCCTCCTCAACACCTTAACCTCTTCCATTTTCTCAGAGCAGCTCCCGAGTGCCCCGACGCCGTCTTCTTCCCCGCAGCCGGCCATCTTCCCCGGCGAGCTCCTACTCCGGTTCCAGTGGTCCTTCTCTCCCCTTTTCTACGCCCGGAGCTTCCACTCATCTCCCTTAACCCCCCGTGTTCTCCCCTTTGCAGCTCGGTGCCCGGAAGCCCCTCCTCACCGGACCCCGACACTCCTCGCCGCCGGCCTCCGTCGCCAGCCCGTGTCCGGCCTCCTCCATCCTCCAGAGCAACCGATTCGACACCGGGGTGAGCTCCAGATCACTTTGCTGCACTCCCGAGCCGCCCCGTGCCCTAGCGCCTCCTCCGGCGAGTCGCCGGCGAGACCGCCGCCTCCCCGGGTTGCCTTTTCGGCCGGATCCGAGAGAGAAGAGTGGGGGAGGGCACGTGTCGCCCCCCGGGCTACTTCCCGAGCCTGAGCCACTGGCCGTGGGGGGTCCACCGGTCAGCCGGGTGCGTTTATGAGAGGGGTTTTCGGGGTGGGTTCTCGGGTAGGTTTAGTGTTGGTGTCCTGTTGCGCAGAGAGAAGGAGGGTTTACTTCGGGTGTACCTAGCAATTAGGGTTAGGGTTTGTTTAGGGCAGATTTTATACTGAATTTCAAACCTCCATATCTTTTGAACCACAACTCCAAATTTGATGAATTTTATATTGTTGGAAAGCTCATGAAAAACTCTACAAGATGGCTGAATCAAAAGTTTAATTCGATTACATGCACAGTAGGTTACCTAGGGTTTTGTCGATGGTTCCGTCGAGCTTCAAAGGGCGATAACTTTTCATCCGTAGCTCGGATTTTAGCAAACCTTATATCGATGAAAAGCTTATGAAGTTTCCTACAGATTGACTGAAACAAAAATTAGTTTTTGATACATGCATAGCCCCATATTTAGAATGGTTGTTTTGCCCTGTCGCAACCCCATAAAACCCTAGCTTTACGAGTTAATCTCCGATTCGTACGATTTCAAGTATTCCAAACTCCTAATGCATAACTCAACTTAATATTGACTTATTACGCACCTTTGTAATGTTCCACCACTAAAGTCGCAACCCTAACTCGTCGGAGCATTTTAAATCGCCTTGCATGCATTCTAGGTATCGCATGTCTCCGGTGACCTAATGTGAACCCATGTAGATCATTCCGACTCTTCGACACCCACTACACACCTAGTCTCGTGTAACTCACATCATTCATACATGCATACATGCTGTCTTCTTATTTCTTTCTCGTTTGTTTCCGGTGTCGTCATTACTCGAAACAGAGACAGAAGAGGACGACCACCCGGCTTACGAGACCTCGCAAGATCAGGAACAACCCGAATCAGGCAAGCAGAGCTTGTTGCATCTTTACCTTCCGTACTCTTGTGTATGCCCTTGTTATGTGTGCTATGTGTAAGAATGTTTATTTGTGGATCGTCGCAAAGTTGCGTACACTAGCATGCGTAGGATGTGTCTTATGTCGAGAACATCTGATGGCTCTTCAACTAAATGATTAAGTGAGTTGTGAGAGCCGAGGGCGTGCACAATGGGTACGGTTGGTGTTCATCGTAGTTTGATGGTGACCCAGGAGTAAGTAGAGATTTGTCGTCACACCAACCCTATCTTCAGCGTGTCACTATCCCTTATCACACGTGAACGCTAGCGAGAACCAACACTGAGGATAGTTGGGGTAAGCCTCCATGCACTTTGTGAGGCTCGCTACCTCCAAACTGTTATGCACTCACTATGCCTGCAGGGGTTGAGTTGTCGGTAGTGGTTCGAGAGATAAAAATGAACTTGGGGATTGGAGCAATTTGGATTGGATTTAGGGGCTGCCCTGATTGAATTGGATGATGTTTTATGGATTGCTTTGGATTGGACTCATGGGCTGTCCCAACAGATTTGGATTTGTTGAGTTGATCTCGTGGTAAATCGATCGTGATATGTTGGTATCCTGAGTTGGATTTGTTACTTTGACTGTCTTCATTTCACCTTGATAATGTTATCTTATTAACTTGTATATTGTTACTCTGAGAAGCATTCATGTTTAATTACTGTTGTACTAGTATGAGTAGGACATTTAATCAAGCACGAATAAGTCTTGCGAGTACGTTCGTACTCACCTAGGTTATTCCTAGAGCTTGCAGGTGAGCCGGTGGTCGAAGATTATTTCGATGATGCCTGAACTTGTGTTTCCGCGGTAGTGTTCGACTCATGGGATGGGTTGTAGCTTTCGTTCAGCGGTCATCGTGCCGCTGTGGGACTCATTTACTGTTCTTTCGCTGTCGTTTATTTACTCCGTACTCGGATATGGTTTCGGATATGACCGACTGATGTAATATGTTGTCCCATCGTGGACTGTTATTAGTACTATCGTGTTGTAGAGCTTTGTGACGATATCCGAGTTGTTAGATCAGGCTGCCCCTGCACGATGTGTGAATGATATCAAGTGTACGGGTATGCCGTGAAGAGTCGAAGCTGTACCTTGTTCTACTAAGTCGAGCAGGTGTTGGTTGAGTGACCCGCTGGCTGAGATGCTATGCCGGCCAGGCAGGGTGTGGGCGTGTTCTACCGGGCTTTCGAGCGACCCACTAGCCCCCGGGCTAGGTTAGGGTGTGGGTAGAACTGCCGGACTCCTCCGACCTTGTTTGTCGTGGTAGGATTCGAGAACGACTCTGAACCTTCACCGGGTCATGGAATCGTATGTGGTTCTGGGAAGATTGGTCGCTTCCGGCCGGCTCGCACGTGGCGGGTGTCGGATCGTTCCGCTTTGGTGCGTACGGCGCAGGTACCGTGCCACCGGGCTGACGAGTCCTTCGGTCCTTGGCGACTTCGCGTTCCCTTGGTCATATGCAATTCCGGGTCCGTGACAGCTTGGTATCAGAGCCGAGCTGACCGTAGGAAGCCAATTGCAGGTGGTCGTTAGATAGGACTCACCAATGTCGAGAAAACTATTTGCAAATTAAACCCTATGTTTAAATTTAATAAGTAGATTGCTTTTTATTCCTTAACCTCATCACTCTTAGTTCTGAATGTTCTTCCCTATTGCATTTGTTTTTCCTTGTGTGGCTAACCCTATCCTCACTAACCTTAAAATTCCTTAGGATGGTGTACAATGTTGTGACCAACCCACATCAGCTGGGAGGTTGGGCTACCCTATTGTGGAGGATGTTGGAGTATCTTGGAGTGCCCCAGGAAGACCTCCCTGCTTTCCACGCCAAGACCTACAAGGTTCACGGGAAGACTCATTTTTGGATGGGATGGATCACAGTGAGAGTTTCGGATCTGGATCAAACCTTTACAGCACCCAGGCCAAGTGAGCTGGATGCCCGACTGGAAGCCTCAAGGAAAGCAGTTCTCCACCTACGGCATCACTTCGATGAGATCTTCCTATTCTCCCCCTTCCGTCTCATTCCCCAGGTTACTGATGGTGGCGCCCGCATTATGGTACCAGCGCCAAGTGACGACGACGAAGAAGATGAGACGGAGATGGAGACGGCTAATCACATTGTCTCTGCAGAAGTAATGCACGATAGGTTGTATAGGGACTATGGGAATGCTACTCGAGAGGTGGAACGACTGACCAGAGTTAACCGCAAGCTCCGCTCCGAATTGCGCCGAAGGTATCGTGTGCCGGATGAAGATGAGTCCTGTGGAGAGAGTCCTTTTGTTCCAGTACAAGAGCCGACCCAAACTCCACCCAGTAAGGCCAATCAACCTCAGAGTTCGGGAGCAAAGCCACGTAAAAGGATGACCTCCCGACAGTACCTTCGGCTCTTCACCCCAAAACCCTCAGAAGGAGATACCTTGACACCAGCCGCTTCGGTTCCCACTAATGAAGCCGCTGCAGAAGAAGAAGAGGAAGAGGACCCTGAGGAGCGTGTTTGGTACACCACCAGCAACCCGTCAACTGACGAAGAGTAGGATGAGTGGTTGAAGGATAGGATTCAAAGTACCCAGTCGTAGAAGTTAGTCGTCGTAGTGCCGATTGGATTCTAGTGGCAAGTTGTTGAAGGTCTTATTATGGATTGTAAACTGAACCAAACCCTAAGTCTAAGTTATCTTTTGGAGGCATGTAATTGGGTACGTGTGGCTGCAATTTTGGTAATTTGTATACGTTTATTTCACCATAAGGGTGATCTAAATCGCAGCCCACCTATGAACCATGTTAAATGTGTAATGCAATTGAGGATTATGGTCAACCGGTTCTGCTTTGTTGTGTGCCATGTTCATGACATATCTCGTTGTACTATAGTCCAATTGGTTTGTCTTCCTGGCTTCTCGAGTTGCCGTCTCACTTCGTGTCCTTTGGTTGCAACAGAATGGCGTCAGGAACACGTGGGGCTGCTCGTGGACGCCGGGAACGTGAGGAGGAAGAAGTGCCACCCCCTCCCCAGCAGCCCAGTATTGCGGATCTGCTGGTGACCCAGAACCGGATCCTGGAGCAGCTTGCTCGCAATCAAGGCGGTGGAGGCGGACAAGCTAGAGGCAGCCTGTCCGAGTTCCAGCGAACGCAACCGCCCACCTTCGACCAAGCCGATGACCCGCTGGAGGCAGATAGCTGGATCCGACAAATTGAAAGGAAACTCGAGCTAGCAGAGTGCGCTGAAGCTAACAAGGTCAGGTTCGCTTCCCACTGCCTGGCAGGCGCTGCCGCAGAATGGTGGGAAAACTTCTTGGCCACGCAAGTTGCTGGCCATGTGGTCACGTGGGACGAGTTCAAGACCGGTTTCCGCAATTTCCATATCCCCGACGGAATCATGAACTTGAAGAGGGAGGAGTTCCGAGATCTCCGCCAAGGCAAGAAACCCATCATGGAATTCCTTCGCGAATTCAACCACTTATCGCGATATGCCTCTCAGGAAGTTTCCACCGATAGAGAGAAGGTTCGGCACTTTATGGACAAATTGAACGATGAGATGCGGGCAAGGCTAGCCACTGTTGACGTGCGCGACTTTCAGTACTTGGTGGATAAAGCCATTAACATAGAAGCAAGAGAGTCCGTCCTCAGCCAGAATCGCAAGCACGAAAGAGAGATTCAGAAGTCAGCCGCTAGTAGCTCTCAAAAGCCGCGGGTATGGCAGCAGCAGCCACCCCGCCCTGCAGCACAGTATCCACCCAGGTCTCAGGGATATGCGCCGCGCCCTCAGCAACCAGCCTATCAGCCTCGCCCTCAGGGAGGACAGCAGCGACCCTTGCCCGACTTGAGCAAGGTTAGATGCTACAACTGCGGGAACATGGGACATTTTGCCAACCACTGCAGTCTTCCACGCACAGGAAACACCTATGCCCCCAACCTGCAGCAGGGGCAGCCAAGAGGAGGTCCGCAAGCCAAAGGATCAGCTCCAACCAAGTCCCAAGCCCCTGGCCGTGGCCGAGTCAACCACGTCACGGCGGAGGAAGCACAGGACGCACCAGAGGTGGTGCTGGGTACGCTCTCGGTGAACTCAACTCCTGCTACAGTTCTTTTTGATTCCGGAGCATCCCATTCATTCATATCAAGCAAGTTTGCACATGACAATCGTATTCCTTCATCAGCATTGCATTCCCCTCTTATTATTGCAACTCCCGGCTCGGAATTAAGGACCGAGCTGATTTGTGAGGGTGTTACGGTAGAGATCGGCGGGGAAATGTTTCTGGCCAACATGGTAGTTCTGGGATCAGCAGGACTAGATGCTATATTGGGCATGAACTGGTTGGTCCAGCACAAAGCCAAAATAGACTGCGCCAGAAGATCAGTGTCTCTTACCTCCCAGTCTGGTAAGGAAGTGATATTCGTGTCCTCGTCCCCGTCAGGATGTCTCTTTGCTTTGAGTGGTAACCAAGATCAGGGAGTTGAGATGGTCCCCGTAGTATGTGAGTATCCGGATGTCTTTCCGGAAGAATTGCCGGGTATGCCACCTGATCGGGCAGTAGAGTTTGTTATTGACCTTCCACCTGGAACTGCTCCGGTGTCGAAACGTCCTTATCGGATACCCCCGAATGAGCTGATGGAGATGAAGAAGCAACTCCAGGAACTTGAGGAAAATGGTTTCATCCGACCCAGTTCATCGCCGTGGGGTTGCCCTGCGATGTTTGTGAAGAAGAAAGATTCAAGCCTCAGGATGGTGGTCGACTACCGACCGTTGAATGAACTCACCGTGAAGAACAAGTACCCCCTTCCCCAGATTGATGACCTCTTTGATCAGCTAACCGGAGCCTGCGTCTTCTCCAAAATAGATCTCCGGTTAGGCTACCATCAGATTAAGATTAGATCCGAAGACATCCCGAAGACAGCTTTTACCACCCGATATGGAGCATATGAGTACACCGTCATGTCTTTCGGCCTAACCAACGCCCCTTCCACCTTCATGCAACTCATGAATTCCATGTTCATGGAGTATCTGGATCGGTTTGTTGTCGTCTTCATCGACGACATCCTCATCTATTCCAAGTCAGAGTCTGAACATAAAGATCACTTGAGAATGGTACTGGATAAGCTCCGAGAGCATCGTCTCTATGCAAAATTCTCGAAGTGTGAATTTTGGAAACATCACGTGGAGTTCTTAGGTCATGTACTATCGGCTACAGGTGTTGCAGTAGACCCAAGCAAGGTGCAAGCCGTCCAAGAATGGAAGCAGCCTAAGTCAGTTACACAGATTCGTAGCTTTCTAGGTTTGGCAGGCTACTACCACCGCTTCATTGAAGGATTCTCTTCCATAGCCAAGCCAATGACAGAGCTGCTGAAGAAAGAGGCCAAGTTTATATGGTCCGACAAGTGTGAAAAGAGTTTCCAAGAGCTTAAAGAAAGGTTGACTTCAGCCCCAGTGCTTACCCTCCCAGATGTCCATAAAGACTTTGAAGTGTATTGCGATGCCTCGCTGAACGGATTGGGCTGTGTCCTCATGCAAGAGGGACGCGTGGTAGCTTATGCTTCACGTCAGTTGCGTCCCCATGAGGCCAATTACCCCACTCACGACCTGGAGCTAGCAGCTGTGGTTCACGCTCTCAAGATATGGCGCCATTACCTTATCGGTAACCGCTGTGAAATTTACTCAGATCATAAGAGCCTGAAGTATCTGTTCACCCAACCGGACCTGAACCTCCGTCAGAGAAGGTGGCTTGAGCTCATCAAGGATTATGACCTCGGTTTAAATTATACCCCGTGCAAGGCTAACGTCGTGGCTGATGCCCTCAGTCGGAAAGCTTACTGCAACAACCTCGTGATTATGGAGCAACAACCAGCACTTCATGAAGAATTCCAACGGCTCAATCTGGAGATGGTTGAGCAAGGTACCCTCGCCACACTTGAAGTAAAACCATCTTTAGAAGAGCAAGTCAAGGCTGCCCAAGCCCAGAACGCCGGTATGCAAAAGATTCGGGAAAAAGTGAAGCATGGGACAGCGACCTGTTTCACTGAAGACAAGGATGGAGTGTTGTGGTTTGGAAAGCGACTTGTGGTGCCCAAGGATCAAGAACTAAAGGACCAAATCCTTCATGAAGCACACAACTCCCCGTTGGCTATTCACCCCGGCAGTACCAAGATGTACCAAGACCTTCGCCGCCAATTCTGGTGGACCCAAATGAAGCGGGAGATTGCCCAATATGTTGCCGAATGTGACGTGTGCCGCCGTGTGAAAGCCGAACACCAGAGACCAGCGGGCCTGCTTCAGTCGCTCCCCGTTCCTAAGTGGAAGTGGGAAGAAATTGGAATGGACTTTGTAGTTGGTTTGCCGAGGTCCCCGAAGGGCAATGACGCCATATGGGTGATTGTGGATCGCCTCTCCAAGGTTGCTCACTTCATCCCGGTGAAGACCACCCATAAAGTGAGTCAACTAGCAAGGTTATACATCGCCCGAATCGTTTGCCTCCATGGTGTTCCCAAGAGAATCATTTTGGATAGAGGCACCCAGTTCACCAGCCGATTCTGGAAATGCCTACATGAAGCTATGGGAACTTCTCTATCCTTCAGCACTGCTTTTCATCCTCAAACCAGTGGTCAGGTTGAGCGGACAAATCAGATTCTGGAGGATATGTTAAGATCGTGTGCGCTCACACTAGGTTCCAACTGGGAAGATTGCTTGCCATATGCAGAGTTTGCTTACAACAACAGCTATCAGACCAGTCTTGGTATGGCCCCCTTTGAGGTACTTTATGGAAGAAAATGTAGGACTCCATTGAATTGGTCCGAGACCGGAGAAAGGCAGTTCTTTGGACCTAATCCAATTGAGGAAGCCGAAGACCTAGTTCAACTCATCCGCGAGCGTCTTCGTGAAGCTCAATCCAGGCAGAAGAGCTATGCTGATCCTCATCGCCGAGAGGTTACCTTTCAGGTTGGAGACAGTGTGTATCTCAGGGTCACTCCGTTTAGAAGTGTCCGTCGCTTTGCAATGAAAGGGAAGCTAGCTCCTCGCTATATTGGTCCTTATCGAGTTTTAACCAAACGAGGGACCGTGGCCTATCAGTTGGAACTACCTCCAGGGCTGTCTCGGATGCACGATGTCTTCCATGTGTCCCAGCTCAAAGCTTGCTATCGAGTTCCTGAGACGAAGATCAACCCTGAGATCGATGTACTGCATAAAGATCTCTCCTATCGGGAACATCCGGTGTGTATTCTCGATGAGACCGAGCGCAAGACTCGAAGTCGCACCATCAAGTTCCTCAAGGTTCAGTGGAGCAACCACACTGAAGATGAAGCTACATGGGAACGCGAAAACTGGCTCAGGACCGAATTTCCTGCATTGTTTGCCGACCGTTAAAGATCTCGGGTCGAGATCTTTTAAGGGGGGTAGGTTTTGTAACACCCAATTTGAACGATTAGGGTTTTGATCGGCATTCATGCATACATGGCATCATCATCACCACACCTTGTTTAAACCTAGTTGTATATCGATTTAACTTTATAGAATATGTTAATATTTCATCCTCGGTGGATAATTGTTGCAAACACCAATCAACTTATTTGAAGTATTCAAAATAACAAAGTCATTAATAAGGGTAGAGGGGGTCATCGAACCCTCCGGTGAATCCCCGTCCCTAACCCGGAAACCCTAAGGAGCTGGAAATTAGGGAGTGGTGGCAGAGCAGAGTTTAGTAGATAAGAAGGTTCCAAGATTGCATGCATAGCTCCGAAGGTAGAAACCCTAAACCATCGACAGATTTCAGAAATCCTGGAAGCATTTAAAAACCTAATTGAGGGGTAAACCCTAAGTCGGGACTTGAATGGGGTCGTGAGTCAAATATTGCCCGCAGCAATTCAAACCCTTACAGTAGGTCCCATTAATCACCTTGAAGCCCCTGCCAAAATTTCATAATTTTTGGAGCTATTTTGGCACATGAAATACCACAAAAACAAATCCCAAATCAAACCCTAAATTGAATTTGAATGGGAACCTAGGTCAAATTTCATCCAAATCAGTTCAAACTCCTCCAGAACATCTCAGATAATATACTAAAGCTCCTGTAAAAATTTCATAAAATTTGGAGTAGAAATTGTACATAAAATAACGATGGGGGTAGCTCTGAGAAATAGAAATTAAAAATAAAAAGAAAAACCCTAACTACTCGGGCCGACAGCCCACTCGGCCGGCCCAGCTGGCGGCCCATTTCCTCCGCGCGCCCGCGCCCCTCTGCCCTCTCCCGCTGACGCTCCGGGCCCGCTGTCAGCCTCCCCCTCTCCACCGCAGCGCCCCGGGCCCCGCCTGTCAGGGCGCGTCGGCCACGTCCCGGCCGCGGGTACGCCGGCGTGGGCGGTGCCCCGCCCCCGACGCCACCGGTCCGAGCCGCCGCCGCCCTTTAAAGCCTCCTCCCGACCGGCCCTCTCCTCCCTCCTCCTCGCAGTCCCCGTCTCCCCAAACCCTAGGCCACTGTCGGAGCTCCCGAGCCCTTCTTCCCCATCGCCGATCCAACTCCGGTGAGCAATCGGCGCAACACCGGCCCGTTTCTCCCTCCAATTCTCAGCCCACTAGCTAGCCCCGGTCCTCCTCAACACCTTAACCTCTTCCATTTTCTCAGAGCAGCTCCCGAGTGCCCCGACGCCGTCTTCTTCCCCGCAGCCGGCCATCTTCCCCGGCGAGCTCCTACTCCGGTTCCAGTGGTCCTTCTCTCCCCTTTTCTACGCCCGGAGCTTCCACTCATCTCCCTTAACCCCCCGTGTTCTCCCCTTTGCAGCTCGGTGCCCGGAAGCCCCTCCTCACCGGACCCCGACACTCCTCGCCGCCGGCCTCCGTCGCCAGCCCGTGTCCGGCCTCCTCCATCCTCCAGAGCAACCGATTCGACACCGGGGTGAGCTCCAGATCACTTTGCTGCACTCCCGAGCCGCCCCGTGCCCTAGCGCCTCCTCCGGCGAGTCGCCGGCGAGACCGCCGCCTCCCCGGGTTGCCTTTTCGGCCGGATCCGAGAGAGAAGAGTGGGGGAGGGCACGTGTCGCCCCCCGGGCTACTTCCCGAGCCTGAGCCACTGGCCGTGGGGGGTCCACCGGTCAGCCGGGTGCGTTTATGAGAGGGGTTTTCGGGGTGGGTTCTCGGGTAGGTTTAGTGTTGGTGTCCTGTTGCGCAGAGAGAAGGAGGGTTTACTTCGGGTGTACCTAGCAATTAGGGTTAGGGTTTGTTTAGGGCAGATTTTATACTGAATTTCAAACCTCCATATCTTTTGAACCACAACTCCAAATTTGATGAATTTTATATTGTTGGAAAGCTCATGAAAAACTCTACAAGATGGCTGAATCAAAAGTTTAATTCGATTACATGCACAGTAGGTTACCTAGGGTTTTGTCGATGGTTCCGTCGAGCTTCAAAGGGCGATAACTTTTCATCCGTAGCTCGGATTTTAGCAAACCTTATATCGATGAAAAGCTTATGAAGTTTCCTACAGATTGACTGAAACAAAAATTAGTTTTTGATACATGCATAGCCCCATATTTAGAATGGTTGTTTTGCCCTGTCGCAACCCCATAAAACCCTAGCTTTACGAGTTAATCTCCGATTCGTACGATTTCAAGTATTCCAAACTCCTAATGCATAACTCAACTTAATATTGACTTATTACGCACCTTTGTAATGTTCCACCACTAAAGTCGCAACCCTAACTCGTCGGAGCATTTTAAATCGCCTTGCATGCATTCTAGGTATCGCATGTCTCCGGTGACCTAATGTGAACCCATGTAGATCATTCCGACTCTTCGACACCCACTACACACCTAGTCTCGTGTAACTCACATCATTCATACATGCATACATGCTGTCTTCTTATTTCTTTCTCGTTTGTTTCCGGTGTCGTCATTACTCGAAACAGAGACAGAAGAGGACGACCACCCGGCTTACGAGACCTCGCAAGATCAGGAACAACCCGAATCAGGCAAGCAGAGCTTGTTGCATCTTTACCTTCCGTACTCTTGTGTATGCCCTTGTTATGTGTGCTATGTGTAAGAATGTTTATTTGTGGATCGTCGCAAAGTTGCGTACACTAGCATGCGTAGGATGTGTCTTATGTCGAGAACATCTGATGGCTCTTCAACTAAATGATTAAGTGAGTTGTGAGAGCCGAGGGCGTGCACAATGGGTACGGTTGGCGTTCATCGTAGTTTGATGGTGACCCAGGAGTAAGTAGAGATTTGTCGTCACACCAACCCTATCTTCAGCGTGTCACTATCCCTTATCACACGTGAACGCTAGCGAGAACCAACACTGAGGATAGTTGGGGTAAGCCTCCATGCACTTTGTGAGGCTCGCTACCTCCAAACTGTTATGCACTCACTATGCCCGCAGGGGTTGAGTTGTCGGTAGTGGTTCGAGAGATAAAAATGAACTTGGGGATTGGAGCAATTTGGATTGGATTTAGGGGCTGCCCTGATTGAATTGGATGATGTTTTATGGATTGCTTTGGATTGGACTCATGGGCTGTCCCAACAGATTTGGATTTGTTGAGTTGATCTCGTGGTAAATCGATCGTGATATGTTGGTATCCTGAGTTGGATTTGTTACTTTGACTGTCTTCATTTCACCTTGATAATGTTATCTTATTAACTTGTATATTGTTACTCTGAGAAGCATTCATGTTTAATTACTGTTGTACTAGTATGAGTAGGACATTTAATCAAGCACGAATAAGTCTTGCGAGTACGTTCGTACTCACCTAGGTTATTCCTAGAGCTTGCAGGTGAGCCGGTGGTCGAAGATTATTTTGATGATGCCTGAACTTGTGTTTCCGCGGTAGTGTTCGACTCATGGGATGGGTTGTAGCTTTCGTTCAGCGGTCATCGTGCCGCTGTGGGACTCATTTACTGTTCTTTCGCTGTCGTTTATTTACTCCGTACTCGGATATGGTTTCGGATATGACCGACTGATGTAATATGTTGTCCCATCGTGGACTGTTATTAGTACCATCGTGTTGTAGAGCTTTGTGACGATATCCGAGTTGTTAGATCAGGCTGCCCCTGCACGATGTGTGAATGATATCAAGTGTACGGGTATGCCGTGAAGAGTCGAAGCCGTACCTTGTTCTACTAAGTCGAGCAGGTGTTGGTTGAGTGACCCGCTGGCTGAGATGCTGTGCCGGCCAGGCAGGGTGTGGGCGTGTTCTACCGGGCTTTCGAGCGACCCACTAGCCCCCGGGCTAGGTTAGGGTGTGGGTAGAACTGCCGGGCTCCTCCGACCTTGTTTGTCGTGGTAGGATTCGGGAACGACTCTGAACCTTCACCGGGTCATGGAATCGTATGTGGTTCTAGGAAGATTGGTCGCTTCCGGCCGGCTCGCACGTGGCGGGTGTCGGATCGTTCCGCTTTGGTGCGTACGGCGCAGGTACCGTGCCACCGGGCTGACGAGTCCTTCGGTTCTTGGCGACTTCGCGTTCCCTTGGTCATATGCAATTGCGGGTCCGTGACATCCCCATTCTTCTCCCCTACTCCCCATCTCCTCCTCCGGCCGAGCTCTCCAAGAAAAACCACCGCCGCCTCGGAGGCTCCGATCCCGCCTCCAGCAGCCACCGCCGGCGCGTCGCCGACTAGTTCCCCGTGCTCCTCCTCTTCGCAAGTGGCGCTTCCCCGTGCCGAGAGCACCCCTGTGCCTCTGCGGATTCGAGCTGCCGCCCACTGCCAGGTCCCCCCTTCCCACCTCCCCCACCCGCTGCACATCAACACGAATTCAGTTTTATTCCGACTGATTGATTGATTGCAACTCGGCTGCAAGGAGAGGTCTCTGCGAGTCTGCGACGTTCTTGGGTTGTTGGTTTGTTGTTTGTTGATTTGAGTGTCTCGGAGGTCTTGGATTTCGCATAGGTATGTGGCTTTCTCGGTGGTTGGATCTCTGCTCCTGTGAATTGATGTGATTTCTTGTTAGATTTGGGTTCTAGATGAGAGATTGATGCGGTTTATGTGTGTACTTTGCAGGAAAAAGGATCTTTTCTTCTCTCGGCTGTGGGATTGATGCGGGGGAGGTGTGAAGCCTGGTTGTTAACTAATGCTTCTGGAGAGATTCGGGGGAGAGGAGCGCGCGGTGAGGAGGCGGTGGAGGCGGAAGCGCCGAACAGTTGGACACCAGCGCAGCGACGGACGAGACGTAGCCAGCGGGGGACGAGGCCAGGAAGAGGGCTGCTTCGTCAGATCCCTGGGGGCTGCCTTTTTTTGTTTTTTCAGTGCATCTCCACTGACGGGCGCGGCCGCCTGTCAGTGGCTTTTTTATCTCCACTGACGGGAGCTTACTGACGGGCGCAAAACCGGTCAGTGAAGACGGTTTTGTGCCCGTCAGTGAAAGTATATTGTGAGGTAGTGGCTCTAACTCTCTTGAACTAAGACTTAAGAAGATTTGCTTCTGTTTAGGAGAAAAGAGGTCTGCAATGGTCGAAATGGATTGAAGCGGTTTGGCAAAGGTTGAACAAAAGTTTCTGCACAGGTTGAGGTCTGAGACCTCCCCTGGTACTCTATATATAGAGTCCACAAGCACCTGACCGTTACACTCATGCCACGTAGGATTAAGTGGCTCACCGGTGACAGGCACCGGTGACACAGCTAATCACAATGCACAATGATAACCGGTTCAGGTAGATCGACACCTGTGTCACTGGCGGCTGACACAGGTGAAACCCTAACTGACGTAGCCTCACTACTCAGCCCGGTCCTGGCACATTACATGCCCTCAGCGCACAAACTCTAATGCCTAATAAGGAGAGAACCTCCAACAATCTTCTGACTCGGCAAACAGACTATTGCAGTGCAGTTCCCTTAGCATTTACAAGCTCTCCCCTGGCACAGTGATGTACCTGAGTCATAGAGCGGTTGTTCACCTGTGACACAGCTATGCCACACAGGTAACTTTGGCTCTAGGGTTTTAGGCCACTACCACAGCAATGTGCTAGCACAACCCAGTTTCACACTTGTGCAAAACTGTTGTTACAGGCCCACTAACCTCAAAGAATCAGTGCCACTATCTAACACTCTAAGCATTGAGCAAAAGAACCTCCAATAATCATTGCTACTTCATCTCACTTGATAGTACGGGTGTTTCCTAAGGACTCAAGAAAACAAGCAAACCTAAGCTTCAGCTTCCACCAACTGTAGTCACGGCCCTTGACGCATGAAGCCACCATCACCTCCCTTGCAACTCCTTGCACAGCACCGGCTTCTTCACAGCTATGGCACGGCTGCCTAGCGCAGCCATCTCCTTGTCCTGGAAACCACTTTTGTACTTTTGGGTGGTTATCCTTTCGTGGATGAATCCTCTTCCTAGAACCTACTTATCCTGCTTACAATCATTGTACACATTAGATTCCAGTTTAGGTTGCCATTAACCATCAAAACCATCTTAGGGGCCTAGATGCTCTTTCAGATGGTCCGGATCTCCTATACATGTCCCGAACCATCTGACCAAACCGTCTAACCGGACCTTCCCAGGCCCTCTAAACGGACCATGCCGGATGATCCCGATCTCCTCTAGAAGTCCCGAACCCTCCGACCGGACCGTCTAAATGGACCGTCCCAAACCCTAGAAAGGGTCCGTTCGGAAGATCTAGATCTCCTCTAGAAGTCCCGAACCATCCGACCAAACCGTCCAATTGTACCATCCTGGATGATGGTCCGGATCTCATCTAGACGTCCCGAACCATCCGACGAAACCGTCCAACCGGACCTTCCCGGGCCCTCCAAACGGACCAAACCGGATGATGGTCCGGATCTCCTCTAGAAGTCCCGAACCATACGACCAAACCATCCTAACGGACCGTCTTCAACCCTACAAACGGTCCGTCCAGAGGAAGGTCCGGATCTCCTCTAGAAGTCCCGAACCATTCGACCAAACCATCCAACCGGACCTTCCCGGGCCCTCCAAACAAACCGTGCCGGATGATGGTCCGGATCTCCTCTAGGAGTCCCGAACCCTCCGACCGGACCGTCTAAACGGACCGTCCCGAAACCTACAAACGCTCCGTCTGGAAGAAGGTCCGGATCTCCTCTAGATGTCCTGAACCATCCGACCAAACCGTCCAACCAGACCGTCCTGGACAGTTCAAACGGACCGTCCCGGACCATGCAAACAAACCGTCCCGGATGATGGTCCGAATCTCCTCCAGAAGTCCCGAACCATCTGACCACACCGTCCAACCGGACCTTCCTGAGCCCACCGATGGACCTTACCGGATGATGGTCCATCCGGATCAGCTCTAGAAGTCCCGAACCCTCCGACCGGATCGTCCAAACGGACCGTCTTGAACCCTTCGACCGGTCCGTCCAGAAGAAGGTCCGGATCTCCTCCAGATGTCCCAAACCTTCCGACCAAACCGTCCAACCAGACTATCCCGGGCCCTCCAAACAGACCTTGCCAGGTGATGATCCGGATCTCCTCTAGAAGTCCTGAACCCTCCGACCGGGCCGTCCAAATGGACCGTCCCGAACACCGCAAACGGCCCGTCCGGAAAAAGGTCCGGATCTCCTCCAGAAGTCCCGATCCATCCGACCAAACCGTCCTACTGGACCATCCTGGACCATTCAAATGGACCGTCCTAGATGATGTTCCGGATCTCCACTAGATGTCCCAAACCATGCGACCAAACCGTCCAACCAGACCTTCCCGGGCCCTCCAAACAAACCATGCCAGATGAAGGTCGGGATCTCCTCGAGAAGTCCTAAACCATCCGACCAAACCATTCAATCGAACCGTCCTGGACCATTTTGTAATACCCAGTTTTAATTCACGGATTAGGTCATGCATACATCCATGCATACATGTCATCATCCCCGCATCCACCTTGCATAAACTTAAATCTACAACAACTATATTTTATAGAATATGTACATATCTCATCCTCGGTGGATATTTTAGCAAACACCAATAAACTTATTTGAATTAACAACTATCAACGTCAACAATAGTAGGTGGAGGAAGATTAGGGTTTCCCAGTTGGGTCATCCCTCTAAGATTTCCCTCTCAAAGTTCCATCCAAAGCTACGAGCATTTGCCAGCTCGATTTAAATGTTCGAATTCAAACCCTAAAGTGGCAGGATTAGGGTAGGTGGATATGCAGTGCTCCTGTGGATGAAAAGTCATCAAAATTGGTAAATACCCATGAATATGATAACTCAACCCACATAAGAATTTCTAGAATTTTTGGAGAATTTTATGATCTAGTTATAGTTCAAACCTCTTTTAGGTCACATTTGAATTTAAATTCAAAATTCTGTCAAAACAGCTCCAAATGGTTTCAAAATTTTATGGTAGGGTCTAATCCTAAATATAAACATCCTGTAAAAATTTCAAATAATTTCGAATTGATTTGGGTGCTCAAATTGAATTCCAAAGAGAACTCACCCTGGAAAAAGAAAAAGGAAAAGAAAATTAAAAAGAAAACCACGCCGAGGCCCACTCGGCCGGCCCGCTAAGCCCGCTAGCGCGAGAACCCGCCTTCCCCCTTGGCATTTCCCGCTTTCTCTTTAGGAAAACGCCCCTGGCTCCATGCGCCTCCTTCCTTCTCACCCAACTGCTGGGGCCCGCGTGTCAGGCCGCCGCCGCCACATCCTCGCCGTCGAGTGGCCAAGGTGGGCGGCGCCCCACCGTCCCGACCGCACCGCCGCCCCATAAATTCCCCTTCTGACAGCCCTCCTCCCCTCCTCACCTCTCCCGCAACCCTAGCTCCCTCCGTGCTCGAGCACCACCGCACCACCACATTCCTCTTCAAGTCCGACCGGCGCTCCGGCGAGCAATCGCTGCCGTTCCGGTGCTCCCCGAGCTCCATCGCCTCCCTCCCGAGCTCACCCACCTGTCCCCGCACGTCCTCCGCCTTTTCTTTTGCAGATCCGTGCCGAGCTCCGCCGTTGCGTCGTCGTCTTCCCCACTGCCGGCTGCTTCTCCGGTGAGCCTTTCCCCGCGCAACCAACGCACCCCGAGTTCCATTTTCTAGCTCCCGAGTACCTCCTTCTCCTCCTTAACCCCCCCCCATCCCCCTCTTCTCGTAGATCTACGACCGGAGCGACCTCCCCACCGGCCACTGAAGCTCCCCTCCGCCGGTCACCGCCGTGAGCTCACCTCCCGACCTGCTTCGTCGTCTCCGCATCGCGCATCGGTCTTAGGGTGAGCTGCTGGTCCTACCACCGCCTTTCCCCAGGCTTGTCGAGCTCCGTAGCTCCCCCGAGTCCTCTCCGGCGATGTTCCAGCGAGCGAGCGCCGCCTCTCGAGCCAGTGCCACGCCAGCGCAGGGAGAGAGAGAGAGGAGGAGGAGTGACGTGGCGCTCCCTGGTTGGATCCCCATGCTCGGTCAGCTGCTGACTGGGCTCCCCTTTGTCCAGTCAGCGCTGCCACCGGGGGCCCACGCGTCAGCTGGGTGCGGTTATGGGTAGAAACTTTGGGGTGGATTAGTTGGGTACGCGTAGCAATTAGGGTTTCGCAGAAAAAGTAGGATAGGGTTAGGGTTTTGTCGATTTTTATTTATGATCTTCGAAACGCCGTAACTTTTGAACCGTAGCTCCGATTTTGACAAATTTTATATATTTGGAAACCTCAGGAAATTTCCTACAATTTGATTGAAACAAAATTTCAAAATTTGAAAGTTCACTTCAGACCAAATTGAATACGAATTAGTTCATTCCCTTTTTATGCGACGTCGTTCGATAAGTCGTAACTTGACAACCATAGCACCTAATCGTGTGATTCTAGTTGCGTTAGTTTCATATCACAAAGCCCTACTAAAATATGAACATTGTGGGTCATGACCATCTATTATGCGTAGTAATTTTCAACTCGAACTTGCAATTGAAGGTAAACGGACATGCATGCATCGTTAGGGTTATAACTCCAGTTCTACCCATCCAAACCAAGACATTCCTGTTACAGTAGGTTTCTATCACCCATAAGTCACTTTAGAATCTTGCACTCAGCATCATCCATCATGCATTCATGCTGGACTCATTGCTTTTCTTTTGTTGTTTGTTTCCGGTACTTCGTGATATATACCATAGAGCTCGAAGAAGGAGACCACCAGGCTCACGATTCAACGCAAGACCAGGAACTCTGTGGCCAAGGCAAGCAGAGCTTGTTGCATCGCTTTTATTCTATTACATGCTTGACTACTAGTAATGTGTGGATGTTTGGTTAAGAGTTTACGATTGGAACTACTTAGGATTGTTCTGAGAAGTTATTTTTCTGTGATGATTGAGAATTTAACTGATGCCCTATCAACTTAAAATTATTAAAAGTGAGATGTGAGAGCCGAAGGGGGTAGGTGCACGATGGATACGACTGGTAATTTGATGTCATGAATGCGACCCAGTGTAAGGAGAGTTTGTCGCTATACCACTCTGAGGTTACTCTATCGTAGCACTCCTCTTGTCACGCGTGGACGTCAGCGGAAGTCACCGCTATGGGTATATCTGATGGCAAGTCTCGGTCACTCGGAGCCTTGCAACCTCCGAGTGAGGAGCACTCGTTATATCCATGGTAGTTGGACAGCCAGTGACGGACCGAGAGATTGATTGGAATGAATATGTGATAGGTTGAGAACCCTCATGGTCGCCGCCGAACTCACCGCTATGGGTTATCTAATGGCAAGTCTCGGTCACTGGAGCTTTGCAACCTTCGAGTGAGGAGCACTCGATATTTCCCATAGTAGTTGGATTTGCCGGGACGGTCCAAGGGGGTTGATTAAAGTAGATGGGCGTGGGCTGCCCCAAACAACTTTGGAATGTTATGATTGATGCTCTCATGTTTGTGTTTTGAATTATACGAGATCTGAACTGTAAGTGGGAGTTGATGTGTTCCTCCCTTAATGCTATCCATGCCATGGTTCCTGCTTGTACCCTGTTAAATTAAAGTGCACCATGTTTAATTGCTGCTATACTAGTATGTGTAGGACATCTAATCAAGCACGAATAAGTCTTGTGAGTACCTTCGTACTCACCTAGGATATTCCTAGATCATTGCAGGTGAGCCAGTGGTCGAGGATTACTTCGATGATGCCTAGCGGCTTGGTTTTCTTGGTTGGCTATCGACTCGTGGGATTTTGGTGACTTTTGGGCAGCGGTTGATGCGCCGCTGCGGATTTTGGGTCTTTTATTCCGCTGTTGCATGAATCTTTCCGACTTGACTATGTTTCCGGTTATCGCCGAATGATTTATTCATATAGTCCCATGTGGACAGCTAGTTTATTATCATATCGTAGTGCTTGTGTGATGATATACTTGCTGTCCAACATATGCCCCCACCTCCCGTCTATCATGCGTGTATGTTGAATGGGGAGTGTGGTCGGATGCATATGGAGGAACTTGTTATTTTATTTCAATTCAAGGGAAGTGCAAAGTGAATGTACGGTCCATTGCCAAAGTGAGTCATACACGTTGTGGCGTATGTTTTTGGAATCGTGATCCCTCAAGCAGGCCATGGTGAGTCATACGCATTGTGTCATATGCATATCGCACGGGGCGGGGGTGGGCCATAGTCCATCGCAGGTAGCGGCTATGGTCATCGTCTTCACTAGTTGTGAATTCCTTGAATCGGTTTAAAATACTGGGTCCCTCACACATTCAAACGGACCGTCCCGGATGATGGTCCGGATCTCCTCCAGATGTTCCGAACCATCCCACCAAACCATCTAATCGGACCGTCCCGGGCCCTCCAAACGGACCGTGCCGGGCGATGGTCCGGATCTGCTCTAGAAGTCCCGAACCCTTCGACCGAACCGTCCAAACAGACCGTCCCAGACCATTCAAACAGACCGTCCCGGATGATGGTCCAGATCTCCTCTAGAAGTCCCGAAACCTCCGACCGAACCGTCCATAGAGACCGTCCCGGACATTTCAAACGGACCGTCCCGGATGATCGTCCGGATCTCCTCTAGAAGTCCCGAACCCTCCGACCGGACCATCCAAACGGACCGTCCCGAAACCAGAAATGGTACGTCCGGAAGAAGGTCCGGAACTCCTCTAGAAGTCTCGAACCATTCGACCAAACTGTCCAACCGGACTGTCCCGGGCCATTCAAACAGATCGTCCCGGATGATGGTCTGGATCTCCGCTAGAAGTCCCAAACATCGCAAACGGCCCGTCCGGAAGAAGGTTCGGATATCCTCTAGAAGTCCCGATTCATCTGACCAAACTGTCCAACCGGACCGTCCCGGACCATTCAAACAGACCGTCCCAGATGATGGTCTGGATCTCCTCTAGAAGTCCCAAACTCTCCGACCGGACTGTCCAAACGGACCATCCCGAACCTTACAAACGGTCCGTCCGAAAGAAGGTCCGGATCTCCGCTAGAAGTCCCAAACCATACGACCAAACCATCCGACCGAACCGTCCCGGACCATTCAAACGGACCGTCCCGGACGATCGTCCGGATCTCCTCTAGAAGTCCTGAACCCTCCGACCAAACCGTCCAACTGAACCTTTCCGGGCCCTCCAGACGGACCGTGCCGGATGATGGTCTGGAACTCCTCTAGAAGTCCCGAACCCTTCAACCGGTCCATCCGGAAGAAGGTCAGGCTCTCCTCTAATAGTCTCGAACCATTCAACCAAACCATCCAACTGGACCATCTTGAACCATTCAAACGGACCGTCCCAGATGATGGTCCGGATCTCCTCTAGAAGTCCCGAACCCTTCAACCGTACCGTCCAAACTGACCATCCCGAAACCAACAAATGGTCCGTCTGGAAGAAGGTCTGGATCTCCTCTAGAGGTCCCAAACGATCCGACCAAACCGTCTAACCGGATCATCCCGGACCATTTGAACGAATCGTCCCAGATGATAGTCTAGATCTCCTCTAGAAGTCCCGAACACTCCGACCGGACTGTCCAACCGGACCGTCCTGGACCCTCCAACTGGATTATACGGAAGAACGTCCGGATCTCCTCTAGAAGTCCCGAACCATCCGACCAAACCGTCCAACCAAACCATCTCGGACCATACAAATGGACCATCCTGGAAGATGGTCTGGATCTCCTCTAGAAGTCCCGAACCTTTCGACCGGACCGTCCTGAAAACTGCAAACGGCCCGTCCGGAAGAAGGTCTAGATATCATCTAGAAGTCCTGAATCATCCGACCAAACAGCCCAAACGAACCGTTCCAGACCATCCAAACGGTCCGTCCCAGAGGATGGTTCGGATCTCCTCCAGAAGTCCCAAACCCTCCGACTGAACCGTCCAAACGGACCGTTCGGAACCGTACAAACAGACCACCCCCCGACCGGGCCGTCCAAACGGACCGTCTCGAACCCTACAAACGGTTCGTCCGAAAGAATGTCCGGATCTATTCTAGAAATCCCGAACCATCCGACCAAACCGTCCAACCGCACCATCCGGACCATTCAAACGGACCGTCCCATATGATGGTCTGGATGTCCTCTAGAGCTCCCGAACCCTCCGACCAAACCGTCCAACCGGACCGTCCCGGACCATTCAAACGGATAGTCCCGGATGATGGTCCGGATCTCCTCTAGAAATCTCGAACCATACAACCAAATCATCCAACCGGACCGTCCCGGACCATTCAAACGAACCATCCCGAATGATGGTCCGGATCTCCTCTAGAAGTCCCGAACCATCTGACCAAACCGTCCAACCGGACCGTCCCGGACCATTCAAACGGACTATCTCGGATGATGGTCTGGATCTCCTCTAGAAGTCCCAGACCCTCCGACCGGACCGTCCCCAACCCTACAGACGGTCCATCCTGGATGATGGTCCGAATCTCCTCTAATAGTCCCGAACCATCCGACCAAACCATCCAACTGGACCGTCCCGGACCATTAAAACGGACCATCCCAGATGATGGTCTGGATCTCCTCTAGAAGTCCCAAACCCTCCGACCGGACCGTCCAAACGGACCGTCCCGAACACCGCAAATGGCCCGTCCGGAAGAAGGTACGGATAACCTCTAGAAGTCCGGAACCATCCGACCAAACCGGCCCACCGAATCATCCAGGACCATTCAAGCGGACCATCCGAGATGATGGTCCGGGTATCCTGTAGAAGTCCCGAACCCTCCGACCAGACCATTCAAACAGACCGTCACGAATGATGGTTTGGATCTTCTCTAGAAGACTCGGACCCTCCGACTGGACCGTCCAAATGGACCGTCCCGACCCCTACACACGGTCCGTCCCAGATAATGGTCCGGATCTCCTCTAATAGTCGCGAACCATCCAACCAAACCATCCAACCAGATCGTCCCGGGCCCTCCGAACGGACTGTTCCGGGTGATGGTCCAGATCTCCACTAGAAGTCCCGAACCATCCGACCAAACAGTCCAACCGGACTGTCCCGGACCATTCAAACGGACCGTCCCGAATGATGATCCGGATCTCCACTAAAAGTTTCAAACCCTCCATCCGGACCGTCCAAACGGACCGTCCTAGATGATGGTCCGGATCTCCTCTAGATTTCCCTAACCATCCGACCAAAACCGTCCAACCGGACCGGTCCAGGCCCTCCAAACGGACTGTGCTGGGTGATGGTCCAAATCTGCTCTAGAAGTTCCGAACCCTCCGACCGGACTGTCCAAACAGACCGTCCCTGACCATTCAAACGGAACGTCCCGGATGATGGTCCGGATCTCCTCTAGAAGTCCCGAGCCATCTGACCCAACCGTCCAACCGGATCGTCCTGGACCATTCAAATGAACCGTCCCGGATGATGGTCCGGATCTCCTGTAGAAGTCCCGAGCCCTCCAACCGGACCGTCCGAACGGACCATCCCAAACCCTACAAACAGTTTGTTTTGAAGAAGGTCCGGATCTTCTCTAAAAGTCTCGAACCATCCGACCAAACCGTCCCACCGGACCATACCGGGCCCTCCAAACGGACCGTGCCGGGTGATGGTCCGGATCTCCTCTACAAGTCCCGAAACTTCTGACCGGAACGTCCAAATGGACCGTCCCGAACACCGCAAACGGCCCGTCCAAAAGAAGGTCTGGATATCCTCTAGAAGTCCAAAACCATTCGACCAAACCGGCTCACCGGATCATCCCGGACCATTCAAACAGACCGTCCGAGATGATGGTCCGGATCTCCTCTAGAAGTCCTGAACCCTCCGACCGGACCATTCAAACGGACCATCCCAGATGATGGTCCGGATCTCCTCTAGAAGACCCAGAACCTCCGACATGACCGTCCAAACGGACCGTCCCAAACCCTACAAACAGTCCGTCCGGAGGAAGGTCTGGATCTCCTCTAGAAGTCCCAAACCATTCGACCATACCGTCCAACCAGATCGTCCCCGACAGTTCAAATGGACCGTCCTGGACCATTCAAACAAACCGTGCCCGATGATGGTCCGGACCTCCTCTAGAAGACGCGAACCATCCGACCACACCGTCCAACCGGACCTTCCCGGCCCTTTAAACGGACCGTGCCGGATGATGGTCCGGATCAGCTCGAGAAGTCCCGAACCCTCCGATCGGATCGTCCAAACGGACCATGCTGAACCCTCCAACCGAACCGTCCAGAAAAAGATCTGGATCTCCTCCAGATGACCCAAACAATCCCGGGCCCTCCAAACGGACCGTGCCAGGTGATGATCTGGATCTCCTCTCGAAGTCCTGAACCCTCCGACCGGACCATTCAAACAGACCGTCCTAGATGATGGTCTAGATCTCCTCCAGATGTCCCGAACCATCCGACCAAACCGTCCAACCGGACCGTCCCAGGCTCTCCAAACGGATTGTGCCGGGTGATGGTCCGGATCTGCTCTAGAAGTCCCGAACCCTCCGACCGGACCGTCGAACGTCCTGGATGATGGTCGGGATCTCCTCTAGAAGTTTCGAACCCTCCGACCGGACCGTCCACATGGACCGTCCCGAACACCGGAAACGGCCTGTCCGGAAGAATGTCTGAAAATTCTCTAGAAGTCCTGAACCATCCAACCAAACCATCCAACCGGACCGTCCCGGAACATTCAAACGGACCGTCCCGGATGATGGTCAGGATCTCCTCTAGAAGTTCCGAACCCTCCGACAGGACCGTTCAAACGGACCTCTTGAACCCTACAAACGGTCCGACCGGAACAAGGTCCAGATCTTGTCTAGAAGTTCCAGACCATCCGACCAAACCGTCCAACTGGACCGTCCCAGACAATTCAAACGGACCGTCCCTAACCCTTCAAACAAACCATTACGGATGATGGCCCGGACGTCCTCTAGAAGTCCCGAACAATCCGACCACACCGTCCAACCGGACCTTCCCGGACCCTCCAAACGGACCGTGCCGGATGATCGTCCGGATCTTCTCTATAAGTCCCGAACCCTCTGACCGGTCTGTCCGGAAGAAGGTCTGGAACTGCTCCAGATGTCCCAACCATCCGACCAAACTGTCCCGGGCCCTCCAAACGGACCGTGCCGGGTGATGGTCCGGATCTCCTCTAGACATCCCGAAAACCTCCGACCGAACCGTCCAAGCGGACCGTTCCAAAAATAGCAAATGGCCCGTTCAGAAGAAGGTCAGGATATCCTCTAGAAGTCCCGAACCCTCCGACCGGACCATCCAAATGGACCGTCCCTAAAACCACAAACAGCCCGTCTGAAAGAGGCACTACTGCAGATTGACCTTCTGCTGAACCATCTCCACTGACGGGCGCAGAAGAGCCCATCGTTGGAGGAGCTAACTACTGACGGACGCAAAAGGAACCGTCAGTAGAGGACAGAGCTAGGCTGGACGTGAGGACCTCCACTGACGGGCACATAACCCGCCCATCAGCGGAGATGCAACCCGGGAGCAAAAAACCTCATACAGATGATGGGCATCTCCACTGACGGGCACTCTTTAAGCGCCCGTCAGTAGAGATGTTATTTCCGCTGACGGGCAACGCAGCTGTCCGTCAGCGGTGATTGTTCTAGGGCTGACGCATTACCGCTGACGGGCCCTTTATACGTGCCCGTCAGTGGAATGTTACTTTGTATAAAATCACAGAGGCGGCACTCACTGCTGGCCAGTGCTCTCGCGCCAACTGGCCAACAGCGAGCGCCGCCGCCGCCAACCCCCTCTCCCACCAACACTTCCCTCTCCCCAACCCTTCTCCTCTCCCTCCTTTCTTCCATTTCTTGAGATCTAGATCTAGATCTAGAGATCTTGAGCTATTTTCAATCCCAAACTCTCCCTATTCTTCATTTAACTTAGATCCCCTCTCTCTCCAACACACATCTCTCCCTCCTCCTCCTCCTCTCACTCTCTCCAACCCAATTATATCTAAAATCTATCCCTCCTCCTCTCACTCGGTAATAATGCTCTCTTTGGAATAATGATATATAAAAAGTGTTATTTTCATCTTGTATATGTATTTAATGTGATTCCCGGTCATCGAGCCGAGGCCTAGTGTTATATTTTCGCATTGATTAGTTTCGTCTCGTAGGTATCGATCGATGGATCGCAGTTGGATGTACGACAACCGGGTGACAGAGAGTTGGGCTACGGCTTTGAATGAGTTTCTTGATGTCGCCGAGCGAGATACGAGGAGAAAAGGTGGTACAAAGATTTGTTGTTCGTGTCGCGATTGCAAAAATTTGGTAATGTTCAATACAAGAGGGAGGGTGACGGTACACCTGGCGCTTAAGGGTTTCATGCCAGGTTATACACATTGGATATGTCACGGTGAGGAGGAAGATCAAGTGTTACAGCAAGATACCGAACATGGAGAAGACGATGAAGACGAGGGGAGTTTCGAATCTGAACCCGAAGAAGAAACGGGAAACAATTTGGCCGATATGGTGCAGGACGTTCATATGGTGGAGCAGGTGGTGCTAGATCCTGAGGATGAAAGAGAGGCTGCTAAGTTCACGAGACTAGTGGAAGACTCGCAAACCCCGTTGTATACCGGTTTCGATCCAGAACACACGTGTCTGTCAGTCACGCTGGAGCATCTAAGGATCAAGGCAGCCCACAACTGTCCGGACGAAGGCTTCGATGAGACATTGGCTTTTCTTGCAAAAGTTTTTTCGAAAAACAACTTGCTACCTACGAGCACCGAAGAAGCCAAGAAGGTTGTCTGCCCTCTTGGGTTAGAGGTGCAGAGGTTCCATGCGTGTCCAAATGACTGCTTTATTTACCGCAAGGAGCACGAGAAGCTGTACAAGTGTCCCACGTGCAACACGTCTAGATTTAAGAGGGGTAGAAACCAAGCCGATGATGAGGACCCAGTGACGAGTGGCGCTCCAGCAAATGTTGTATGGTATCTTCCGGTCCTTCCCCGTTTGAATCGTTTATTCGCTAACAAGAAGGAGGCAAAGCTGCTACGTTGGCACGCCGAGGGGCGAAAAACTGATGATGGAGTGATGAGACACTCTGCCGATGCTTCGCAGTGGAGGGCAATTGACGCCCAATACGATGATTTGGTATGAGTACGGACGGGATCAGTCCATTCGGCAACATGAGTAGCAGACACAGCACTTGGCCCGTGGTTCTATGGATGTACAACCTTCCTCCATGGCTCTGCATGAAACGAAAGTATATACACCTCTCTATTCTCATACAAGGGCCGAAGCAACCTGGGAACGATCTGAACATGTATCAACAATTATTGTTCGAAGAACTAGCTACACTGTGGGAACCAGGGGCCCAGGTCTGAGATGCATACGAAGAAGAGTACTTCAATCTGAAAGCGCTGTTGTTCACGATGGTCCAAGACTATCCCGCGTACGGATATCAGTCCTGCCAGTGTGTTCATGGGTACAAAGGATGTGTGAAGTGTTTGGAGTCTACTACAAGTTTACACCTAAAGGGATCCAAAAAAATCGTGTTCATGGGCCACCGAAGGTGGCTGAAACAGAACGACCCATGAGGCAAGAGAAGGAATTGTTTGACAATACTATTGAGGTCCGTTCGGCGCCTCGGGAAAAAACCGGGGTGGAAATCTATGACATCATGAACACAATGCCCCCTGTTACGCCAGGTAAGACACAACCGTCTGTTCCCATGCAGGACGGCATCTAGAAAAGGAAATCCGTATTCTGGGATTTGCCTTACTGGAGATTCCTAAGCACACGTCACAGCATAGACGTCATGCATGTTGAAAAAACGTGTGCGAGAGCTTGCTTGGTATCCTGCTCAACATTTCAGAAAAGACAAAAGATGGACCGCAGGCACGAGCTGACATGGAATTCTTGGGTATAAGAAAGAAGCTGTGGGCTACGAAGCGAACGACCAAGTTGGGGACGGGTGCAGTCAGAATCAAGACGGACTGTCCCGCTGCTTGTTACACTCTCAGCAAAAAAAGAGATCGTTAGCTTTTTGGAGTGCCTCCAAGGTATCAAAGTTTCTTCCGGTTACTCGGCAAACATCGGGAGAATAGTTGACATGAAGAGTCACTGAGTAATTGGTATGAAGTCTCATGACTGTCATGTGATGATCACGCAGATACTTCCTGTTGCAATCAGAGGTCTCATGGAGCCAGAGGTCCGCAAGACAATCTTGAATCTTTGTAACTTTTTCAACACGATATCTCAGAAGTCGATCTCCGTTACGCGTTGCCATAAGCTGCAGGAGGAGATCGTTGTCATACTGTGCGAACTTGAGATGTACTTCCCTCCAGCATTCTTCGATATCATGGTACATCTCATGATCCATATCGTCCCGGAGATACTGGACCTATGTCCCGTGTTCCTACACAATATATACCCGTTGGAAAGGTACAATGGGGTTGTGAAGCGCTACGTTCGTAACAGGTCACAACCAGAAGGTAGCATCATCCAAGGCTATGTTGCCGAAGAGTGTGTCGAGTTCTGCACTGATTAATTGGCTGATCAAAAGTCCATAGGTGTTCCTGTTTCACGGCACACGGGAAGGCTCGATGGTGAAGGCCATGCACGCGGAAAAAGCCTTTACATGTCTATAATTCAGTACCCAATAGGTCAAATGACTATGACAGAGCACATCTTATGGTCTTGCAACACCTGACGGTGGTGCATCCCTATCTTTGGATGCACATGGTAAAGCTTAAAAAAGAAAACCCGAAGAAGGGAGAAGCGTGGCTCTCGAAAGAGCACAATGGAAAGTTCACAACATGGCTAAAGAACTACTGGTATGAAAGGCCTCCGACAAATTTTGAAGAAGAGACGGTCAAAATGTTGTCACAAGAACCTGCGAGCAAGGTCCTGACATTTCAGGCATATGATATCAACAGATACACATTCTATACGGAAGCACAAGACAGGAAAAGTACGTATCAGAATAGTGGGGTGACGATGGAGGCTGAAACCGGTAACCGTAAGGACATATACTATGGTGTTATCGAAGAAATTTGGGAACCGGACTACACCATCACAAAGATCCCCATGTTCCGTGTCAGATGGGCGAAAAATATCCATATCGATGATGATAAATTCACTACCATGACTTTACCTCCCCCGACATCTATTGAGTCAACACAGGTCAAAGCAATCAGTGCGAAAGATGAGCCATGGGTTTTAGCTAAACAAACCTCACAAGTCTTCTACATAAAAGACCCAAAGACACAGAAGCGCCATGTCGATGGTGATGGTGTTGTTGACGAAGAAGACTATGACCAATTCGACAACCCGAACTCCGAGCCAGAAGCTGTTGATAAACGCCCCATAAAAAGGAGAAAAGCTACAAAGGATGCTGAGCCCTACGTCAGACGCAGTCACGCCGAAGGACTAACGTATACCACCAAGAAAATCACTATTCATGAGAAGATTTCCGAAGACGACGAAACCTAGTTAATTATATGTGTGTGTATAATAGTGTCTTGGTTTGAATGATTTGATGTAACGTATGTACTTCTGTATGTGTAAATTATGGATGAATTTGAAGTACTTACAAAGCAATGTATAATCCAACTTCAATGAAATTGTCTGAAATTTTAAACATAGCCTCACGAGGTCATATAATTACCCCATGCCAATTTTCACCTTTTTTTGACCACATTTAGATTTAATAAAAATAAAAAACCAGAAAGACGCAACCAAACATTTGAATTTCGACGAGCAAACATTTGAATTTTTGATATATTTTGTTGATACGAGCTAAAACAACACATAGGTACCTAGATATGAATTTTCCTTCCATTTAGAGGCCTTCTTTAAAATAGTTATAGTTCAAATCTGAAATATATCCAGTAAATAACTAGATATTCATTTAATGCGTAAAAAATAGCAAATGATTTCAGAAAATGCCGAACTTTGACAAGAACAATTTAATGTACTACATTACATGTAGAAAAAGTTTGGAGCGTAGATAAAAATAATTTTTTGAAGGTTTTACACATGGTACCTCAAATTGGTATTTCAAAAAATAGAAAAATCAAATTATGACATAACAAGATGGAACATGATGAATTATTAGTGTATAATATTGTAATATGAAGTTGTAGTCCAAATCTCAAGTTCAAATGATGAAGAATTTAAGATGTGTACTTCAATCTACATATTTCCCCTTCAAATGCTATGAAGCTTTCTCGGAGATGGTTAAGTTACAAAGCAATGTATAATCCAACTTCCGCGAAATTGTCTAAAATTTTAAACATAGCCTCACGAGGTCATATAATTACCCCATGCCAATTTTCAAATTTTTTTGACCACATTTAGATTTAATAAAAAATAAAAAACCAGAAAGACGCAACCAAACGTTTGAATTTTTCAAAGGAAACGTTTGAATTTTTGATATATTTTCTAGATACGATCTAAAACGATACATAGGTACCTAGATATGAATTTTTCTTCCATTTAGAGGCCTTCTTTAAGATAGTTTGTAGTTCAAATCTGAAATATATCTAGTAAATAACTAGATATTCACTTAATGCGTAAAAAATAGCAAATGATTTCAGAAAAATGCCAAATTTGACACTAACCCAAAAAAGGTAAAAGCACTAAACCAAAAATACAAAAACACCCATAGCATATAGAAATAACCCTAACATCACCTTAAAAATGAAAACCTAAAATTCAACAAAGGACAACTCTACTGACGGGCACGTTACAGAGGCCCGTCAGCGGTAAACGCGCCCTAACCCTAACCGTCCCAACCTCTACTGACGGGCTCCTTCCAGAAGCCCGTCAGTGGTGGTCTTGCCGTAACACTAACCGTCCCAACCTCTACTGACGGGCGCGTTACGGTTGCCCGTCAGTGGTGGTCTTGCCCTAACCCTAACCGTCCCCACCTCTACTGACGGGCACGTTACGGTTGCCCGTCAGTGATGCCCTAACCCTAACCATCTCCACCTCTACTGACGGGCACGCTCAAAGTGCCCGTCGGTGGTGACCGTGCCCTAACCCTAATGAAGGGCCACCTCTACTGACGGGCCGAGACTCTGTGCCCATCAGTGGAGATACCACAGTGCTGTCAGCGATGTCTCCACTGACGGGTGCTTAGTTTCCGCCCGTCAGTGGTAACCAGGACCCTTTAAAAGCCACGCGCGGGACTTGGCAAAAATTTCACCAAGTCCCGCACGTTCGAAACGAACCAGCAGCGAGACGCCGCCACCCCCGACACCGCCAAGCTGCGCCGCCGCCCCGTCCGGCCCCGACGTCCGCCGCCCCCTCCGCCGCTGGCCCCGACGCCCCCGACGCCCCATCCGGTCCCTCGTCCGGCCCGCGCCGCCGCCTCCTCCGGCCTCCGCCGCGGGCCCCGAAGCCCCTGACGCCCCATCCGCCCCCTCTTCCGGCCCACGCCGCCGCCTCCTCGGATGTTTGAATTTCGGCACATCAGCATCTCTGTCCAGACGACGCCGCCGGCTCGGACGGTCGACGGTGACACCGGCGACCAAGGCGACGTGCTGCGGCGAGGTAGCCCTTCATCCTCTCTCTCTCTCGCCCCCTTCCTTTGCTTATCCTTGTAAACCCTATGTTGATTCCCAATTTGTATGAGCCCTAGGGTTTTGGCAAAGTTTAGTGTTTAGTCAACTTGAGACAAGTCGTTTCTGTGAATTGGTTGAATTTTAAGCATTGGGTCCTAATGGAGATGTATTTTTAGAAGCCGTTTCTGTGAATTGGTTGAGAGTGAGCAATAGTTTGCAATAGCTGTATCTTGAGATTGAGGAGCTTGGAAGAGTTTGGAAGAGAAAGCATGTAAAAAATATGAATGACTAAGGATTTTTGTTACTGCATCTGTGCATGGTCTTGATCTACTGAATCGCAGGTTCATTTCTTTGCTGTGGTACCATGTTTGATTCACAATATGACCTTTTTTCCTCACCTTTGTTATTTTCCATAACTATTATCTTCTTCAATCTTATTATTTGCATATAATGTCGTGTCATGTAAGTAATTTGATTAATTATAATCTAGAGGAGTATTTTGGAATTTGGAAAAGTCGATGAAGTCATGACATAGATGTCCTAAAAATACATCTCCATTAGGACCCAATGCTTAAAATCCATGCATTCTGTTTGTGTTCCCCTAAACTTTGCCACATGTTGGATTCTCTTCTCCTTTTTGACTTCGGTTGTTTTTCATCACGAAACTTCATAATCCTCTCATGGCACAAGAAGCGAAGGTCTTAAGAATTTTGCTCTCCATTGTTGACTTATTGTTTTCCTTTTCTACGTCATTCCTGCTTCTGGTTCAAGGATATCACCACGTTACCACTGTAGAGCAACATTGCTTGCAAAATTTCAGCAAGTAAACATGTCATTAGTTTGATATTGAAACAATTTCGAGAATTTGGACTTTGTACATGGTAAGATATTGTCCTAATAGCCTGAAGCATGTATATGAATATGTAAGGGCATGCAACAAAGTGTTAACTATTTTTGTAATGGTATTATGATTCAGTTCTGGGCTGTAGTTTAAAGCAATGAGGAAGTGTTAATCTGAGCTGTGACATATGGAATAAATATAATATTGTCAGTATTGTGAAATCGTTGGTCAAGTGAATTTAGAGTTGTTGGTATCGTGAAACTCAAATACATCATAGTATTTTCAAATTTGTGTGGTCTGCACGTGTTTCTGGAAATGTCATTATATTACACTGAGTATATATGTGCAATGATTATTGTTGCTCAAATGGAAGCATGTAAAATGGAAGTGATTCCTATGCCTAACTTTTGCTAATCTCTTTGCAAATTGAAGCCTTTTATGCTCAACTCATGGTAAGAACAGATGATTGCTTGCTCCTAATTTACCTTACTTCTTGCTTGTATACGCATTGGTTATTAGGCTGAGAAAACAGGTGCTTTATATTTTTACCTTGCTTGTAAACATATACTATTGCTGAGCTCAGTTATTCAAATGTTATTTCTGAGCTTAATTATTCCCAGTTCTTGTCTGACCTAAGAACTATTAGCAAAAATGGCCGCCAGTAGTACTCCCGCTGGGTCCCCAACCCGGGCAGTAGAGGCCGTTGATGACAGCACGGCCCCCCTCGTCGTGGCCGCACCGATCGATGCACCGACCCTGGAGGCACCCAAGCAAGTTGCCTCCGAGGCGGCCAAGGAACCTGCCCTCGAGCTGGCCGAGGATCAACCTCTCTTAGCGGCCGTCACAGCTGGACAAGCAACCTACCTCGGAGTCCAGCTCTGGCTCTGCCTCCGAGTCAAGTTCTGAAGGGGATGAGGCGCATGAGGAGGAGGTACCGACTCCAGCCCCGACCAGGTCTCTGAAAAGGAGGAAAGACAACCAGTTGCCGGACAAGACGTATGTCATCACCCGTGTCGACGATGTCAAAGACATTCCGGCGAGTCCACATAAGGCCGCTAAGAACTTTAGCAATGCCTGCGGGTGCTTAGTACGCAAATAAGTGAAGATTACATGCAAAGAGTTCAGCCAGTTGACTCAGTCCACAAAAGATACTCTCTTGAAGAAACTGTGGGACAAGTATCAGATTCCTGCAGCCGACAAGGAAAGAGTCGAAGCGCAAGCCCTGAAAATCATGGCTAGGGCTCTGAAGACTTGGCAATACGACGCACAGAAAGTCGTAGATGAGGATTGGGAAACCAAAATTAGTAAAAGATGGTCCAAGATACAGAAGGAAGACTGGGACGAATTCGTTGCTCAAATAAGGAGCCCAGAATTCCAGGAGAAGAGCCAGTGGGGGAAAGAGCTTTGCAAGAAGAACACATTAGACCACAAGCTCGACAGCCGTGGATACCTGGGGAAGAGACCGAAGTGGACCAGAGAGGACGAAAAATTAGCCGCGGCTGGGAAAGCACCTCCTTTCGCGCATCTCAGGGAGCCACGCGCTAGGGAGTACATGAGGGCGCACACAAGGTCTGACCCTGTGACGGGGTCACCAATTTATGAGTCCGAGGAACTGCAAGTGGTGGCCAACCGGCTGGTAACGACTCAACCCAGTCTCTTTTCGTACTTAATTATGTTGCATCCAAATACGCTGTCTTCTCATCAAGTAATTTAACTTTCAGACAGAACTGAGCCAGCAGCCTGGAAGCTCGCAGGACTCCATCACGAGCTTCCCAAGATGGAACGATGATCTGGCGAAGGCCCGACAGAAACCGGAGCATCGGGGCCGTGTAGTAGGCGTCGGGGATAGCGTTAAATGGGACAAGGTATTTCCCCGAAACCTCGAGGGGAGCCACCGCCCCCGGAGAGACAGCCAGGAGTTTATGGACAATCTGCGGGAGCAAATACGGGAGATTGCTGAGCAGACATGGCTACGTATGCAAGTGGCCGCAGTGCAAGGCCAGCAGAGCATGCTTCTCGTTAACCAGCCTGCAGGATGGAGTAGCTGCGCATCCACCTCGGACGGCGGCCCCTACTCGGTGAATCCCGTCGACAGCATCACCGTAAGTCTCATCCGCTAAACGAGTCGTTATAATACAAGCTGATCTCATTGTCCTGACTCCAGTGTGGACGGCACGTCTATCCTCTGTTTCGCAGGAAGCCACTAAATGCACACTCACGGTGCAGATTCCTGGCATGAAGGTCCCGGTGGTGCACGGCCAGGTTTTTCCCAACGCCGAAGGGGGCAGTCCTGCACTATGTTCCTATGCGGGAGCACCATGCGAAGGTGCAAGTGGACCTCGTCCTCAACGACTACAGTGAGGTGTTAGTCCCTGTCCCCCCCGAAGAGGAGCTGACGAAGCTAGGGCAGTGCAAAAACTGCTTCATCCAGTGGCCAAAGAGCCAGATTACTATAACCGCGGCGGCCTCTCCTCGCACGGGCCCCTCGTCCAACAACCCCTCTCCATCAATCGGACAATCTCCGTTGGGGCTCAGCCAATCACCTCTGTCCTTTAAAGACCTGGAGGACCATCTTGTCGGGGACCAGCACATGTCACTGATTTTGCGGTCCCCGGAAGTGTCGGAAAGGCCCTCCGAGGTTCAAGGTGACCCCCTGGATCAACGGAGGGGGAAGATTTTCTCTCCCGCCACACTAGCTGGGACGCTGGAAGCAGCGTTGGCGGCAGGCAAGAGCCCGAAGCCGGTACAACAGAGGAGGAAAAGCAAAAAGAGACGGGCCGGCACCGGCGAGAAGGAAAGAAAGGAGCAGAGGCAGAAATCCTTATCCTTCTCAACATCGTCATCCAAATTATCTACACGGACCAAGGGTCTCTGGCGAGATTTTTACTTACCACGTGAGGACATGCTCCCACAGGATGAGCTGGACAATCTGTCGGAGGACATGAAGACGCTGCATGAAGATTACCTGAAGATGTCCAGAGATCCTGATACATTCTGCCAATATTGGAAGGTGAAGGTGCCAAGGGAATACAATTTCTTCATGCAAAATGACCAAGACACCTTCGACATCAACTTTGGAGACCTATTCAACATGTACAACCTCTATAGGCTCGACAACACGATGATCAGGCTACGGGCTCTCTACCAAGCCCAAGAGTGCAGACGTCTTCAGGACTCCAATATTGGCATAGTCGATCCGATATGCATGAACGAAGGCTATGCCGGGACCCCGGACGGTCGAGGATTTCTTGAAGAATACCTGTCGCATGCATTCGTGGTTCATGAGGACAAGGAGTACATACTAGCCCCCTATAACCCTCCGTAAGTCCTAAACTTAGCACCGTGGAGTTTTTTTTTGTTTTTTATGTACGTATCTCCGCCTGCTTACGTTCATTGTTCACATTTACGCAGCGACCACTGGGTCCTAATTGTGATCGTCCCAAGCTGGGCTAAGGCTTTTTACTTTGATTCCTTGTGAGGGACCCGGTATTTTAATCCGAATCAAGGAACTCACAACAAGTGAAGACGGTGACCATAGCCGCTACCTGCGATGGACTATGGCCCACCCTTGCCCCGTGCGACATGCATACGACACGATGCGTATGACTCACCACGGCCTGATTGAGGGATCACGATTCCAAAAACATACGCCACAATGCGTATGACTCACTTTGGCAATGGACCGTACATTCACTTTGCACTTCACTTGATTCGAAATAAAACAACAAGTTCCTCCATATGCATCCAACCACACTCCCCATTTCAACATACACGCATGACAGACGGGAGGTGGGGGCATATGTTGGACAGCAAGCATATCATCACACAAACCACTACGATACGATAATACACCTAGCTGTCCACATGGGACTATATGATTACATCCTTCGGCAATAACCGGAAACATAGTTAAGTTGAAGTGTGCAAGCAACAGCGGAATAAAAGACCCAAAACCCGCAGCGGTGCATCAACCGCTGCCCAATAGTCACCAAAATCCCATGAGTCGATAGCCAACCAAGAAAACCAGGTAGCTAGGCATCATCGAAGTATTCCTCGACCACTGGCTCACCTGCAATGATCTAGGAATATCCTAGGTGAGTACAAAGGTACTCGCAAGACTTATTCATCCTTGATTAGATGTCCTACACATACTAGTATAGCAGTAATTAAACATGATGCATTCCGGATTAACAAGGTACAAACATAATCAAGGGAATAGCCTCATTTCTAAATTATTTAGGGGCAGCCCATGCCCTAATTTAATCACATGTTCATCAATCTCGTGGATCGGTACCGGCAATACGACCACACTGGGTATAGCGAGTGCATTTCCCTTGGAGGTTGCAAAGCTCCAAGAGACTCTGAGACTTATCTCCACCATACCCCAGCGTCGATTCCGGTGATGTCCACGCGGTAAAAAGGGAGATGCACGATGAAGTTATCTCAGGTTGGTATCTCAATAAATCCACCTCTAAACACAGGTGCTCATGCTGATACCTCCAATCATACCTAACCGTATTCATCGTGCAAAACCCTCGGCTCTCACATCTCACTTAACCAAGTTCAAGTTGTTAGGGCAACAAGATTAAGTTTCAGCCAGAGCTAAACATGACACATAATCTCACCTAACATACTAGTTTCAGGGATTCCGACCCTCACATATAACAAACAATCCTTCCGCAAGCATAAATAAGTAAGCACATGAAATGATAATAATAGGATGCAACAAGCTCTGCTTGCCTTGGTCACAGGGTTCCTGATCTTGTGTTGAATCGTGAGCCTGGTGGTCTCCTTATTCGAGCTCTATTGCAAACAATGCGAACACCGGAAACAAAACGATAAAAGAGAAGAAATAGATCCAGCATGTATGCATGATGAATGAAGCTAAGAATCAATTTCTATGGTGATCTACGGATGTTAGGGATCTAGAGTAACTAACACGTTCCAAGTTTTAAGTTTAGCAATTCCTTGTTGTCCTACCATGCATGCATGACACTTTGTGGTGCGATGGAGGGTTAGGGTTAAATTCACTAGTGGCAGTGCACAGCAATGTGTTAAAAGGTTGATATTATGAAAGTACTCCAAGACCTGAGTTCAACACAACTGGAAATGTTCGATTCGGAGTTAGGATCGTCGGATTAGGGTTTATCAAGAACGGCGTTTAAAAAGGGACTACGATTTCGTATTTAAATTGACCTACAGTTCAGGTGCAAATATTGAAATTCTATTTGAACCAGATCGTAGTAAATTTCGAGAGGTTTCCGAATATATAAAATTTGTCGTGATTGGATTTACGGATCAAAAGTTACGCTAGTTTGAATTTTGCCGAAACAAGTGATAGCCCTAACCCTAATTATTTTTCGGAATTATTTTTCTGCGAAAAAGAATTGGCTAAATCCACCCGAGAACCTACCCTACTCTAGCCCTACCCCGACTGACATGGGGACCCACCCGAGCTGGGCCGACTGGTCACGGCTGACCCAGTCAGCCGCTGACTGGGGCTCGGGGAACCAACCGCTGGCCGCCACGTCGCCTGCCCCTCTTCCTCTCTCTGTCCACTCAGCAGGCGGGTCGGGACGGCGGCGCCTTCGCCGGAAGTTCACCGGAGAGGGGCCCGAGGCTGCTGGGGAGCACGGCGAGCTCGGGAAGGGCGGTGGGAGCTCCGGGAGCTCACCTAGGAGACGGTGCGAGGACGCGGGGAGACGGAGGGGGCTGGAGGAGAGCCGACGACGGGGCGGACGGCGGCGATGACCGGAGCGGCGTCGTCGGAGGTCCTCAGGCTTGGATCTGAAAAGGGGGGGAAAACCGGGGGTGTTTAGGAGGAGGACGGGGCGCTTGGGAGTAAGAGGATGGGAGGAGGGGGGAACCGGAATGGTGGGAGGGGCTCGCCGGAGTGGCGCCGGTTGTGAGGAAGAAGGCGGCGCGGTGAGGTGCTCCGGCAGCAAAGGGGAAGGAGATGGGGGAGCTAGGGTTCGGGTAAGAGGGAGGAGGGGGAGAGCGGCGGGGCTGTCCGGACCGCGCCTTAAATAGGGCGGCCGGTCGGGACGCCGCGGTGGCGCGCCGCCCTTCCTCCCCTACCGGCGGCGGCGACGTGGGAGGTAGGAGCTGACAAGCGGGCCCCGCGTGGTAGGAGAGAGAGGAGCGCGGTGAGGGGCTGACGGGTGGGGCCCGGGGTCAGAGAGAGGGAGGCGGGTTTTCAGGCTGGCGGGAATAACGGGTCGGCCCGGCTGAAGCCCAAGGACTCGGCCCACCCGAGAGCCTTTCCTTTTTCTTTTTATTTCTGATTTTTCCTATTCTCTAGCAACATGACTTCTTTTTAATTGATTTGAGCATCTAAATGAACTCAAAATTTTTTGAAATTTTTACACAATGCATAAAACCAAGTGTAGAATCTACCATAAAATTTTGGGACCATTTGGAGACTATCTGACCTGGGTTTGAATTCAAATTTCAAATTTGCCCTAAGTTAGGGTTGAACTGCAACTAGGCCCTAAATCATTCCAAAATTTTTGAAAACTGACATGGAGCTAGTGTTGTCATTTTCATGGCCTTTCCCAAAATTTGGTGAAATTTTACCCACCATATCTTGTCCTTTCCCCTAACCCTAGTTTTCGCCATTTCAGGGTTTGAAATCGGACGCTTCGATTGAGCTATCATTTCATGTAACTTTTGGACCAATCTTGGAAAGGAAATGTTGGTAAATAGTTCCAACCAAGGAACTCTAGTCCTTACTCACCTAACATTACAGAAGCCCTGATTCGATAACCCGAATAAGTTGATTGGTGTTTGTGAAATTAACCACCGAGGATGAGATATGTACATATTCTATAAAATATAATCATATCACATCTAAGTTTAAATAAGGTGTGTGTGTAGGGGATGATGACATGTATGCATGAATGCAAGGCAAAGACCTAATCATCGAATTCGGGTATTACACTCCTCATCGAAAAAGACAGCGGACTTCACCAATATAACTAAGATTTTGGATACAGCTTTCTTCAGAGCCAGGTTTTCGGGGCATACTAAAATACCTGTAAAAGCGACAAAAATGGTACACCATTACAAGTTCCCTTGCAGAGTTCAGCCAGAAAATAGCGTGACGTGTGGGTACTACACCTGCGCCCATATGGACCTCTTTGTCTGGTACAAGAACAAGCATTGGAAAGATATGAAAGAACTGAAGGCTTGGAGCGAGCTGGGAAGTCAGATGTACGACTGGCGTCAGGACTTTGCTCGCATCCAAAAAATCTTCGCCAGACTCATCAACCTTGAAGTCATCGATCCGATGGGTGAATTCTACGCCGGCCCCCAATTTCCGAAGCCAAACTTAAGCGGGCATCAATAGAATCGTTGTTTCTGTAATTGAAGAACAATTGTTTCATACTTGTGACCGTCGTTGGAGTGTACATACTATATATGTGATTATGAATGTCTTAAGTGCCAACCGTTATGTGATTACAAATGTGTTATGCTATTAAGAGATTTGACTCTGTGAATGAATAGTTGGTATAGCCTGTGATTAGGAATAATGTAATGTTATAGCCTATTATTATGAATAATCTAAATGTGATTATGAGTTAACACAAAGCCTTTTCGGTTATTAGGAATACAGATCTCTACTGACGGGCACTTACGGAGCGCCCGTCAGTGGAGTACGACCTCTACTGACGGGCTATTATGACGCGCCCGTCAGTAGTGCTAGAACCAAGTGCCTTCGACTGGGGGTCTCCTCTGACGGTCCTTATGCGCCTGTCAGTAGTGACAAACAGTACTGACGGTCAATCTGCCCGTCAGTGGAGTGACCCCCTCCACTGACATTTCCAGGGTGACGGGCCCCCTATCCGTCAGTAGAGGGTGTTTCGGGACCGTCAGTGGTGACCTGTTCTGCTATAGTGAAGGTCCGGATCTCCTCTAGAAATCCCGAACCATACGTCCAAACCGTCCCAAACCATTCAAATGAACCGTCCTGGATGATGGTCCGGATCTCCTCTTGAAGTCCCGAACCATCCGACCAAACCGTCCAACCGGACCGTCCCGGATGATGGTCCAGATCTCCTCTAGAAGACCCGAACCCTCCGACAGGACCGTCCAAACGGACCGTCCCGAACCCTATAAATGGTCCGTCCAACCGGACCGTCCCGGATGATGGTCCCGATCTCCTCTAGAAGTCCCGAACCCTCCGACAGGACCGTCCAAACGGACCGTCCCGAACCCTATAAATGGTCCGTACGAAAGAAGGTCCAGATCGCCTATAGAAGTCCCGAACCATCTGACCAAACCGTCCAACCGGACTGTCCTGGACCATCCAAACGGACCGTCCTGGATGATGCTCCGGATCTCCTCTAGAAGTCCCGAACCCTCCGACCAGACCATCCAAACGGACCATCCCGAACACTACAAACGGCCCATCGGGAAGAAGGCCCGGATCTCCTCTAGATGTCCCGAACCATCCGACCAAACCGTCCAACCAGACCGTCCTAGACAATTCAAACGGACTGTCTCGAACCATTCAAATGGACAGTCCCGGATGATGGTCCATATCTCCTCTAGAAGTCCCGAACCATCCGACCACACCGTCCAACCGGACCTTCCCAGGCTCTCCAAACAGACCGTGCCGGATGATGGTCCAGATCTCCTCTAGAAGTCCCGAACCCTCCGACCGGACCGTCCAACTGGACTATCCCGGGCCCTCCAACTAGATGGTGCCGGTTGGTGGTCTGGATCTCCTCTAGAAGTCCCGAACCCTCTGACCGGACCGTCCAAACGGACCGTCCCGAACATCGCAAACGGCCCGTCCGGAAGAACGTCCGGATATCCTCTAGAAGTGCCGAATCATCCGACCAAACCGTCCAACCGGACCATCTCGGACCATTCAAACTGACCGTCCAAGATGATGGTCCGGATCTCTTCTAGAAGTCCCGAACCCTCCGATCGGACCGTCTCGAACCCTACAAACGGTCCGTCTGGAAGAAGGTCCGGATCTCCTCTACAAGTCCCGAACCATCCGACCAAACCGTCCAACCCGGACCATTCAAACGGACCGTCCCAGATGATGGTGTGGATCTCCTCTAGAAGTCCCGGACCTTCCGACCGGACCGTCCAAACGGACCTTGCCGAACCCTACAAACGGTCCATCCAGAACAAGGTCCGGATCTTCTCTAATAACCGAACTATCCGACGAAACCGTCCAACTGGATCGTCCCAAACCATACAAATGGACCGTCCCAGATGATGGTCTGGATCTCCTCTAGAAGTCCCGAACCCTCCGACCGGACCATCCCGAAAACTGCAAACGACCCGTCCAGAAGAAGGTCCGGATATCATCCAGAAGTCCCGAATCATCCGACCAAACCATCCAACCGGACCGTCTCAAACCATTCAAACGGACCGTCCCAGATGATGGTCCGAATCTCCTCCTCTACACGTCCCGAACCCACCGACCGGACCATCCAAACGGACCGTCCCGAACCCTACAAACGGTCCGTCCGGAAGAAGGTACGGATCTCCTCTAGAACTCCCAAATCATCCGACCATACCGTCCAATCGGACCGCCCCGGACCATTCAAAGGGACCGTCCCGGATGATGGTCCGGATCTCCTCTAGAAGTCCCGAAACTTCCACCCGAACCATCCAAACTCACCTTCCCGAACCCTACAAATGGTCCGTCCAGAAGAAGGTCCGGATCGCCTCTAGAAGTCCCGAATCATCCGACCATACCGTCCAACCCGTCCGTACCGGATGACGGTCCGGATCTCGTCTAGAAGTCCCGAACCCTCCAATCGAACCGTCCAAACTCACCATCCCGAGCCCTACAAACTGTCCATCCGGAAGATGGTCCGGATCTCCACTAGAGGTCCCGAACCATCTGACCAAACCGTCTAACCGGACCGTCCCGGACCATTCGAACGGATAGTCTCAGATGATCGTCCGTATCTCCTATAGAAGTCCTGAACCATCCGACCAAACCGGCCAACCGGACCGTCCTGGGCCCTCCAAATGCACGATGCCGGTTGATGGTCTGGATCTGCTCTAGATGTCCCGAACCCTCCGACCGGACCGTCCAAATGGACTGTCCCGAACATCGCAAACAGCCCGTCCTGAAGAAGGTCTAGATATCCTCTTAGAAATCCCAAATCATCCGACCAAACCGTCCAACCGGACCGTCCGGGACCATTCAAACGGACCGCCCCAGATGATGGTTCGGATCTCCTCTAGAAGTCCCGAACCCTCCAACCGGACCGTCCCGAACCCTACAAACGGTCTGTCCGCAAGAAGGTCCGGATCTTCCCTTGAAGTCCCAAACCATCCGACAAAACCGTCCAACCGGACCGTCCCGGACCATTCAAACTGATAGTCCCGGATGATGGTCCGGATCTCCTCGAGAAGTCCCAAACCATACGACCAAATCATCCAACTGGACCGTCCCGGACCATTCAAACAGACCGTCTTGGATGATGGTCCAGATCTCCTCTTGAAGTCCAGAACCATCCCACGAAACCATCCAACCGGACCGTCCCGGACCATTCAAACGGAACGTTCGGAATGATGGTCGAGATCTCATCTAGAAGTCCAGAACCCTCCGACCGGACCGTCCAAACGGACCGTCTCGAACCCTCCAAACCGGACCATCCCGGGCCCTCCAAATGGATGGTGCTGGTTGGTGGTCTGGATCTGCAATAGAAGTCCCGAACCCTCCGACCAGGACGTCCGGAACATCGCAAACGGCCCATCCAGAAGAAGGTCCAGATATCTTGTAGACGTCCCCAATCTTCCGACCAAACCGTCCAACCGGGCCGTCCCAGACCATTCAAACGGACCATCCCGGATGATGGTCCGGATGTCCTCTAGAAGTCCCGAACCCTCCGACCGGACCATCCAAACGGACTGTCCCGATCCCTACAAACGGTCCATCCGGAAGAAGGTCCGGATCTCCTTTTAGAAGTCCGACTCATCCGACCAAACCGTCCAACCGAACTGTCCCGGACCATTCAAATGGACCGTCCCGGATGATGGTCCGGATCTCCTCTAGAACTCTCGAACCCTCCGACCGGACCGTCCAAACGGAACGTCCCGAAACGAGAAACGGTACGTCCGGAAAAAGGTCTGGATCTCCTCTAGAAGTCCCGAACCATCCAACCAAACCGTCCAACCGGACTGTCCCGGGCCATTCAAATGGATCGTCCCAGATGATGGTCTGGATCTCCGCTAGAAGTCCCGAACCCTCCGACCAGTTTGTTCAACCGGACCGTCCCGGACCCTCCAGCCGGGATGTCCGGAAGAAGGTCCGGGTCTCCTCTAGAAGTCCCGAACCATCTGACTGAACCACCCAACCGAACCGTCCCGAACCATTCAAACGGACTGTCCAGGATAATGGTCCGGATCACCTCTAGAAGTCCCAAACTATCTGACCAAACCCAAGAAACGGGCCGTCTGGAAGAATGTTCGGATCCCCTCTAGAAGTCCAAACCATCCGACCAAACCGTCCAACCGGACCGTCCCGAACCATTCAAACGGACCATCCCAGATGATAGTCCAGATCTCCTCTAGAAGTCCTGAACCCTCCGACCGGACCGTCCAAATGGACCTTCCCTAACCGTCCAATCGGTCCGTCTGGAAGAAGGTTCTAACCTCTTCTAGAAGTCCCAAACTATCCAACCAAACTGTCCAACCAGACCGTCCCGGACCATTCAAACGGACCGACCTAGATATTGGTCCGTACCTCCTCTAGAAGTCCCGAACCCTCCGACCGGACCGTCCAAACAGACCATCCCGAACCCTACAAACGGTCCGTCCAACCGGACCGTCCCGGACCACTCAAACGGACCAACCCAAATGATGGTCCGTTTCTCCTCTGGAAGTCCCGAACCATCCGACCAAACCGTCCAACCGGACCTTCCTGGTCCCTCCAAATAGACCGTGCCGGATGATGGTCCGGATCTCCTCTAGAAGTCCCGAAACATCCGATCAAACCGTCCAACCATACCTTCCCGTGTTCTCCAAACGAACTGTGCCAGATGATGGTCCGGATCTCCTCTAGAAGTCCTGAACCCTCCGACCGGACCGTCCAAACGGACCGTCCCGAACCCTACAATTGGTCCGTCCGGATCTCCTCTAGAAGTCCTGAACCATCTGACCAAACCGTCCAACCAGACCGTCCTGGACAATTCAAACAGACCCTCCCAGATGATGGTCCAGATCTCCTCTAGAAGTCCCGAACCTCCGGCCGGACCGTCCAAATGGACCGTCCCGAACCCTACAAACTGGACTGTCCCGGGCCCTCCAAACAGACGGTGCTGGTTGGTTGTTCGGATCTGCTCTAGAAGTCCCGAACCCTCCGACCGGGACATCCTGAACATCATAAATGGCCCATCTAGAAGAAGGTCCGGATATCCTATAGAAGTCCCCAATCTTCCAACCAAACCATCCAACCGGACCGTCCCGGACCATTCAAACGGACCATCCCGGATGATGGTCCGGATGTCCTCTAGAAGTCCCGAACCCTCCGACCGGACCGTCCAAACGGACTGTCCCGATCCCTACAAACGGTTCATCCGGAAGAAGGTCCGGATCTCCTCTAGAAGTCCCGAACCCTCCGACCAAACCGTCCAACCGGACCATTCAAACGGACCGTCCTGGATGGTGGTTCAGATCTCCTCTAGTAGTCCCGAACCCTCCGACCGGTCCGTACAAACAGACCGTCCGAAAGAAGGTCCGGATCTCCTCTAGAAGTCCCAAACCATCTGATCAAACTATCCAACCAGACCGTCCTGGACCATTCAAGCGGACCGTCCCGGATGATGGTCCGGATCTTGATGAGGACATCCCACCTACAGTTACACCCTTAGCTACTCCATCTCCACATAATGCCACTCCTCATGATGCCACTCCTCAAGTGCGGGAAATACAAGGACCTATCACTAGGGCTCGCGCTCAACAACTTAATTATCAGGTACTTTCATTTCTCGGTACTTTATTTAATAGTAAAGAACATATGGATGATGAGAATGGCCCTAGCAACAGCATGCCTTCACCTTCATCGAGTGATGAATCTCCAGAAGGACCAATGACACGAGCAAGGACTCGACAAATCACTGAACAGGTGAATCTTCTCCTTAAAGAATATTTCAACCATTGTGAGAATTGGGTACTACCTAATGCTTCAACATTTTGTCTACTTAGTTTCAATGGAAAAGAATCATTGATGGAAAAGGAGACCGAGAAGAATAAGAGACATGAACACAACTAGCCAGCACATATAGGACATGAACACTGGCAGATACAAGAGTCAGAAGAAGAAATTCAGAATAGAAGAAAATATCATTAAGTAAAATATCTATGGTTGATATTTTGAAGAACTCAATTCCAATTTTGAGTTTGATCTAAAACAACTTCATGGTGAAGAAATCAAGAAGCATCCATTATAATATCTTAGTTGCTTGCTCCTTAAGCAACTTGTTGGTTAGGCCATTAAAATCCAATTTGGATTTTTGTAGCCACTATTGTTGACTGTGTAGTTTAGCAATGGTACTGTAGCATCGGCCTACTGTAGCACACATGTACTGTAGCACCAACCTAAACTCCTATAAATAAGACGGTGCAGCCATATGTGATAGGTAGACATGAAATTACAGAATTGAGAGAGCTCTTGCTCCTTTAGTGTGTGAGGTATTTCCACCACATAGAGGATTGGGAGTTATCTGAGATTTGCTTCTCCGTTATTCTTGCGATTGCTTGACGATTGCTTGAACATGTTGCTCCACGTTAGCGAGTAACAAAGGGCCGAAGCGTGTTGTTGGGTGAAACGAGTGCCGTAGGCTTCCGTAATCGAGACGGTGGTTGACGGTGTCATTCATCAGGCTTCACGGGCTAGTTATCCCGAAATCCTACGATGTGAAGATCAGGCACTCGGTTCGCATCAACGGTGCTACCTAATGGAGATGATCTTTTGCTTATAAGGAATGAAGGTCAAGCCTAGCTATGAGGGGACAATGGAGCATGAAGAGAAGAAAGGAAGGAGATGGCAGCCAACCAACAAACAAAATGGAGATGGGGAGTTGCTGTCAAGCCATTTCAAGACTTTGAAGCCGCCATGATGAATTATGAAGATTTGGATGAATAATACAAATTTCCAACATGTATTTTCATCCATACCAATCCATAGGTGCTACACCACCTTATTTTTGGGCAAGACCTATGTATTTTTGGAATTAGGCAAATTAGGCAAGTTTTAGAGTCCGTATGCGAGGAAAGCTGCACTTTGGAGTTGGATTCGGCCACCCTACCCATAGCTGGTCGAAATCCACCTCTCCTCACCTCTTTAAATACCCTTGTGAACCCCCTAAAGGCCTTGGGTTTTGTTGAGCATAGTTTCGCCTAGGGCTAAACAACATTGTCTCTAGTTGTGTCATGCGACCACCTAGTTCAACTACTTTGCAGAACTCCACCTAGCAATACATCATACTTCATCTATATTTGCAATTTCAGATTGCCTTCAAATATTCTTACTTGTTCTTCGATTGCTTGCAGGGATAAAGAACCTCGTGTTCAGGTTGATCGTGCCCACGGCAAGGTCAATAACCTCTAGGATTTGGTTTAGCGATTGCCTAGGCACTCCATTGCTGTACGAGTGTAGCCGGATCGTCAAAGTCTCCTCCGCCAAATCGACATGTGTTTCTCATCGAAAGATCGGGACACCCAAAGTTCTATCAAGTGGTATCAGAGCAAACCAGGTTGCTCGTTGAGAAAGTTGAGTGTTTTTACTAGATTAGTTGCATCTTTTTACCTAGTGTCTACCTCAGCCGAAAATCCAAAAAAAATTAGTCTAGGTTACCCTTTGTCCAAACCAATTTGAGCCTTGCAATTTTCATCGTAGTCCTTGTATTGTTGAATTTTTGCTGCATTAATTGTGTCGAGTTGCTGGTTTAGATTGGTTCATAGGTGAAATTTTTTTACTAGATCAAACCTCCTTTTGTCACTTCTAGTCCTTGCAGAAAATCAAAAAAAGAAAAGAAGAGAAGAGCCACTGCCGTGGCAAGGTTTTTGCTGCCACTTTTCTTCCACGACAGCCCCTGGCACCCTCTGCCGTGGCTGCTCATCCATCATCTTGTGCCGCCACGCTTGCAGCCCCTGCCGTGGTATCAAATTTATTGCCATGACGTGCATTGCTGCCACCACCGCTTCCCTTGCGCTCTTGGCTTGGAGAAGAACAGGGAGACGACGCCAAGGTCACTTGCATCTTCACTTGACCACACCAACTTACAGATTGGAACAGATCTACAAGGTTTTGGAAAGTCCAACACAATAGGAAAGGTTTTGAAGTTGAGTTCAAATTGAACTAGGCAAATAAATCATCTTGTGAGGCTTGGTCTTCTATCTCTTACCATTGGGGACTTGGCTGACCCAAAGGGCTCCCCCACGTCCTTAAGAAGGCCCCTGGACAGATCTCCCACAAAGAATCTGACTGAAATTCAAGTTACAACACGTTTTGGATTCGGATTCAAACCCCAAGTCAAATTCGGATTGAAAATTCAAATTGCTTAGAAAATGCTGAAAAACTTCTGTAAAATCAGGAATAAATCCAGGAGTCTACTGTTAAATTTTTAGCGCAATCCGATGAATGGTTTGGGAGAAAAAGCAAATTTAAGTTTCAGCCTCCTGCCGATTTCCTACCACGGCAACGTTTCTGGAGATTTCTGCTGCCGCGGCAGCCCTGCGGCAGAACCCTGTTTTTCTTGTGTAGCGCATATCTTTTGCTCTGTTTGGGATTTTTCTGAGATATAAAAAAATTCAAAAAATAGAAAAAGAGTAAGAAGCCACACACACAGAAGGCCCTGAAAAAAACCTCAAAAACTTCCCTCTTGTTTTCTCTTTGTTTCATTTGCTTCTATCGCTTTGTATCTAGGCCTAGTTAAATTTTGCTCGTTCTAGTCTAAGCCCAGCAACTAGGAGTAGTATTTTTGAGCATCTTTTCAACTTTGCATAGCTACTTGATCATTTGCTATCCTTGCTACTCACATAAAGCCTACCCAGCTCCACTTTCTACCTCGTACAGGCTGTTCGGTCAATCGGCAATCGCTTCATCGAATCTTCGGGAAGACTTTGACACCGCCAACGGCCGACACCCCCTGTTTTGCTAGGTAAGAACTTGTAAGAATTTCTGAACGGCTAGAGAGTTTGAGCGACTAGTCACCACAACCTAGTAGCACATAGGAAAGATACACTTGCTGTTTTTGTTTCTTGTTTCTACTAACCATGTCAGGTGACGAGGGATCACTCCACCACTCTCCCTGCACTAAGGGCATCATAGCACACTTTGAGCGATAAATGAGGATCACCACAGATGGACTTAGGGATGATGTTTGTCTCACCAACGAGCGACTGTCCTTGCAAGAAGAGAAGCTTAATGCAATTGAGGCTGCACAAAACATTGGTAATGTAACTCTCGAGGCTATCTTGGCTCGTTTACCTGTGCCCGCAAGTGTATCACGTTTACCTGCACCGACCTGCTATGAGGGATGGACAATGGAGCATGAAGAGAAGGAAGGAAGGAGATGGCAGCCAACCTACAAACAAAATGGAGATGGGGAGTTGATGTCAAGCTATTTCAATACTTTGAAGCTGCCATGATGAATTATGAAGATTTGGACGAATAATACAAATTTCCAACATGTATTTCCGTCCATACCAATCCATAGGTGCTGCACCACCTTATTTTTGGGCAAGGCCTATGTATTTTCGGAATTAGGCAAATTAGGCAAGTTTTAGAGTCCGTATTCGAGGAAAGCTGCACTTTGAAGTTGGATTCTACCACCCTACCCATAGCTGGTCGAAATCCACCTCTCCTCACCTCTTTAAGTACCCTTGTGAGCCCCCTAAAGGCCTTGGGTTTTGTTGATCATAGTTTCGCCTAGGGCTAAACAGCATTGTCTCTAGTTGTGTCTTGTGACCACCTAGTTCAACTACTTTGCAGAACTCCACCTAGCAATACATCATACTTCATCTATATTTGTAATTTCAGATTGCCTTCAATTATTCTCGCTCGTTCTTCGGTTGCTTGCAGGGATAAAGAACCTCGTGTTCAGGTCGATCGTGCCCATGGCAAGGTCAATAACCTCCAGAAGTTAGTTTAGCGATTGCCTAGGCGCTTCGTCGCTGTACGAGTGTAGCCGGATCATCAAAGTATCCTCCACCAAATCATCGTGTGTTTCTGATCGAAAGATCAGGACACCCAAAGTTCTATCAAATCTCCTCTAGAAGATCCGAACCATCCGACCAAACCGTCCAACCAGACCTACCTGGGCCCTTCAAACAGACCGTCCCGAATGATGCTCCGAATCTCATTTAGAAGTCCCGAACCCTCCGACCGGACCGTCCCGAACATTACAAACTGTCGGTCCGGAAGAAGGTTCGGATCTCCTCTAGAAGTCCCAAACCATCTGACCAAACTGTCAAACTGGACCTTCCTGGGCCCTTCAAACGGACCGCCCCGGATGATGCTCCAGATCTCCTTTAGAAGCCCCGAACCCTCAAACCGGACCGTCCCGAAATTACAAACAGTCCGTCCGGAAGAAGGTCCGGATCTCCTCTAGAACTATCTGACCAAACCATCCAACCAAACCGTCCCGGACCATTCAAACGGACCGTGCCAGATGATGGTCCGGATCTCCTTTAGATGTCCCGAACCCTCCGATCGGACCGTCCAAACGGACCATCCCGAACCCTCCAAATGGTCCGTCCGGAAGAAGGTCCGGATCTCCTCTAGAAGTCCCAAACCATCCGACCAAACCGTCCAACCGAATCTTCTCGGGCCATTAAAAAGGACCATGCCAGATGATAGTCCGGATCTCTGCTAGAAGTCCTGAACCCTTCGACCGGACCGTCCGAATGGACTGTAACGAACCCCACAAACGGTTCGTCCTGAACCCTCCAAACAGTCCCTCCGGAAGAAGGTCCGGATCTCCTCTAGAAGTCCTGAACCCTCCGACCGGACCATTCAAACAAACCGCCCGAATGATGGTCCGGATCTCCTCTAGAAGCCCCGAACCCTCTGACCGAACCGTCCAAATGGACCGTCCCGAACCCTCCAAACGGTATATCCAAAAGAAGGTCCGGATCTCCTCTAGAAGTCCCGAACCATCCAACCGGACCGTCCAACTGGACCGTCCCGGACACTCCAACCGGACTGTTCGGAAGTAGGTCCGGATCTCCTCTAGAAGTCGCGAACCATCCGACCAAACCGTCCAACCGGACCGTTCCAGACCATTCAAACAAACCATCCCGGATGATGATCCGGATCTCCTCTAGAAGTCCCAAACCATCCGACCAAACCGTCCAATCAGACCGTCCCGGACATTTCAAACTGACGGTCCCGGATGTTGGTCCGGATGTCCTCTAGAAGTCCCAAACCATCCGACCAAACCGTCAAACCGGACCTTCCCGGGCCATTCAAACGGACCATGCCAGATGATGGTCCGGATCTCCTCTAGAAGTCCCGAACCCTTCGACCGGACCATCCAAACAGACTGTAACGAACCCCACAAATAGTTCATCTTGAACCCTCCAAACGGTCCCTCCGAAAGAAGGTCCGAATCTCCTCTAGAAGTCCCGAGCCATCCGACCAAACCGTCCAACTGGACCGTCCCGGACCCTCCAAACGGACCGTCCCGGATGATGGTCTGGATCTCCTCGACAAGTCCCGAACCCTCCGTCTGGAGCGTCCAAACGGACCGTTCCGAACCCTCCAAATGGTCCTCTAGAAGTCCCGAACCTTCCGACCAAACCATCCCGGACCATCCAAACGGACCGTTCTGGATGATGGTTCAGATCTCCTCTACAAGTCCCGAACCCTCCGTCCGGACCGTTCAAATGGACCGTTCTGAACCCTCCAAACGGTCCGTCCGGAAGAAGGTAGGGATGTCCTCTAGAAGTCCCGAACCATCCGATCAAACCGTCCAACTGGACCATCCCGGACAATTCAAACGGACCGACCGGATGATGGTTCGGATGTCCTGTAAAAGTCCCGAACCCTCCGACTGGACCGTCCAACTGAACCGTCCCGAAACCTCCAAACAGTCTGTCCGGAAGAAGGTACGGATCTCCTCTAGAAGTCCCGAACGATCCAACCAAACTGTCCAACCGAACCGTCCCGGACCATTCGAAAGGATCGCCTCGGATTATGGTCCGGATCTCCTCTAGAAGTCCCGAACCATCCGACCAACCCGTCCAACCCGACTGTCACGGACCCGGGAATTACATACGATTAGGGGAACGAATGGTCGCCAAGGACCGAGGGACCAGTCGACCTGGTGGCACGGTACCTACGCCGTACTCACCGAGGCGGAGTGATCCGACACCTGACCAACGCAAGCCGGCCGGAAGCGACTAAACTTCCCAGAACCACATACAATTCCCTAATCCGGTGAAGGTTTAGAGTCGTTCCCGAATTCTACCACGCAAAGCAAGATCAGAGGAGCCCGGCGATTCTACCCACACCCTAACCTAGCTTGGAAGCTAGTGGGTCGCTCGAAAGCCCGGTAGAACACACCCACACCCTGCCTGGCCGGCACAGCATCTCAGCCAGCGGGTCACTCAACTGATTCCTGCTCGACTTAGTAAAAAGAGGAACGGCTTTAACCCTTCATGGCATACCCATATACTTCATATCATTCACGCATTGCATATGGGCAGCCTCGATAACAACTTGTATATCACAGTAAAGCACTAAAGAGAGGGATTACCAGATAATTATAACACGTCCCATACTCGGGGTAGTACTTATCTTACATACCACTTGACCCAAGGTCGATAAACATCAAAAGAGCCACAATGGCAGCAGCGGAAACACAAAGTAAAACACCCGAGATGGTGGGGGACCATCTCAAACAGCCCACAACAATCCCAAGGAAGTCGAAGCCAAAAGTGGTAAACCGAAGCAGCGAAAGGTCAACTCCAGGGATGCTCCACAAACCTGCCTAGGATAAACCTAGGTGAGTACAACCACCGTACTCGCAAGACATTGCTCATCAATTAATTAAAACATGGTATTAACCCTGTTTGACTTATCAAGTTCAAGTTACATACAAGGGATAAAATGAACATGAGCTACCTCATTTTAATTTCATATTTCAATAGACCAAGGTACAACAGTGAGGTAACACCTAAGCATAGATTGTAGCAAGGTACAAAGTAACAATAGTGCATCAGATAACAGCTAACAATCCAGCCTTCACATGAACCAAGGCATGAGTATAACAATCTGAATATCATCGTTTTGAATTCCTTCGGGGCAGCCCACGCCCCACTTCAACCATATGCCCACCACAAAAACAAGTTCAATCAATTCTCTCGAACCGTTACCGGCAACTCGACCACTGCAAGTGTAGTGAGTGCATAACCGCTTGGAGGTAGCGAGCCTCCAAGGGGCATGGAGACTTACCTCAACTATGCCTCAGTGGTGGTTCCCGCTAACGTTCCCGCGGTGATAAGGGAAGTAACACGCTGAAATAAGGTTGGTGTGACGACAAAACTCTACTTACTCCTGGGTCACCTTCAAACTTCAATTAACACCAACCATACCCATTGTGCACGCCCTCGGCTCTCACATCTCACTTAAGTAAGTTCAAGTGATTAGGGCAACCAAGTTTATTCTCAGCCATAGCTGCTGCATAACACTAGACTTACACATACTAGTACGACATCAAGCACAGATTAAGTAAGCATTCACGCAAGCACCAAGTCAATCCAATTAAGTATGCCAAACAAGATTAACACACAATGTAATGATTAATCAACAAGCAATGGAGCTTGCCTCGTTGCTCGGGGAAGTACGGGGGAGCATGCGGGAGAACTTCAGAATACTCGAAACACCGGTAAGAAGCGAGTGACCTCCAAAAAGGGAAAAGCAACCCGAAGAAACTAATTCGAAAAGGACGAAGATGCATGAATGCCAGTGATATGGATGCAACTACGGTGGATTTTAAAATAAAACATGCAAGTACATAAGCAGGTTAGTACTCATTCCTGATTTTTGGTTTAGGTTCAGCTGTGTTATAACTTTAATCATGGATGAACCTAGAATATGGATGCATGCATGGGATACGATATGCAACTAAGGAGAAAGGCTTTAAATCTATAATTAGGGTTAGGGCTCATTTGATCGATTCGTAATTGTGGTAGATGAGATCATGGGATTGTGATTATACTCTGGCTGTTAGGCGAATCGTGACACTAAGCATTTTAGGTTTGGCTGTTAAGCTAGATTCTCTAGGATATACATATTTGAAGGTTGTTACTATTTTCTACGAGTTCTACAAGATTTAATCACATTTAGTATTTCCTGTCTTCTTCTTGATAGAGGAAATAATTTTACATTAACTTGGAACGTCTCTACTACTCATGGCATACTTTGTGGACTAAACTAAATAGTGGTCAATTTGACTCATCCTTAATAAGGAAAATGGTTAATGTCTATTGCCAGATTATTGGGACGGTGTCTTAAAATGCCTAAAACATCAGCTACTTATTAACTACTCACTTGCTAACAGGTCACTAGTATACTTCATGGTTGGAGTCCACTGATCAGCTACATAGTAGCTCACAATTTGATTGATGTGTATTTGTCAAATGAACTTTCCACTGGTTAATGGATAATTGGAACATTTCAAAATACTCAGAATCAGCTAATGATTTAGTTCGTGGGTTTACTAATTAAACTGGCCACTGGCTAGTGAGCATTTGAAATATTTCAAAAGGTCCAGACTTAGGGAATTAAGCTAATTATCAGGCGTTAGCATAGTTAGAGCATTAAGCAGTACATTATTTTGAGTAATCATTACAGGTATTGAGGTTTCATTAATTTGGATCTCAATTGAGTTCATTTGCAACCGAGGTATTAGAGCTATATGCATTGTTTAGCCATTGAGCCTTAATCAGGACACTGATTGTTTGTCAGTCCAGTTGCCACTTAGCTCGGATAGAACCGACTGCCGAAGATTATTAGCATTTTAAGTTGGCTCACCAAGGACTAACTTCTAATAAACTCTGTCTTTCCTCGCCGCTGTTTTGCTTTAACGATAATTACCCAGAATGCCTAGTAGGTCGGGACCTTAGTTATTAGACTTAACGTTGCTTACCCGAAATAGTCTGGTAGGTTGATTACAGAGAAGTGGTGGATCTACCAGCAGCTGACCCTGGTCAGCACTTGGACAAACGTAACTACTAAGCTGAGTGTAGCCATTCCTAGTACCATAGCAAACGAACCCTACCGATTTCTAGAGTATGTCGAAAGGTCATCGATTAAGTTATTTAGTAATTAGCTGATCTCATTCGGCATTAGTGAACCCTGGATACTATAACTAGTAGTCGTTAATTCAATTAACTTGATTCGATAACTCAGACAGCACAACCAGTCATGTTAAGGCATTGTCGTCCGACAAGTATATAGTGAACTTTGATGCACTCTCTAATCCGAACAAAAATTTCTGCAAGATACACTCTAATTAATTGTCATCAGAGATTAATCGCTGATTATCAATCCTAGCTTTAATTGGCTATACTAGCCTAACTGTTACTAGATGTTTCAGAAGTTCAGTCAACATGGTGGAACGACGCCATCGGCGATGAGCACGGAAGAAAACCGACAAGAGAGGGAGAAGCGAATGCCGGAGGCGAGCCTTACCCTGGCATCGTCGGCGGCGAGCTCAAGGATGGCGGCGGGACTCGGGCCTGGAGCTGGTGGCTCGGTTGCTGAGGAAGGGCTTCGGGGCTTGGAGTTGGCGCTCGAGGAGATGTGGAGGCGGAGACGAGGTCCGTCGCCGGCGCGGGAAGCAGGACTGGAGAGACGGTGGGCATGGCGGAGGCGCACGAGGGAGGCGAGCTCAGCCGGGTCCTGCGGCGAGGCGGCGTCGGCGAGGGAGACCCGAGCGGGGGCGGCGGTCACTGGTAGAGCGCAGGGCTGGGCCCGTCGGCCTCGGCGGGGGGCGGAGGTGGCGCCGTGTAGATGAAGGCGGCGGTGGCGAGGCCAGCCGAGGCGAGGAGAGCGGCACGGCGGCGAGCAGGGGGGCTCGAGGGCGGCGAGCTAAGCGGCGGCCGAGGCTGCCGAGGCGGCGTTGCTCGGGGGGCGGCCACAGCGGCGCACGGGCAGGAGAGGCGAGGTGGAGCCCAGGGGAGCCGAGCGGCGCTTGGGATCCGGCCGGCGGCGAGCCTGGAGAGCGGCGGCGCACCCTGGAGGCCAGGAGTGGGATGAGGCAGCGGGATTTTGGGGAGAAGAAAAGGCAACAGGGGAGAGCTCCGGCCAGAGGTTGAAGAAGATGGGGTTAAACTCACCAATGGCAAAATGTCCAAATGCTCATGCATGTATAAGATTCTTGGATGGATTGAAAGCACAAGAAGTAAGGAAATTGGTGGTATAACATGCAGGGGTTGGATCTTCACTTTGAGACAAGCTTTGGAGGAGAGAAGGTGACGGTGACTTTGTTGGTGCTGAAGAAAAAGAAAGGGGAAGGGATGCGCAGGATGAAGAGATAATGGGGAAGAAAAGGGGCTCTTGTGGTGAGGAAGGAATTGGGGAAAGAAAGAAGATGGGCGGTGGAGCATGCTTGCCGCGTGGGGAGCAGGACCTGCAGGTGGGTCCCACAGGCAGGTGCTTGTTTCTTTGCTGTTTTGGAATTAGGTTTAGAATAAATTTGAATCCAAAGATCGATTTGAATCTTCGCAGGACTTGCTCATCTCAGTTATGATTTCCCAAAATTTTATTAGGGTGAAACGTTTATGGTTCAATGTTGTTTCAACATAGTTGCAATTTAGCTCAAATTTGGCATTTCGACTAGGAGTACTTCACAAAGATTTCAAAATTTTATTTGGAGTTGGGTTCAGAGTTTTGCTCAGGGTGACTTCCACGTCATATTTTAAATTGTTAATCGGTACATATTAGAGTTTTTAATCTAAGTCATCTTTGGAACTGTCTATATGCATGCATGTAAAAGAAGAACTCCAAATTAGCCACGACGATCTTCACAGATCTCGTGCCTTAAGATTTAGGGTCATTACACGGACCTTCCCGGGCCCTACAAATGGACCGTGCGGATGATGGTCCGGATCACCTCTAGGAGTCCCGAACCCACCGACCAAACCATCCAAATGGACCATCCCGAACCCTCCAAACGGTCAGCCCGGAAGAAGGTCCAGATCTTCTCTAGAAATCCCAAACCATCTGACCAAACCATCCAACCGGACCGTCCCAGACCATTCCAACGGTCCGTGCCGGATGATAGTCTGGATCTCCTCTAGAAGTCTCGAATGATGAGAATCACCCTGAAGGAGGATGATCAATCCCGAAGTTTGCCCGATTTTCACGACGTAGGATCCTGGGTAACTAGCTTGTGAAGCCTGATGAATGACACAGCCAACAACCGTCTTGATTATGGAAGCCTGCAGCACTCGATTCACCGAACCACACACTTCGGCCCTTTGTTACTCACTAACGTAGAGCAACGTGTTCAAGCAATCCACGAAGAAATCACAAGAACAACGGAGAAACAATCTCAGATAAACTCCCAATCTCTGGTTGAGGTGGAAATAGCTCACACTCTAGAGGAATAAGAGTTCTCTTCAATTCTGAAATTCTTCACTAGTCTTTTACATAGGAAGCAACCTCATATATATAGAGGTTGACAACTTAAGGCTCAAGTTAACAAAAACCAAAATATCAACTAGCTGCTACAGTAGGACGGTGGCTACAGTACACGGGCAGCTACAGTACGTCGGTGCTACAGTACACATGCTATAGCAAAAAGAAGCCTAAATATCTGAGTACAGATAGAAAAGTTGGAAGTTCTGGTTTGGAAAATCGGATGCACCGGAATTGGCTTCTGTCTTGAGGATTCAAGCCGGAAGTTGAAGACTTTTAAGGCTAACAAGTCGGTGACTCCGGGTTTGGAAGTCGGTAGCACCGGGATTGTCTTCTGAAGCGGCTTCGTCTGGGAACTCGGTGACTCCGGGTTTGGAAGTCGGCAGCACCGGGATTGCCTTCTATAGCTGCTTCATCTGGAAACTCAGTGACTCTGGGTTTGGAAGTCGGCAGCACCGGGATTGGACTTCATAAGTGTTAAGCTTAGACTTAGCTTTGTGGCATGTGATACATCTTTGCACAAACCGTTCGACGTCTCTTCGCATCTTTGGCCAATAGAAATGATCAGCTAGCATTGCATACGTCTTGGCCATTCCAAAGTGTCCCATGAGTCCTCCCGCATGAGATTCCTGCAATAGAAGCAAGCGAACGGACGACTCGGGAACACAAAGCTTGTTAGTGTAAAATAAGAATCCATCATGCACATGGTATTTGTCCCATCCTTTTCCATTGTGGCAATGAGAGAAAGGTTCTAAAAATTCTTTATCATTAGCATATAAATTTTTCAAACTTTCTAATCCTGGGACATTCACTTCTAGTTGAGTCAAGAGTGCATGTTTTCTTGATAAAGCATCAGCTACTATGTTATCCTTTCCTTTCTTGTACTTGACAACATATGGGAAACTTTCAATAAATTCTACCCATTTGGCATGCCTTCGATTAAGTTTAGCTTGGCCTTTCAAATACTTCAATGATTCATGATCAGAATGTATCACAAATTCTTTAGGCCATAGATAATGTTGCCATATTTCAAGTACACGAACCAATGCATATAACTCTTTATCATACACAGGATAATTCAATTGTGCACCACTTAATTTTTCGCTAAAGTATGCAATTGGTTTACCTTCTTGCATAAGAACACCTCCAATGCCAATTCCACTAGTATCACATTCTATTTCAAAAGTCTTAGTGAAATCAGGCAAAGCAAGCAAAGGTGCTTCAGTCAACCGCTTCTTTAATGCTTGAAAAGCTTTTTCTTGAGAATTACCCCATTGGAAATGAACTCCCTTTTTAGTTAATTCATTTAATGGAGCAGCAATAGTGCTAAAATCTTTTACAAAGCGGCGATAAAACCCAGCTAATCCATGAAAGCTTTTTACTTGGCTAACATTCAAAGGAGTAGGCCAATTCTTAATAGCCTCTATTTTAGATTCATCAACCTCAACTCCTTGACTTGAAACAACAAAGCCTAAGAAGACAACTTTATTTGTACAAAAATTGCACTTTTCAAGGTTAGCATACAAATGTTCTTTCTTTAGCACTTCTAGTACTTGTGTCATACGTTTAACATGCTCATCCATGGATTTGCTATAGATTAATATGTCATCAAAGTATACCACCACAAATCAACCAATGAAAGCTCTTAAAACATGATTCATTAATCTCATGAATGTACTAGGGGCATTAGTTAAGCCAAATGGCATAACCAACCATTCATACAAACCAAATTTAGTCTTAAAAGCTGTTTTCCATTCATCTCCAAGTTTAACTCTAATTTGGTGGTAGCCACTTTTTAAATCAATTTTGGAGAATATATTAGAACCACTAAGTTCATCTAGCATATCATCAAGCCTAGGAATAGGGTGACGATATCTAACAGTTATATTATTAATGGCATGACAATCGATGCACATTCTCCATGTTCCATCCTTTTTAGGTACTAAGATTACGGGAACAGCACAAGGACTTAGACTTTCTCAAACATACCCTTTTTCGAGTAGACCTTGTACTTGACTTTGAATTTCCCTTGTTTCCTCTGGATTGACGTGGTATGGAGGACGGTTTGGAAGAGAGGCACCTGGAATAAGGTCAATTTGATGCTCAATGCCTCTACTGGGAGGAAGTCCTGCAGGTATCTCTTCAGGAAACACATCTTGATAATCCTGCAAAACCTTTGAGACAACTCTAGGAAGGCTAGTGAGATCATTAGTTGTAATCAAGGTATCCTTGTAGATGAGAACAATATACATGGTTTCAGGGTTACTTCTCATCTCCTTTATATCCAATTTATTGGTGATCATGACTAACTTCTTTTCCTCCTTATCTTTTCTTCCTTTCAAATTGATTTTGTCATCTCCCAATTTTGCTTCCACTTTCGTTTGCATGTTTTGAGCAAGAATTTGATTAGGAGTCATAGGAAACAATTTGATATTTCTTTCTCCTATCTTAAACATGTAAGTATTGGCTCTTTCGTCATGTGTGACATATCTATCATAAAACCAAGGCCTTCCCAAAAGCAAATGGCAAACAGTCATAGGTACAACATCACAAGTAATGGTTTCAACATAATCTTTAATTTTAAATGTGACATTAACCATGTGTTGTATTTTAACACTACCAAAATCACTAAGCCATTGAACATTGTAAGGATGGGGATGCTTGATCAATTTCAATCCAAGTTTATCACACATTTCTTTACTAGCAAGGTTATGACAACTACCTCCATCAATAATAAGCTTAATTACCTTGTCATTTACCTTGGCTTGTGTTTGAAAAAGATTGAACCTTTGTGGATGCTCATCTTCCGTTTGTTGCACAATAAGGACCTTAGTGACAACAAGCGCACTTCCGGTCTCAAAGGTACAGTCAGCGTAGTCTTGCCTTTCGTCTTGAGCATCATCAAATCTTTCTTCATTTGTGATAGGTTCTATTTCTTCATCTCCCGAAATGTACTCTCCGTCTTCAGTTATCAACATGGCTCTATTGTTGGGACACTCTCTTGAGATGTGTCCTCGTCCTTGACATTTGAAGCATACAATCTCTCTTGATCGAGTAGTAGAGCCACATGATGATGTTGTTGAAGTTGTTGGCTTTTCCTTATTTGAGGATGGCACTGATTTTGCCATAGAAGAGGGACTATTATTAGAAACATATGAATGATTTGAAGAAGACGTACCTCTACCCAAATTAAAGCGAGGTTTGGGTGTATATGATGGAGCCTTCAAACTGAAAGATGGGGTTGATCTAGACTTGGCAAATTTGGCATCTTCTTGCAATTGTCTTTCGGCCTTCTCCGCTTGATGGACTAACTCAACCACAGTGTGGTATGGTTGGTAGATCACAATGCGCTTGATATCTTGGCGAAGACCATGCAAGAAGCGTGACATGGTTTGCTCTTCATCTTCCCGAACACATGCTCTAATCATGGCTTGCTCCATTTCTTGATAGTACTCTTCCACATTTCTAGTTCCCTGTTTCAAAGCTTGCAATTTGTCGAATAAATCACGCTTATAATGTAATGGCACAAACCTTGCTTTCATTTCTTTCTTCATTTCAACCCATGAAGAAATTGATGGCTCGCCATACTCTTCTCTTTGGTTTTGTACTTGCTCCCACCAAATGAGGGCATAGCCATCAAATTCCAAGACGGCCATTGCAAGCTTCTTCTCTTCCGAATAGTTGTGCATTCGAAAGATCTTATCCACCTTCAATTCCCATGTGAGATAGGCATCAGGGTCTGAATTGCCTTCAAATGTGGGAATGGTGAATTTGAGTCTGCCGAATTTTTCTTCTTGTTGATGATCATCATGGCGTCTTTGTTGGTATGCATCATTGCGGTAGACGCGAAAAGGGGCAGCCCGTTGACCGGTTGGAAGAGGTGGTGCTGAAGAAGCAGCAGCTCGTTGTCTTCGGGACTAAGCTTCCTGTGCTTGTCGTGTGGCGACCTCTTCGTCGGTTTCATCAAGCTCCTCTTCCTCACCATGGACACTAGCTTCTCCCGCCAATTGCTTGCGTAGCTCTAAACCTACCTCGGTGAGGATCTCCTTTCGAAGAATGCTCATATTTTCATTCAATTGCTCATTGAAGTCATTGGTGAGCTTCTCGAGGTTAGTTCGAGTAACAAAAACGGGGCTTTCTTCAGTTCCTGCCATGGTTAGCTCAAAGCAAAGAAATAGCACAAATTAACTGTTTGAATGGGGGTTCACTTAGTCCCTTCCCTTTGCTTACCGAAGTTCTTATGAAGGCTTCTTTGACTGAAGAACAACGTGTACCCCAGAAGTAGTACAAGGGTGAAGGTGATGAATCGAGTGAATCAAGGCTCAAGTGCTGTAATAAGACAATGGCTATTTTGCTGGAGCTTGGAGGGTTTGTGTAAAACCTATGCAATTAAAATTCTAGGTATTGTATTGATAAGAGATAATCCACTCTAGAAATTCAATACTTAGTTGCGATCACAACATATTAGGGAAAGATTGAAGCAACTCACGCCAAAGATGATATGACTTAATGCAACCGAGAAAAGAGCTATAACACAAGATATTTAGTGGAGAAGGAAATAGCTCATGTTGCATAAGTTAGAAAGACAATAGCTTGATTGTACTTTTTATTGGGCTACAGATTTGCACATGAGATCACAAGTTTTGCTTAGCTTTTGAATTGTAAGCAATGCCCAAAAGATATTGACCAAGGCTCTTTCTTCTTTCTTTTTCTCTTCTTTGATTGATACTGATTTTTCTTTTCCCTCTTTTTCTTTCTCTTCTTTCTTTTGTACCAAGGTCAATTTTACAACAAGGGCTTAACAAGAAAAAGTAACTCTTAATTTGAGTTCTAGGAGTAATATCAAATATGCAAAGCCCAAACAATATTTGTAAGCTAGACCTTATAGGTATGCAAAGTATTGAGTAATGGATAGATGATGTGATTACTCAAAGATTCAAAGGATTGGAGTGAAAGATATATTTTTGTGATCTGCAAGTAAGCAAGATTCTAATGGATTAAAACCTAGCAAAACTCACTGAAGTTTTCAATTGAAACTACGGGTTTGAAGAACAATATTTTTGTGGGGCTTTTTCTGGATAGGAAGAACAACACAAAGTAAAGATACAAATCCTACCGTGTCAACCTCGAGCTCTGATACCAGATGATGAGAATCACCCTGAAGGAGGATGATCAATCCCAAAGTTTGCCCGATTTTCACGACGTAGGATCCTGGATAACTAGCCTGTGAAGCCTGATGAATGACACAGCCAACCACCGTCTTGATTACGGAAGCCTGCAGCACTCGATTCACCGAACCACACACTTCGGCCCTTTGTTACTCACTAACGTGGAGCAACGTGTTCAAGCAATCCACGAAAAAATCACAAGAACAACGGAGAAACAATCTCAGATAAACTCCCAATCCCTGGTTGAGGTGGAAATAGCTCACACTCTAGAGGAACATGAGTTCTCTTCAATTCTGAAATTCTTCACTAGTCTTTTACATAGGAAGCAACCTCATATATAGAGGTTGATAACTTAAGGCTTAAGTTAACAAAAACCAAAATATCAACTAGCTGCTACAGTAGGACGGTGGCTACAGCACATGGGCAGCTACAGTACATTGGTGCTACAGTACACATGCTATAGCAAAAAGAAGCCTAAATATCTGAGTACAGACAGAAAAGTCGGAAGCTCCGGTTTGGAAAATTGGATGCACCGGAATTGGCTTCTGTCTTGAGGATTCAAGCCGGAAGTTGAAGACTTTTAAGGCTAACAAGTCGGTGACTCCGGGTTTGGAAGTCAGTAGCACCGGGATTGTCTTCTGAAGTGGCTTCGTCTGGGAACTCGGTGACTCCGGGTTTGGAAGTCGGCAGCACAGGGATTGCCTTCTGTAGCTGCTTCGTCTGGAAACTCGATGACTCTGGGTTTGGAAGTCGGCAGCACTGGGATTGGCTTCTGTCTTGAGGACTCAAGCTGGAAGTTGAAGACTTTTAAGGCTGACAAGTCGGTGACTCCGGTTTTGGGAATCGGTAGCACCGGGATTGCCTTCTGAAGCTTCCTCCAAGTCAGTTTCCTCAAACCTAAGTGTGCAAATGATCAAGGCATTAGGTAACACACCATTCAAGCTCAAATCTAGTGGGCATTTATTAAGAAAAAGATTCACCTGTTGAGCGATTTGTCGAGTTCTTGCCCTTGTCATGGGTCCTTGTTGAGCCTGGGGTATTAGAATGTCAATTGATGAGGATGGACTTGTGTGAGTCCTAGGGCCATTCTCATCACCGAACCATCCGACCAAACCGTCCAACCGGACCGTCTCGGACCCTCCAAATGGACCGTCCTGGATGATGGTCCGGATCTCCTCTAGAAGTCCCGAACCCTTCGTTCGGAACGTCCAAATGGACCGTTCCGAACCCTCCAAACGGTCTGTCCGGAAGAAGGTCCGGATCTCCTCTAGACGTCCTGAACCATCCGACCGAACCGTCCAACCGGACCATCCCAGACCATTCAAACGGACCATCCCGGATGATGGTCCGGATGTCCTGTAGAAGTCCCGAACCCTCCGACCAGACCGTCCTGGACCATTCAAATGGTCCATCCGGAAGAAGGTACGGATCTCCTCTAGAAGTCCCGAACCATCCGACCAAACCGTCCAACCGAACCGGCCCGGACCATTCGAAAGGATCCTCCCGGATTATGGTCCGGATCTACTCTAGAAGTCCCAAACCCATCAACCGGAGCATCCAAACGGACCGTCTCGAACCCTCTAAATGGTCCGTCCGGAAGAACGTCTGGATGTCCTCTAGAAGTCCCGAACCATTCGACCAAACCGTCCAACCGGACCATCCCCGACCATTCAAACGGACTGTCCCAGTGATGGTCCGGATCTCCTCTAACAGTCCTAAACCATCCGACCGGACCGTCCAAATGGATTGTCCTGAAGCCTACAAATGGTCCGTCCCGAACCCTACAAATGGTTCATCCGGAAGAAGGTCCGGATCTTCTCTTGTAGTCCTGAACCATCCGACCAAACCGTCCAAACGGACCGTCCCGGTCCATTCGAACGGATCGTCCCGGATGATGGTCTGGATCTCCTCTAGAGTTCCCGAACACTCCACCGGACCGTTCAACCGAACCGTCCCGGACCCTCCAACCAACCGTCTGGAAGAAGGTCCGGATCTCCTCTAGAAGTCCCGAACCATCCGACCAAACCGTCCAACTTGATCTTCTCGGGCCATTCAAACGGACCATGCCAGACGATGGTCCGAATCACCTCTAGAAGTCCTGAACCCTTCGACCGGACCGTCAAAACGGACTGTAATGAACCCTACAAACGGATCATCCTGAACCCTCCAAACGATCCCTAGGGAAGAAGGTCCGGATCTCCTCCAGAAGTCCCAAACCATCCGACCAAACCGTCCAACCGGGCTGTCCCGGACCCTCCAAACGAACTGTCTCGGATGATGGTCCGGATCTCCTCCAGAAGTCCCGAACCCTCCGTCCGGACCGTCCAGACGGACCGTTCCGAACCCTCCAAACGGTCGGTCCGGAAGAAGGTCCGGATCTCCTCTAGAAGTCACGAACCATCCGACCAAACCGTCCAACCGGACCGTCCCGGACCATTCAAACGGACTGTCCCAGATGATGGTCCGGATGTCCTGTGGAAGTCTCGAACCCTCTGACCGAACCCTCCAAATGGTCCGTCCGGAAGAAGGTACGGATCTCCTCTAGAAGTTCCGAACCATCCGACCAAACCCTCCAACCGAACCGTCCCGGACCATTCGAACGGATCGTCCCGCAATATGGTCCGTATCTCCTCTAGAAGTGCCGAACCCTCCAACTGGACCGTCCAACCGGACCGTCCCGGAACAACCAACCGGACTGTCCGGAAGAAGGTCCGGATCTCCTCTAGAAGTCTCGAACCATGCGACCAAATCGTCCAACCGGACCTTCCCGGGCCCTACAAACGGACCATGCCGGATGATGGTCTGGATCTCCTCTTGAAGTCCCAAACCCGCCGACCGAACCGTCCAAACAAACCGTCCTAAACCATCCAAACGTACGGTCCGGAAGAAGGTCCAGATCTCCTATAGAAGTCCCGAACCATCTGACCAAACCGTCCAACCGGACCGTCGCGGACCATTCCAACGGACCGTGCCAGATGATGGTCCAGATCTCCTCTAGAAGTCTCGAACCATCCGACCAAACCGTCTAACCGGACCGTCCCGGACCTTTCAAACTGATGGTCTTGGATGATGGTCCGGATGTCCTCTAGAAGTCCCAAACCATCCGACCAAACCGTCCAACCGGACCTTCCCGGGCCATTCAAACGGACAAGGCCAGATGATGGTCCGGATCTCCTCTAGAAGTCCCGAACCCTTCGACCGGACCATCCAAACAGACTGTAACGAACCCCACAAACAGTTCGTCCTGAACCCTCCAAACGGTCCCTCCGGAAGAAGGTCAGAATCTTCTCTAGAAGTCTCGAACCATCCGACCAAACCGTCCAACCGGACTGTCCCGGACCCTACAAACGGACCGTCCCGGATGCTGGTCTGGATCTCCTATACAAGTCCCGAAACCTCTGTCTCGAGCGTCCAAACGGACTGTTCCGAACCCTCCAAACGGTCCTCTAGAAGTCCCGAACCTTCCGACCAAACCGTCCCGGACCCTCCAAACGGACCGTTCCGGATCTCCTCTACAAGTCCCGGACCCTCGTCCGGACCGTCCAAATGGACCGTTCTGAACCCTCCAAACGGTCCGTCCGGAAGAAGGTAGGGATGTCCTCTAGAAGTCCCGAACCATCCGACCAAACCGTCCAACCGGACCGTCCCGGACCATTCAAACGGACCGTCCGGATGACGGTCCGGATGTCCTCTAGAAGTCCCGAACCCGCCGACCGGACTATCCAAACGGACCGTCCCGAACCCGTCCCACCAGATTGTCCAACCAGACCGTCCCGGACCATTAAAACGGACTGTCCAGGATGATGGTCCGAATCTCCTCTACAAGTCCCGAACCATCCGACCTAACCCTCCAAACGGACCTTCCAAGGCCCTCTAAACGAACTGTCCCGGATGATGGTCCAGATCTCGTCTAGATGTCCCGAACCATCCGACCAAACCCGTCCAACAGGACTGTCCCGCACCATTCAAACGGACTGTCCCGAATGATGGTCTGGATCTCCTCAAAATTCCCGAACCCTCCGACCAGACTGTCCAAATGGACCTTCCCGAACCCTCCAAACGGTCCGTCCGGAAGAAGGTCCGAATCTCCTCTAGAAGACCTGAACATCCGACCGGACCGTCCAACCGAACGTCCTGGACCCTCCAACTGGAGCGTCCAACTAGAAGGTCCCAAACCCTCCTAACGGTCGTCCGAAAGAAGGTCCGGATCTCCTATAAAAGTCTTGAACCATCCGACCGGACCCTCCAACCGGACCGTCTAGTGCCCACCAAACGGACCGTCTCGAACCCTCCAACCAGACCGTCTCGAACCCTCCAACCCGACCGTCTCGAACCCTCCAACCAGACCGTTCGAACCCTCCAACCGGACCGTCCCGGACTGTCCAACCGGACCGACCGGAAGAAGGTCCGGATCTCCTCTAGAACTCCCTAACCATCCGACCGGAACGTCCAACCGGACCATCCGGAAGAAGGTCTGGATCTCATCTAGAAGTCCCCAATCATCCGACCAAACCGTCCAACCTGACCTTCCCGAACCATTCAAACGGACCGTCCCGAATGATGGTCCAGATCTCCTCTAGAAGTTCCGAACTCTCCGACCGGACCGTCCAGAAGAACGTCTGGATGTCCTCTAGAAGTCCCGAACCATCCGACCAAACCGTCCAACCGGACCATCCCCGACCATTCAAACGGACTGTCCCAGTGATGGTCCGGATCCCCTCTAACAGTCCTAAACCCTCCGACCGGACCGTCCAAACGGATCATCCCGAAGCCAACAAATGGTCTGCCCCAAACCCTACAAATGGTTCGTCCGGAACAAGGTCCGGATCTTCTCTTGTAGTCCCGAACCATCCGACCAAACCGTCCAAATGGACTGTCCCGGTCCATTCGAACGGATCGTCCCGGATGATGGTCTGGATCTCCTCTAGGATTCCCGAACACTCCGACCGGACCGTTCAACCGAACCGTCCTGGACCCTCCAACCAACCTCCGGAGGAAGGTCCGGATCTCCTCTAGAAGTCCCGAACCATCCGAGCAAACCGTCCAACCTGACCTTCCCGGGCCATGCAGACGGACCATGCCAGACGATGGTCCGGATCACCTCTAGAAGTCCTGAACCCTTCAAACGGTCCCTAGGGAAGAAGGTCCGGATCTCCTCCAGAAGTCCCAAACCATCTGACCAAACTGTCCAACCGGGCCGTCCCGGACCCTTCAAACGGACTGTCCCGGATGATGGTCCGGATCTCCTCCAGAAGTCCCGAACCCTCCGTCCGGACCGTCCAGACGGACCGTTCCGAACCCTCCAAACGGCCTGGACCGTCCAGACGAACCGTTCCGAACCCTCGAAACGGTCGGTCCGGAAGAAGGTCCGGATCTCCTCTAGAAGTAACGAACCATCCGACCAAACCGTCCAACCGGACCGTCCCGGATGATGGTCCGGATGTCCTGTAGAAGTCTCGAACCCTCCGACCGAACCGTGCAACTGGACCGTCTCGAACCCTCCAAAGGGTTCGTCCGGAAGAAGGTACGGATCTCCTTTAGAAGTCCCGAACCATCCGACCAAACCGTCCAACTGAACCGTCCCAGACCATTTGAACGGATCGTCCCGCAATATGGTCCGTATCTCCTCTAGAAGTGCCAAACCCTCCAACTGGACCGTCCAACCGGACCGTCCCGGAACAACCAACTGGACTGTCCGGAAGAAGGTCTGGATCTCCTCTAGAAGTCTCGAACCATCCGACCAAACCGTCCAACCGAACCTTCCCGGGCCCTACAAACGGACCGTGCCGGATGATGGTCTGGATCTCCTCTCGAAGTCCCGAACCCGCCGACCGGACCGTCCAAACAGACCATCCCGAACCCCCCAAACGTACGGTCCGGAAGAAGGTCCGGATCTCCTATAGAAGTTCCGAACCATCTGACCAAACCGTCCAACCAGACTGTCGCGGACCATTCCAACGGACCGTGCCAGATGATGGTCCAGATCTCCTCTAGAAGTTCCGAACCAACCGACCAAACCGTCCAACCGGACCGTCCCGGACCTTTCAAATTGACGGTCCCGGATGATGGTCCAGATGTCCTCTAGAAGTCCCAAACCATCCGACCAAACCGTCCAACTGGACCAGGCCAGAAGATGGTCCAGATCTCCTCTAGAAGTCTCGAACCCTTCGACCGGACCATCCAAACAGACTGTAACGAAACCCACACACAGTTCGTCCTGAACCCTCCAAACGGTCCCTCCGGAAGAAGGTCTGAATCTCCTCTAGAAGTCCCGAACCATCCGACCAAACCGTCCAACCGAACCGTCCCGGACCCTCCAAATGGACCGTCCCGGTTGCTGGTCTGGATCTCCTCTACAAGTCCCGAATCCTTCGTCTCGAGCATCCAAACAGACTGTTCCGAACCCTCCAAACGGTCCTGTAGAAATCCCGAACCTTCCGACCAAACCGTCCCGGACCCTCCAAACGGACCGTTCCGGATAATGGTCCGGATCTCCTCTACAAGTCCCGGACCCTCCGTCCGGACCGTCCAAATGGACCGTTCTGAACCCTCCAAACGGTCCGTCCGGAAGAAGGTAGGGATGTCCTCTAGAAGTCCCGAACCATCCGACCAAACCGTCCAACCGGACCGTCCCGGACCATTCAAACGGCCCGACCGGATGATGGTCCGGATGTCCTGTAAAAGTCCCGAACCCTCCGACTGGACCGTCGTGGACCATTCCAACGGACCGTGCTAGATGATGGTCCAGATCTCCTCTAGAAGTCCCAAACCCTCCAATCATTCCGTCCGGAAGAAGGTCCGGATCTCTTCAAGAAATCCTGAACTATCCGACCAAGCCGGCTAATCAGACCATCTCGAACCTTTCAAACGGACTATCCCAGACCATTCAAACAGACCGTTCGGGATGATGGTCCAGATCTCCTCAAGATGTCCCGAACCCTCCGACCAGACCGTCCAAATGGATCATCCCGAACCCTGCAATTAGTCCATCCGGAAGAAGGTCCGGATTTCCTCTAGATGTCCCGAACCATCCGACCAAACCGTCCAACCAGACCGTCCCGGACCATTCAAATGGACCGCCCCAGATGATGGTCGGGATGTCCCGACAGCTTCGACCGGACCGTCCAAACGGACAGTCCGGAACCCTGCAAACGGTCCGTTCGGATGAAGGTCCGGATCTCCTATAGAAGACCGGCACCATCCGACCGGACCGTCCAACCGGACCGTCCCGGACCCTCCAACCGGACCGACCAGAAGAAGGTCTGGATCACCTCTCGCAGTCCCGAACCATCCGACCGGACCGTCTCGAACCCTCCAACCGGACTGTCCGGAAGAATGTCCGGATCTCCTATAGAAGTCCCGAACCATCCGACCAAACCGTCCAACCGGACCTTCCTGGGCCCTCCAAACAGACCGTGCCTCCCCTAGAAGTCCTGAAACATCCGACTGGACCGTCCCGGACCCCCCAATCGGACCGACCGAAAGAAGGTCCGAATCTCCTCTACAAGTCCCGAACCATCCAACCAAACTGTTCAACTGGACCGTCCTGGACCATTCAAACAGACCGTCCCGGATGATGGTCCGGATCTCCTCTAGAAGACCTGAACCATCCGACCAAACCATCCAACCAGACCTTCCAAGGCCCTCCAAACGGACCGTGCTGGATGATGGTCCGGATCTCCTCTAGAAGTCTCAATCCCTCTGACCAGACCGTCCATCCGGACCATCCTGGACCTTCCAACCGGACAGTCCGGAAGAAGGTCTGGATCTCCTCTAGATGCCCCAAACCATCCGACAAAACCGGCCAACCGGACCTTCCCGGGTCCTTCAAACGGACCATGCCAGATGATGGTCCGGATCTCCTCCAAAAGTCCCGAACCCTCCGAACGGACCGTCCAAACGGACCGTCCCGAACCCTATAAATGGTCTGTCCGAAAGAAGGTTCGGATCTCCTCAGGAAGTCCCGAACCATCCGACCAAACCGTCCAACCGGACCGTCCCAGAGCATTCAAACGGACAGTCCCAAAAGATGTTCAGGACCATACGACCAAACCATCCGACCAAACCGTCGAACCGGACCGTCCGGACTATTCAAACGGACTGTACCGGATGATGTTCTGGATTTCCTCTGAAAGTCCCAAACCCTCCGACTGGACCGTCCCGAACCCTGCAAACGGTCCGTCCGGAGAAAGGTATGGATCTCCTCTACAAGTCCCGAACCATCCAACCAAACCGTCCAACCGGACCGTCCCGGACCATTCAAACGGACCGTCCCGGATGATGGTCCGGATGTCCTCTAGAAGTCCCGAACCCGCCGATCGGACTATCCAAACGGACTGTCCCAAACCGTCCGACCGGACTGTCCAACCAGACCGTCCCGGACCATTAAAACAGAATGTCCAGGATGATGGTCCGGATCTCCTCTACAAGTCCCGAACCATCTGACCTAACCCTCCAAACGGACCTTCCAAGGCCCTCCAAACAGACCGTGCCGGATGATGGTCCGGATGTCCTCTAGAAGTCCCGAACCCTCCGACCGGACCATCCAACCGGACCGTCCTGGACCATTAAAACAGAATGTCCAGGATGATGGTCCGGATCTCCTCTAGAAGTCCCAAACCATCCGACCAAACCGTCCAATAGGACCTTCCTGGCCCCTCCAAACGGACCGTGCCGGATGATGGTCCGGATCTCCTCTAGAAGTCCCGAACCCTCCGACCGGACCATCCAACCGGACCGTCCCGGACCCTCCAACCGGACCATCCGGAAGAAGGTCTGGATCTCGTATAGAAGTCCCGAACCATCCGACCAACCCGTCCAATAGGACCGTCCCGCACCATTCAAACGGACTGTCCCGAATGATGGTCCGGATCTCCTCTAAAATTCCCGAACCCTCCGACCAGACCGTCCAAATGGACCGTCCCGAACCCTCCAAACGGTCCGTCCGGAAGAAGGTCTGGATCTCCTGTAGAAGTCCCGAACCCTCCGACCGGACCGTCCAAACGGACCATCCCGAACATTCCAAAAGGTCCGTTCAGAACAAGGTCCGGATCGCCTCTAGAAGTCCCGAACCCTTCGACCGGACCGTCCCGAATCCTTCAAACGGACCGTCTGGAAGAAGGTCTGGATCCCCTCTAGAAGTGCCGAACCGTCCGACCGGACCGTCCAACCGGACCGTCCTGGACTTTCCAACCGGACCGTCCAGAAGAAGGTCCGGATCTCCTCTAGAAGTGCCGAACCGTCCAACCGGACTGTCCTGGACCCTCCAACCCGACCATCCGGAAGAAGGTACGGATCTCCTCTAGAAGTCCCGAACCATCCTACCAAATAGTCCAACCGGACATTCCTGGGCCCTCCAAACGGACCGTGCCGATGATGTTCCGGATCTCCTCTATAAGTCCCAAACCATCCGACCAAACTGTTCAACTAGACCGTCCCGCACCATTCAAACGGACCGTCTCAAATGATTGTCCGAATCTCCCCTAAAAATCCCAAACCCTCCGACCGGACCGTCCAAACGGTCCGTCCGGAAGAAGGTCCAGATCTCCTCTAGAAGTCCCGAACGCTCCAACCGGACCGTCCCGGATGCTCCAACCGGACCGTCCGGAAGAAGGTCCGGATCCCCTCTAGAAGTGCCAAACCTTCCGACTAGACCGTCCAACCGGACCGTCCCGGACTTTCCAACCGAACCGTCCAGAAGAAGGTCCGGATCTCCTCTAGAAGTCCCGAACCCTCCGACCGGACCGTCCAACCGGAATATCCCGGACCCTCAAACCGGACCGTCCCGAAGAAGGTCGGGATCTCCTCAAGAAGTCCCGAACCATCCGACCAAACCGTCCGACCGGACCGTCCTGACCATTCAAATGGACCGTCCTGGATGACGGTCCGGATCTCGTCTAGAAGTCTCGAACCCTCCAAGCGGACGGTCCCGAACCCTCCAGATGGTCGGTCTGGAAGAATGTCCGGACTTCCTCTAGAAGTCCTAAATCCTTCGACCGGTCCGTCCAACCGGACCGTCCCGGACCCTCAAAGCGGACCGTACGGATGAAGGTTCGGATCTTCTCAAGAAGTCCCGAACCATCCGACCAAACCGTTCGACCGGACCGTCCTGACCATTCAAACGGACCGTCCTAGATGATGGTCCAGATCTCCTCTTGAAGTCCCGAACCCCCCAAACGGTCGGTCCGGAAGAAGGTCGAGATCTCCTCTAGAAGTCCCGAACCCTCCGACCGGACCGTCCAACCGTACCGTCCCGAACCCTCCAATCGGATCGTCCGGAAGAAGGTCCCGTTCTATTATAGAAGTCCCGAATCATTCGACCAAACAGACCAACCGGATCTCCTCTATAAGTCCCGAACCATCCGACCAAACCGTCCATCCGGACCGTCCCGGACCACTCAAACAGACCGTCCCGAATGATGTTCCGGATCTCCACTAAAAGTTTCGAACCCTCCATCCGGACCGTCCAAACGGACCATCCTGAACCCTCCAAACGGTTAGTCTGGAAGAAGGTCCGGATCTCCTCTAGAAGACCCGAACCATCCGACCGGACCGTCTCGAACCCTCCAACCGGACCGTCTCGAACCCTCCAACCGGACCGTCCCGAACCATCCAAACGGACCGTCCCGAATGATGGTCCAGATCTGCTGTAGAAGTCCCAAACTCTCCAACCGGACCGTCCAAACGGACAGTCCGCAACCCTCCAAACGGTCCGTTCAGAAGAAGGTCCGGATCGCCTCTAGAAGTCCTGAACCCTCCGACCAGACCGTCCAACAGGACCGTCCCGAACCCCCCAACCGGACCGTTCGGAAGAAGGTCCGGATCTCCTCTAGAAGTGCCGAACCGTCCGACCGGACCCAAATAGTCCAACCGGACCTTCCTGGGCCCTCCAAACAGACCGTGCCGGATGATGTTCCGGATCTCCTGTATAAGTCCCGAACAATCCGACCAAACTGTCCAACCAGACCGTCCCACACCATTCAAACAGACCGTCCCAAATGATTGTCCGAATCTCCCCTAAAAGTCCCGAACCCTGCGACCGGACCGTCCAAACGGACCGTCCCGAACCCTCCAAACGGTCCGAACGGAAGGAGGTCCAGATCTCCTCTAGAAGTCCCGAACCATCCGAATGGACCGTCCAACTGGACTGTCCCGGACGCTCCAACCGGACCGTCCGGAAGAAGGTCCGGATCTCCTCAAGATGTCCCGAACCATCCGACCAAACCGTCCAACCGGACCGTCCTGACCATACAAATGGACTGTCCTGGATGATGGTCCGGATCTCCCCTAGAAGTCCCAAACCCTCCAAACGGACTGTCCCGAACCCTCCAAACGGTCGGTCCGGAAGAAGGTCCGGATCTGCTCTAGAAGTCCCGAACCCTCCGATCGAACCATCCAACTGGACCGTCTCGGACCCTCAAACCGGACCGCCCGGAAGAAGGTCCAGATCTCCTCAAGAAGTCCTGAACCATCCGACCAAACCGTTCGACCGGACCGTCCTGACCATTCAAACGGCGTGTCTCAGATGATGGTCCGGATCTAATCTAGAAGTCCCGAACCTTCCAAACGGAGCGTCCCGAACCCTTCTTCCGGCTCTCCTCTAGAAGTCCCGAACCCTCCAAACGGACCGTCCCAAACCCTCCAAACGGGACCGTCCCAAACCCTCCAAACGGACCGTCCCGAACCCTCCAAACGGTCGGTCCGGAAGATGGTCCGGATCTCCTCTGGAAGTCCCGAACCCTCCGACCGGACCATCCAACCGGACCCTCCCGGGCCCTCCAACCGGATCGTCCAGAAGCAGGTCCGGTTCTATTCTCGAAGTCCCAAACCATTCGACCAAACAGACCAACCGGACCTTCCTGGGCCCTCCAAACGGACCATGCCGGATGATGGTCCGGATCTCCTCTATATGTCCCGAACCATCCGACCAAACCGTGCAACCGGAACTTCGTGGGCCCCCAAACGGATAGTGCCGGATGATGGTCCGGATCTCCTCCAGAAGTACCAAACCATCCAACCAAACCGTTCAAACGGACCGTCCCGGACCATTCAAACGAACCGTCCCGAATGATGGTCCGGATCTCCTCTAAAGGTCCTGAACCCTACGACCGGACCGTCCAAACGGGCCGTATCGAATTCTCCAAACGGTCCGTCCGGAAGAAGGTCCGGGTCTCCTCTAGAAGTCCCGAACCCTCCGACCGGACCGTCCAACCGGACCGTCCGGAAGAAGGTCCGGATCTACTCTAGAAGTCTGCAATCATCCGACCAAACCGTCCAACCGGACCGTCCCCAACCATTCAAACAGACCGTCCGGAATGATGGTCCGGATCTCCTCTAGAAGTCCCGAACTCTCCGACCAGACCGTCCAAACAGACCGTCCCGCACCCTCCAAACGGTCCGTTCAGAAGAAGGTCCGGATCGCCTCTAGAAGACCCGAAACCTCCGACCGGACCGTCCAACAGGACTGCCCCAAACTGTCCAACCGGACCGTCCCGGACATTCTGACCGGACCGTCCAGAACAAGGTCCGGATTCCTCTAGAAGTGTAGAACCGTCCAACCGGACCGTCCCAGACCCTCCAAGCTGACCATCCGGAAGCAGCTCCGGATCTCCGCTAGAAGTCCCGAACCATCCTACCAAATAGTCCAGCCGGACCTTCCTGGGCCCTCCGAACGGACCGTGCTGGATGATGCTTCGGATCTCCTCTATAAGTCCCGAACCATCCGACCAAACTGTCCAACCAGACAGTCCCGCACCATTCAAACGGACCGTCCCGAATGATGGTCCGAATCTCCTCTAAAAGTACCGAACACTCCGACCGGACCGTCCAAACGGACCGTCCCGAACCTTCCAAACGGTTTCGTCCGGAAGAAGGTCTGGATCTCCTCTAGAAGTCCCGAACCCTCCAACCGGACCATCGAGAAGAACGTCCGGATCTCCTCTAGAAGTCCCGAACCCTCCGACCGGACCGTCCAACCGGACCGTCCCGGACTTTCCAACCGGACCGTCCAGAAGAAGGTCCAGATCGCCTCTAGAAGTGCCGAACCGTCCGACCGGACCGTCCCGGACCCTCCAACCGGATCATCCAGAAGAAGGTCCGGATCTCCTCTAGAAGACCCGAACCATCCTACCAAATAGTCCAGCCGGACCTTCCAGGGCCCTCCAAACGGGACCATGCGGGATGATGTTCCGGATCTCCCCTATAAGTCCCGAACCATCCGACCAAACTATCCAACCGGACTGTCCCGCACCATTCAGACAGACCGTCCCGAATGATCGTCTGAATCTCCTCTAGAAGTCCCGAATTCTCCGACCGGACCGTCCCGAACCCTCCAAACGGTCCGTTCAGAAGAAGGTCCGGATCGCCTCTAGAAGTTCGGAAACATCCGACCGGACCGTCCAACAGGACCGCCCTGAACCCTCTTAACCGGACTGTCGGGAAGAAGGTCTGAAGCCCCTCTAGAAGTGCCGAACCGTCCGCCCGGACCGTCCAACCGGACCGTCCTGTACTTTCCAACCGGAACGTCTAGAAGAAGGTCCGGATATCCTCTAGAAGTGCCGAACCGTCCGACCAAACCGTCCCGAACCATCCAACTGGACCGTCCGGAAGAAGGTCCGGATCCCCTCTAGAAGTGCCGAACCGTCCGACCGGACCCTCCAAACGGACCGTGCCAGATGATGCTCCGGATCTCCTCTATAAGTCCCGAACACTCCGACCAACCTGTCCAACCGGACCGTCCAGCACCAATCAAACGGACCGTCCCGAATGATGGTCCGACTCTCCTCTAAAAGTCCCGAACCCTCCGACCGGACCGTCCAAACAGACTGTCCAAACGGACCGTCCCGAACCCTCCAAACGGTCCGTTCGGAAGAATGTCCGGATCACCTCTAGAAGTCCCGAACCCTCCAACCGGACCGTCGAGAAGAACGTCCGGATCTCCTCTAGAAGTGCCGAACCGTCCGACCGGACCGTCCCACCAGAGCGTCCCGGACTTTCCAACTAGACTGTCCAGAAGAAGGTCCGGATCTCCCTTAGAAGTGCCGAACCGTCCGACCGGACCATCCAGGACCCTCCAACCGGATCATCCGGAAGAAGGTTCGGATCTCGTCTAAAAGCCCCGAACCATCCTACCAAATAGTCGAGCCGGACCTTCCAGGGCTCTCCAAACGGACCGTGCCGGATGATGTTCCGGATCTCCTCTATAAGTCCCGAACCATCCGACCAAATTGTCACTCCAATCGGAGCATCCGGAAGAAGGTCCGGATCTCCACAAGAAGTCCTGAACCATCCGACCAAACCGTCCGACCGGACCATCCTGACCATTCAAACGGACCGTCCCAGATGATGGTCCGGTTCTCCTCTAGAAGTCTCGAACCCTCCAAACGGTCCGTCCCGCACCCTCCAAACGGTTGGTCCGGAAGAAGGTCCAGATCTCCTCTGGAAGTCCCGAACCCTCCGACCAGACCGTCCCGGACCCTCCAACTGGATCGTCCGGAAGAAGGTCCGGTTCTATTCTAGAAGTCCCGAACCATTCGACGAAACAAACCAACCGGACCTTCCTGGGCCCTCCAAATTTATCGTGCCGGATGATGGTCCAGATCTCCTCTATAAGTCCTGAACCATCCGACCAAACCGTCCAACCGGACCGTCCCGGACCATTCAAACGAACCATCCAACCGGACCGTTCCGAACCCTCCAAACGGTCAGTCCGGAAGAAGGTCCAGATCTCCTCTAGAAGTCCCGAACCATCCGACCAGACTGTCCAACCGGACCGGCCCGGACCCTCCAACCGGACCGACCGAAAGAAGGTCCGGATCTCCTCTAGCAGTCCCGAACCATCCGACCGGACCGTCCAACTGGACCGTCCGGAATAAGGTTCAGATCACCTCTAGAAGTCCCTAATCATCCGACCAAAACCATTTAACCGGACCGTCCTGAGCCATTCAAACGGACCGTCCCGAATGATCATCGGGATCTCCTCTAGAAATCTCGAAGTCTCCGACCAGACCGTCCCAAACCCTCCAAACGGTCCGTTTAGAAGAAGGTCCGGATCGCCTCTAGATATCCCGAACCCTTCGACGGGATCTCCTCTAGCAGTCCCGAACCATCCTACCAAATAGTCCAACCGGACCTTCCTGGGCCCTCCAAACGGACCGTGCCGGATGATGTTCCGGATCTCTTCTATAAATCCCGAACCATCCGACCAAACTGTCCAACCGGACCGTCCCGCACCATTCAAACGAACCGTCCCGAATGATTGTCCGAATCTCCTCAAAAAGTCCCGAACCCTCCGACCGGACCGTCCTGAACCCTCCAAATGGTCAGTCCGTAAGAAGGTCCGGATCTCTTCTAGAAGTCCCGAAACCCTTCGACCGGTCTGTCCAACCGGACCGTCCCGGACCCTCAAACTGGACCTTCCGGAAGAAGGTCCGGATCTCCCAAGAAGTCCCGAACCATCCGACCAAACCGTCCGACCGGACCGTCCAGACCATTCAAACGGACCATCCTGGATGATGGTCCGGATCTCCTTTAGAAGTCCCAAACCCTCCAAACGGACCGTCCTGAACCCTCCAAACGGTCGGTCCGGAAGAAGGTCCGGATCTCCTCTAGAAGTCCCAAACCCTCCGACCGGACCGTCCAACCGGACCGTCCCGGACCCTCAAACCGGACCGTCCGGAAGAAGGTCTGGATCTCCTCAAGAAGTCCCGAACCATCCGACCAAACCGTCCGGCCGAACCGTCCTGTCCATTCAAACGGACCGTCCCGGATGATGGTCCGGACCTCCTCTGGAAGTTCCGAACCCTCCGACCAGACCGTCCCAGACCCTCCAACCGGATCAGCCGGAAGAAGGTCCGGTTCGATTCTCGAAGTCCAGAACCATTCGACCAAACAGACCAACCGGACCTTCCTGGGCCCTCCAAACGGACCGTGCCGGATGATGGTTCGGATCTCCTCCATAAGTCCCGAACCATCCGACCAAACCGTCCAATCGTACCGTCCCGGACCATTCAAATGGACCGTCCCGAATGATGATCCGGTTCTCCACTAAAAGTTTCAAACCCTCCATCCGGACCGACCAAACGGACCATCCCGAACCCTCCAAACGGTCCGTCCGGAAAATGGTCCGGATCTCCTCTAGAAGTCCCGAACCATCCGACCGGACCGTCCAACCAGACCGTCCCGGACCCTCAAACCGGACACGACCGGAAGAAGGTCTGGATCTTCTCTAGATGTCCCTAACCATCCGACCGGACCGTCCAACCGAACCGTCCCGGACCCTCCAACCGGACCGTCCGGAAGAAGGTCCGGATCTCCTCTAGAAGTCCCGAACCATCCGACCAAACCGTGCAACCGGACCGTCCCGAACCATTCAAACGGACCGTCCCGAATGATGGTCCGGATCTTCCCTAGAAGTCCCGAACCCTCCAAACGGACTGTCCCGAACCCTCCAAATGGTCGGTCTGGAAGAAGGTCCGGATCTCCTCTAGAAGTCCCGAACCCACCGATCGGACTGTCCAACCGGACCATCCCGGACCCTCAAAGCGGACCGTCCGGAGGAAGGTCCAGATCTCCTCAAGAAGTCCCGAACCATCCGACCAGACTGTCCGACCGGACCGTCGTGACCATTCAAACGGACCGTCCCGGATGATGGTTCGGACCTGCTCTAGAACTCCCGAACCCTCCAACCGGACCGTCGAGAAGAACGTCCGGATCTCCTCTAGAAGTGCCGAACCGTCCGACCCGGACCGTCCCACCAGAGCGTCCCGGACTTTCCAACCAGACTGTCCAGAAGAAGGTCCGGATCTCCCTTAGAAGTGCCGAACCGTCCGACCGGACCATCCGGGACCCTCCAACCGGATCATCCGGAAGAAGGTTCGGATCTCGTCTAAAAGCCCCGAACCATCCTACCAAATAGTCGAGCCGGACCTTCCAGGGCTCTCCAAACGGACCGTGCCGGATGATGTTCCGGATCTCCTCTATAAGTCCCGAACCATCCGACCAAATTGTCCAACCGGACTGTCCTGCACCATTCACACGGACCGTACCGAATGATGGTCCGAACCTCCTCTAGAAGTCCCGAACTCTCCGACCGGACCGTCCAAACGGACCGTCCCGAACCCTCCAGTCGGAGGATCCGGAAGAAGGTCCGGATCTCCACAAGAAGTCCTGAACCATCCGACCAAACCGTCCGACCGGACCGTTCTGACCATTCAAACGGACGGTCCCGGATGATGGTCCAGTTCTCCTCCAGAAGTCTCGAACCCTCCAAACGGTCCGTCCTGCACCCTCCAAACGGTCCGTCCGGAAGAAGGTCCAGATCTCCTCTGGAAGTCCCGAACCCTCCGACCAGACCGTCCCGGACCCTCCAACTAGATCATCCGGAAGAAGGTCCGGTTCTATTCTAGAAGTCCCGAACCATTCGACGAAACAAACCAACCGGACCTTCCTGGGCCCTCCAAATTGATCGTGCCGGATGATGGTCCAGATCTCCTCTATATGTCCTGAACCATCCGACCAAACCGTCCAACCGGACCGTCCCGGACCATTCAAACGAACCATCCAACCGGACCGTTCCGAACCCTCCAAACGGTCAGTCCGGAAGAAGGTCCAGATCTCCTCTAGAAGTCCCGAACCATCCGACCAGACTGTCCAACCGGACCGGCCCGGACCCTCCAACCGGACCGACCGAAAGAAGGTCCGGATCTCCTCTAGCAGTCCCGAACCATCTGACCGGACCGTCCAACTGGACCGTCCGGAATAAGGTTCGGATCACCTCTAGAAATCCCTAATCATCCGACCAAACCATCTAACCGGACCGTCCTGAGCCATTCAAACGGATCGTCCCGAATGATCGTCGGGATCTCCTCTAGAAATCCCGAAGTCTCCGACCAGACCGTCCCAAACCCTCCAAACGGTCCGTTTAGAAGAAGGTCCGGATCGCCTCTAGATATCCCGAACCCTCCGACCGGATCTCCTCTAGCAGTCCCGAACCATCCTACCAAATAGTCCAACCGGACCTTCCTGGGCCCTCCAAACGGACCGTGCCGGATGATGTTCCGGATCTCTTCTATAAGTCCCGAACCATCCGACCAAACTGTCCAACCGGACCGTCCCGCACCATTCAAACGGACCGTCCCGAATGATTGTCCGAATCTCCTCAAAAAGTCCCGAACCCTCCGACCGGACCGTCCTGAACCCTCCAAATGGTCAGTCCGGAAGAAGGTCCGGATCTCTTCTAGAAGTCCCGAACCCTTCGACCGGTCCGTCCAACCGAACCATCCCGGACCCTCAAACCGGACCGTCCGGAAGAAGGTCCGGATCTCCCAAGAAGTCCCGAACCATCCGACCAAACCGTCCGACCGGACCGTCCAGACCATTCAAACGGACCATCCTGGATGATGGTCCGGATCTCCTCTAGAAGTCCCAAACCCTCCAAACGGACCGTCCTGACCCCTCCAAACGGTCGGTCCGGAAGAATGTCCGGATCTCCTCTAGAAGTCCCAAACCCTCCGACCGGACCGTCCAACCGGACCGTCCCGGACCCTCAAACCGGACCGTCCGGAAGAAGGTCTGGATCTCCTCAAGAAGTCCCGAACCATCCGACCAAACCGTCCGGCCGAACCGTCCTGTCCATTCAAACGGACCGTCCCGGATGATGGTCCGGACCTCCTCTGGAAGTTCCGAACCCTCCGACCGGACCGTCCCAGACCCTCCAACCGGATCAGCCGGAAGAAGGTCCGGTTCGATTCTCGAAGTCCAGAACCATTCGACCAAACAGACCAACCGGACCTTCCTGGGCCCTCCAAACGGACCGTGCCGGATGATGGTTCGGATCTCCTCCATAAGTCCCGAACCATCCGACCAAACCGTCCAATCGTACCGTCCCGGACCATTCAAATGGACCGTCCCGAATGATGATCCGGATCTCCAGTAAAAGTTTCAAACCCTCCATCCGGACCGACCAAACGGACCATCCCGAACCCTCCAAACGGTCCGTCCGGAAAATGGTCCGGATCTCCTCTAGAAGTCCCGAACCATCCAACCGGACCGTCCAACCAGACCGTCCCGAACCCTCTAACCGGACCGACCGGAAGAAGGTCTGGATCTTCTCTAGATGTCCCTAACCATCCGACCGGACCGTCCAACCGAACCGTCCCGGACCCTCCAACCGGACCATCCAGAAGAAGGTCCGGATCTCCTCTAGAAGTCCCGAACCATCCGACCAAAACCGTGCAACCGGACCGTCCCGAACCATTCAAACGGACCGTCCCGAATGATGGTCCGGATCTTCCCTAGAAGTCCCGAACCCTCCAAACGGATTGTCCCGAACCCTCCAAATGGTCGGTCTGGAAGAAGGTCCGGATCTCCTCTAGAAGTCCCGAACCCACCGATCGGACTGTCCAACCGGACCGTCCCGGACCCTCAAAGCGGACCGTCCGGAGGAAGGTCCAGATCTCCTCAAGAAGTCCCGAACCATCCGACCAGACTGTCCGACCGAACCGTCGTGACCATTCAAACGGACCGTCCCGGATGATGGTTTGGACCTCCTCTAGAAGTCCCGAACCCTCCAAACGGACCGTCCCGAACCCTCGAAACGATCGGTCCGGAAGAATGTCCGGAACTCCTCCGGAAGTCCCGAAACCTCCGCCCGGACCGTCCAACCAGACCGTCCCGGACCCTCCAACCGGATCGTCCGGAAGAAGGTCCAGTTCTATTGTGGAAGTCCCGAACCATTCGAACAAACGGACCAACCAGACCTTCCTGGGCCCTCCAAACAGTCCGTCCGGAAGAAGGGCCGGATCTGCTCTATAAGTCCCGAACCATCCGACCAAACCGTCGAAAGGGACCGTCCCGAACCCTCCAAATGGTCCGTCCGGAAGAAGGTCAGGATCTCGTCTAGAAGCCCAGAGCTATCCAACTGGACCGTCCCGGACCCTCCAACCGGACCGACCGGAAGAAGGTCCGGATCTCATCTAGAAATCCCGAACCATCCGACCGGACCGTCCAACCGGACCGTCCGGAATAAGGTCCGGATCTCCTCTAGAAGTCCCTAATCATCCGACCAAACCGTCCAACCGGACCGTCTCGGACCATTCAAACGGACCGTCCGGAATGATGGTCCGGATCTCCTCTAGAATTCCCAAAATCTCCAACCGGACCGTCCAAACGGACCGTCCCGAACCCTCTAAACTGTCCGTTCAGAAGAAGGTCCGGATCGCCTCTAGAAGTCCCGAACCCTCCGACCGGACCATCCAACAGGACCGTCCCAAACCCTCCAACCGGACCGTCCGAAAGAAGGTCCGGGTCCCCTATAGAAGTGCCGAACCGTCCGACCGGACCGTCCCGGACCCTCCAACCGGATCATCCGGAAAAAGGTCCGGATCTCCTTTAGAAGTGCCGAACCATCCTACCAAATAGTCCAACCGGACCTTCCTGGGCCCTCCAAACGGACCATGCCGGATGATGTTCCGGATCTCCTCTATAAGACCCGAACCATCCGACCAAACTGTCCAACCGAACCGTCCCGCACCATTCAAATGGACCGTCCCGAATGATTATCCGAATCTCCTCTAAAAGTACCGAACCCTCCCATCGGACCGTCCCGAACCCTCCAAATGGTCGGTTCGGAAGAAGGTCCGGATCTCCTCTAGAAATCCCGAACCGTTCGACCAGTCCGTCCAACCGGACCGTCCCGGACCCTCAAAACCAGACCGTCCGGAAGAAGGTCCGGATCTCCTCAATAAGTCCCAAACCATCCGACCAAAACCGTCCGACCGGACCGTCCTGACCATTCAAGCGGACCGTCCTGGGTGATGGTCCGGATCTCCTCTAGAAGTTCCGAACCCTCCAAACGGACCGTCCTGAACTCTCCAAACGGTTGGTCCGGAAGAAGGTCAGGATCTCCTCTAGAAGTCCCGAACCCTCCCACCGGACCGTCCCACCGGACCGTCCCGAACCCTCAAACCGGACCGTCCGGAAGAAGATCCGGATCTCCTCAAGAAGTCCCGAACCATCCGACCAAACCATCCGACCAAAACCGTCCGACCGGACCGTCCCGGACCCTCAAACCGGACCGTCCGGAAGAAGGTCCGGATCTCCTCTAGAAGTCCCGAACCATCCGACCAGACCGTCCAACCGGACCGGCCCGGACCCTCCAACCGGACCGACCGAAAGAAGGAACGGACCTCCTCTAGAAGTCCCGAACCATCCGACCGGACCATCCGGAATAAGGTCCGGATCTCCTCTAGAAGTCCCTAATCATCCGACCAAACCGTCTAACTGGACCGTCCCGAACCATTCAAACGGACCGTCCCGAATGATCGTCGGGATCTCCTCTAGAAATCCCGAAGTCTTCGACCGGACCGTCCAAACAGACCGTCCCAAACCCTCCCAACGGTCCGTTGAGAAGAAGGTCCGGATCGCCTCTAGAAGTCCCGAACACTCCGACCGGACCATCCAACAGGACCGTCCCAAACCCTACTGCCGGACCGTCCGAAAGAAGGTCCGGATCTCCTCTAAATGTGCCAAACCGTCCGACCGGACCGTCCCGGACCCACCAACCGGATCATCCGGAAGAAGGTCCGGATCTCCTCTAGAAGTCCTGAACCATCCTACCAAATAGTCCAACCGGACCTTCCTGGGCCCTCCAAACGGACCGTGCCGGATGATGTTCTAGATCTCCTCTATAAGTCCCGAACCATCCGATCAAACTATCCAACCGGACCGTCCCGCACCATTCAAACGGACCGTCCCGAATGATTGTCCGAATCTCCACAACAAGTCCCGAACCCTCCGACCGGACCGTCCTGAACCCTCCAAACGGTTAGTCCGGAAGAAGGTCCGGATCTCCTCTAGAAGTCCCGAACCCTTCGACCGGTCCGTCCAACCGGACCGTCCCGGACACTCAAACCGGACCGTCCGGAAGAAGGTCCGGATCTCCTCAAGAAGTCCTGAACCATCCGACCAAACTGTCCGACCGGACCGTCCAGACCATTCAAACGGACCGTCCTGGATGATGGTCCGGATCTCCTCTAGAATTCCCGAACCCTCCAAACGGACCGTCCTGAAACCTCCAAACGATCGGTCTGGAAGAAGGTCCGGATCTCCTCTAGAAGTCCCAAACCCTCCGACCGGACCGTCCAACCGGACCGTCCCGGACCCTCAAACCGGACCGTCCGGAAGAAGGTCTGGATCTCCTCAAGAAGTCCCGAACCATCCGACCAAACCGTTCGGGCGGACCGTCCTGTCCATTCAAACGGACCGTGCCGGATGATGGTCCGGACCTCCTCTGGAAGTTCCGAACCCTCCGACCGGACCGTCCCAGACCCTCCAACCGGATTATCCGGAAGAAAGTCCGGTTCTATTCTGGAAGTCCCGAACCATTCGACCAAAGATACCAACCGGACCTTCCTGGGCCCTCCAAACGGACCGTGCCGGATGATGGTCCGGATCTCCTCCATAAGTCCCGAACCATCCGACCAAACCGTCCAATCGGACCGTCCCGGACCATTCAAACGGACCGTCTCGAATGATGATCCGGATCTCCACTAAAAATTTCAAACCCTCCATCCGGACCGTCCAAATGGACCATCCCGAACCCTCCAAACGGTCTGTCCGGAAAAAGGTCCAGATCTCCTCTAGAAGTCCCGAACCATCCGACCGGACCGTCCAACCAGTCTGTCCCGGACCCTCCAACCGGACCGACCGGAAGAAGGTCCGGATCTCCTCTAGATGTCCCTAACCATCCGATCGGACCGTCCAACCGAACCGTCCCGGACCCTCCAACCGGACCGTCCGGAAGAAGGTCCGGATCTCCTCTAGAAGTCCCGAACCATCCGACCAAACCGTGCAACCAGACCGTCCCGAACCATTCAAACGGACCGTCCCGAATGATTGTCTGGATCTTCTCTAGAAGTCCCGAACCCTCCAAATGGTCGGTCTGGAAGAAGGTCCGGATCTCCTCTAGAAGTCCCGAACCCACCGTCCGGACTGTCCAACCGAACCGTCCCGGACCCTCAAAGCGGACCGTCCGGAGGAAGGTCCCGATCTCCTCAAGAATTCCCGAACCATCCGACCAAACTGTCCGACCGGACCGTCCTGACCATTCAAACGGACTGTCCCGGATGATGGTTCGGACCTCCTCTAGAAGTCCCGAACCCTCCAAACGGACCGTCCCGAACCCTCGAAACGGTCGGTCTGGAAAAAGGTCCGGAACTCCTCTGGAAGTCCCGAACCCTCCGACCGGACCGTCCAACCGGACCGTCCCGGACCCTCCAACCGGATCGTCCAAAATTCTAGATAATGTTACCTACCCTGAAATTTTCTTGTCTTTCCCGAATGCTAAGGAGAAGAAGAGGATTGAGTCAAAAGAAAAAGTTTCGAACCCTCCATCCGGACCGTCCAAACTGTCCGTCCCGAACCCTCCAAACGGACCGTCCGGAAGAAGGTCCAGAACTCCTCTAGGAGTCCCGAACCATCCGACCGAACCGTCCAACCGGACCGACCGGAAGATGGTTCGGATCTCCTCTAGAACTCCCGAACTATCCGACCAGACCGTCCAACCAGACCCTCCAACCGGACTGTCCGGAAGAAGGTCCGGACCTTCCTGGGCCCTCCAAACGGACCGTGCCGGATGATGGTCCGGGTCTCCTCCAGAAGTACCGAACCATCTGACCAAACCGTCCAAACGGACCGTCCGGGACCATTCAAACGGACCGTCCCGAATGATGGTTCGGATCTCCTCTAAAGGTCCTGAACCCTACGACCGGACCGTCCAAACAGGCCATCCCGAACCCTCCAAACGGTCCGTCCGGAAGAAGGTCCGGATCTCCTCTAGAAGTCCCGAACCATCCGACCAAACCGTGCAACCGGACCGCCCCGAACCATTCAAACGGACCATCCCGAATGATGGTCCGGATCTTCTCTAGAAGTCCCGAACCCTCCAAACGGACTGTCCCGAACCCTCCAAATGGTCGGTCTGGAAGAAGGTCCGGATCTCCTCTAGAAGTCCCGAACCCACCGGCCGGACTGTCCAACCGGACCGTCCCGGACCCTCAAACCGGACCGTCTGGAGGAAGGTCCAGATCTCGTCAAGAAGTCCTGAACCATTCGACCAGACTGTCCGACCGGACTGTCCTGACCATTCAAACGGACCGTCCCGGATGATGGTTCGGACCTCCTCTAGAAGTCCCGAACCCTCCAAACGGACCGTCCCGTACCCTCGAAACGGTCGGTCCAGAAGAAGGTCCGGAACTCCTCTGGAAGTCCCGAACCCTCCGACCCGACCGTCCGAACGTACCGTCCCGGACCCTCCAACCGGACCGTCCAAAAGAAGGTCCGGATCTCCTCTAGAAGTCCCGAACCATCCAACCAAACTGTCCAACCGGATCGTCCCGAACAATTCAAACGGACCGTCCGGACCTTCCTGGGCCCTCCAAACGGTCCGGCCGGAAGAAGGCCCGGATCTCCTCTATAAGTCCCGAACCATCCGGCCGGACCGTCCAACCGGACCGTCCGGAATAAGGTCCGGATCTCCTCTAAAAGTCCCTAATCATCCAACCAAACCGTCCAACCGGACCGTCCCGAATAATTCAAATGGACCATCCGGAATGATGGTCCGGATTTCCTCTAGAATTCCCGAAGTCTCCGACCGGACCGTCCGAACGGACCGTCCCGAACCCTCCAAACAGTCCGTTCAGAAGAAGGTCCGGATCGCCTCTAGAACTCCCGAACCCTCCGACCGGACCATCCAACAGGACCGTCCCAAACCCTCCAACCGGACCGTCCGAAAGAAGGTCTGGATCTCCTCTAGAAGTGCCGAACCGTCCGACTGGACCGTCCCGGACCTCCAACTGGATCATCCGGAAGAAGGTCCAGATCTCCTCTAGAAGTGCCAAACCATCCTACCAAATAGTCCAACCGGACCTTCCTGGGCCCTCCAAACGGACCGTGCCGGATGATGTTCCGGATCTCCTCTATAAGTCCCGAACCATCCAAACGGTCCGTCCGGAAGAAGGTCCGAATTTCCACTAGAAGTGCCAAACCATGCGACCAAACCGTCCAACTGGATGGTCCCGGACCATTGAAAGAGACCGTCCCGAACCCTACAAATGGTACGTCTGGAAGAAGTCCCGAACCCTCCATCCAAACCATCCAACCGGACCGTCCGGGGCCATCCAAACGGACCTTGCCGGGTGATGGTCCGGACCTCCTCTAGAAGTCCCGAACCATCCGACCAGATCGTCCAACCGGACCTTCCCAGGCCCTCCAAACGGATCGTGCCGGATGATGGTCCGGATCACCTCTAGATGTCCCGAACCCTCCGACCGGACCGTCCCGAACATTACAAACGGACCGTCTGGAGGATGGTCAGGATCTCCTCTAGATGTCCCAAACCATCCGACCAAACCATCCAACCGGACCGTCCCAGACCATTCAAACGGACCGTACAGGATCATGGCCCGAATCTCCTCTAGAAGTTCCGAACCCTCCGACAGGTTATAACCAAACCGTAGAACCGGACCGTCTTGGACCTTTCAAACGGAACCTCCCGGATGATGGTCCGGATCTCCTCTAGAAGTCCCGAGCACTCTGACCGGACCGTCCCGAACACTCCAAATGGTCCATCCAGAAGAAGGTCCAGTTCTCCTCCAGAAGTCCCGAACCACCCGACCGAACCGTCCAACTGGACCTTCCCGAGGCCTCCAAACGGACCGTGCCAGATGCTGGAACGGATCTCCCCTAGAAGTCCCGAACCCTACAAACGGTCCGTTCGGAAGAAGATCCGGATCTCCCCTAGAAGTCCAAAACAATCCAACCAAACCGTCCAACCCGACCGTCCCGGACCCCTCAAACAGACCGTCCGGAAGAAGGTCCGGATCTCCTCTTAAAGTCCCGAACCATGCGACCACACCGTCCAACCGGACCGTCCAAGACCGTCCACACGGACGGTCCCAGATGATGGTCCAAATCTCCTCTAGAAGTCCCGAATCCTCCAACCGGACCGTCCAAACGGACCGTTCCGAACCCTCCAAACGGTCCGTCCGGATGATGGTTCGGATCTCCTCTATATGTTCTAAACCATCCGACCAAACCGTCCAACCGGACGGTCTCGGACCATTGAAACGGACCATCCCGGATGATGGTCCGTATCTCCTCTAGCAGTCCCGAACGATCCGACCAAACCGTCCGACCGGACAGTCCCGGACCATTCAAACGGACCGTACTGGAAGAATGTCCGGAACTCCTCTAGAAGTTCCGAACCATCCGACCAAACTGTCCACCCGGAACTTCCCGGGCCCACCAAATGGACTGTGCGGGATGCTGGTCTGGATCTCCTCTATAAGTCCCGAACCCTACAAATGGTCCGCCTGGAAGAAAGTCCAGATGTCCTCTAGAAGTCCCAAACCTCCAACCGGACCATCCCGGACCATTCAAACGGACCGTCCCGGATGTTGGTCAGGATCTCCTCTAGAACTCCCGAACGCTCCGACCGGACCGTCCAACCGGACCATCCCGAACCTTCCAAACGGTCTGCCCGGAAGAAGCACCGGATCTCTCCTCTAGAATTCCCGAACCATCTGACCAAACCGTCCAACCGGACCGTCCCGGACCCTCCAAACGGACCGTCCCAGATGATGGTCCAGATCTCCACTAGAAGTCCCAAACCATCCGACCAGACCGTCCAACCGGACCGTCCCGAACCAACCTAACAGTCTGTCTGGAGGAAGGTCCGGATCTCCTCTAGAAGTCCCAAACCATCTGACCAAACCGTCCAACCGGACCTTCCCGGGCCCTCCTAACGGACCGTGCCGGATGATGGTCTGGATCTCCTCTAGAAGTCCCGAACTCTCCGACCGGACCATCCAACCGCACCGTCACGAACCCTCGAAATCGTCCGTCTGAAAAAATCTCCGGATGACCACGAGAAGTCCAACCGGACCGTCCCGGACCATTCAAACGGACCGTCCCGGATGATGGTCCGGATTTCCTCTAGCATCCCGAACCCTCCGACCGAACCGTCCAAACGGACCATCCCGAACCATCCAAACGGTCCCTCCGGATGAAGGTCCGGATCTCCTCACGAAGTCCCGAATTATCCGAACAAACCGTTCAGCTGTACCGTCCCGGACCATTTAAACGGACCGCCCCGAATGATGCTCTGGATCACCTCTAGAAGTCCCGAACAGTCCGACCAAACCGTCCAACCGGACCATCCCGGGGCCCTCAAACTGACTGTGCCATATGGTGGTCCGGATCTCCTCTATAAGTCCCGAACCCTCTGACGGGACTGTACAACCGGACCGTCCCGAACCCTACAAACGGTCCATCCAGAAGAAGGTCCAGATCACCTCTAGAAGTCCCGAACAGTCCGACCAACCAGACCGTCCCGAGCCCTCAAATAGACCGTCCCGGATGATGGGTCGGATCTCCTCTACAAGTCTCGAACCCTGCGGCCGGACTGTACAACCGGACAGTCCCGAATCCTACAAACGGTCTGTCGGGAAGAAGGTCTCGATCTCCTCTAGAAGTTCCGAACAACCCGACCAAACCGTCCAACCGGACCGTCCCGGCCCCTCAAATGGACCATCCCGGATGATAGTCGGAATCTCCTATAGAAGTCCCGAACCCTCCGACCAGACCATCCAAACAAACCGTTCTGAACCCTCCAAACGGTCCGTCCGGATGATGGTTCGGATTTCTTCTAGATGTCCTGAACCATCCGACCAAACCATCCAACCGGATCGTCCCGGACAATTCAAAAGGACCGTCGCGGATGATGGTCCGGATCTCTTCTAGCAGTCCCGAACGATCCGACCGAACCGCCCAATCGGACAGTCCCGGACCTTTCGAACGGACCGTCACGGACGGTGGTTCGGATCACCTATAGAAGTCCCGAACACTCCGACCAAACCGTCCAACTGGACCGTCCCGAACCCTCCAAACGGTCCATCCGGAAGAAGGTCTGGATCTCTTCTAGAAGTCCCGAACCATCCGACCAAACCGTCCAACCGGACCTTCCCGGGCCCGCCAAACGGACCATGCGGGATGCTGGTCCGGATTTCCTCTAGAAGTGCCGAACCCTACCAACGATCCGCCCGGAAGAAGGTTCGGATGTCCTCTAGAAGTCCCGAACAATCCGACCAAACCGTCCAACCGGACCGTCCCGGAACATTCAAACGGACCGTCATGGATGTTGGTCAGGATCTCCTCTAGAAGTCCTGAACGCTCCCACCGGACCGTCCAACCGGACCATCCCGAACCCTCCAAACGGTCTGCCCGGAAGAAACACCGGATCTCTCCTCTAGAACTCCCGAACAATCTGACCGAACTGTCCAACCGGACCGTCCCGGACCCTCCAAACGGACCGTCCCGTATGATGGTCCGGATCTCCTCTAGAAGTCCCAGACCATCCGACCAGACCGTCCAACCAGTCCGTCCCGAACCAACCAAACGGTCCATCCGGAAGAAGGTCCGGATCTCCTCTAGAAGTTTCGAACCATTCGAACAAAACCGTCCAACCGGACCTTCCCGGGCCCTCCTAACGGACCATATCGGATGATGGTCCGGATCTCCTCTAGAAGTCCCGAACTCTCCAACCGGACCGTCCAACTCGACCGTCGTGAACCTTTCGAACGGACCGTCCCGGATGGTGGTCTGGATCACGTATAGATGTCCTGAACACTCCGACCGGACCGTCCAAACTGACCGTCCCGAACCCTCCAAAGGGTCCGTCCGGAAGAAGATCCGGATCGCCTATAAAAGTCCCGAACCATCCGACCAAACCGTCGAACCGGACCTTCCCGGGCCCTCCAAACGGACCATGCCGGATGATGGTCCAGATCCCCTCTAGAAATCCCAAACCCTCCGACCGGACTGTCCAACCGGACCATCCCGAACCCTCCAAACGGTCTGCCCGGAAGAAACACCGGATCTCTCCTCTAGAACTCCCGAACCATCTGACCGAACTGTCCAACCGGACCGTCCCGGACCCTCCAAACGGACCGTCCCGGATGATGGTCTGGATCTCCTCTAGAAGTCCCAAACCATCCGACCGGACCATCCAAACGGACCGTCCCGAACCCTCCAAATGGTCCTTCTGGATGAAGGTCCAGATCTCCTCTCGATGTCCCGAATTATCTGACCAAACTATCCAACTGTACGGTCCCGGAGCATTCAAACGGACTGCCTCGGATGATGGTCCGGTTCTCCTCTACAAGTCGCGAACCCTCCGATCGGACCGTCCTAACAGACCGTCCCGAACACTACAAACGGTTCGTCCAAAAGAAGGTCCGGATCTCCTCTAGAAGTCCCGAACAGTCCGACAGGACCGTCCACCCGGACCATCCCGGACCCCTCCAACCGGACAGTCCCGGACCCTCCAACTGGACCGTTCGTAAGAATCTTCGGATCTCCTCTAGAAGTCCCAAACTATCCGACCAAACTATCCAAATGAACCGTCCCGGATGATGGTCCGGATCTCCTCTAGACGTCCCGAACACACCGACCAGGCCATCCAACCGGACCGTCTCAAACCCACCAAACGGTCCGTCTAGAAGAAGGTCCGGATCTCCTCTAAAGTACCAAACCATCCGACCAAACAGTCCAACCGGACCGTCCCAGACCATTCAAACGGACCGTCAAACCAGATCGTCCCGAACCCTCCAGATGGTCCGTCCGGAAGAAGGTCCGGATCTCCTTTAGAAGTCCCGAACCCTCCGTCCAAACCGTCCAACCGGACCGTCCCGAACCATCCAAACGGACCATCCCGGATGATGGTCCGGATCTCCTCTAGACGTTCCGAACACTCAAACCGGACCGTCCAACCAGACCGTCCCGAACCCTCCAAACGGTCCATCCGGAAAAAAGTCCGGATCTCCTCTAGAAGTCCTGAACCCTCCGTCCAAACCGTCCAACCGGACCGTCCCGGAACATTCAAACGGACCGTCCCGGATGATGGTCCGGATCTCCTCTAGACGTCCCAAACACTCAGACTAGACTGTCCAACCGGACCTTCCCGGGCCCTCCAAACGGACCTTACCGGATGATGGTCCAGATCTCCTCTAGATGTCACGAACCCTCCGAGCGGACCGTCCCGAACCCTCGCAACTGTCCGTCCGAAAAAATGTCCGGATGTCCTCTAGAAGTCCCGGACCATGCGACCAAACCGTCCAACCGTACCGTGCCAAACCATCCAAACGGACCATCCTGGATGATGGTCCGTATATCCTCTAGCAGTCCCAAACCCTCTGATCGGGCCGTCCAACCAGACGGTCCCGGACCATTGAAACAGACCATCCCGGATGATGGTCTAGATCTCCTCTAGCAGTGCCGAACCCTCCGACTGGACCGTCCAAACGGACTGTCCCGAACACTACAAATGGTTTGTCCGGAAGAAGGTCCGGATCTCCTCTAGAAGTCCCGAACCATCCGACCAAACCGTCCAACCAGACCGTCCTGGACCATACAAACGGACCATCCTGGATGATGGTCCGAATCTCCTCTTGAAGTCCCGAAGACTCCGACCGGACCGTCCAACCAGACCATCTCGAACCATTGAAACAGTCCGTCCGGAAGAAGGTACAGATCTCCTCTAGAATTACCGAACCATCCGACGAAACCGTCCAACCGGGCCTTCCCGGACCATCCAAACGGACCGTTCCGGATGATGGTCTAGATCTCCTCTAGAAGTCCCGAACCATCCGACCAAACCGTCCAACGGGACCTTCCCGGGCCCTCCAAACGGACCGGGCCGGATGATGGTCTGGATCTCCTCTAGAAATCCCGAACCTTCCGACCGGACCGTCCCGAACCCTCCAAATGGTCCAACCGAACTGATGAGGACATGACCCCCAGTGATACACCCAGTGCCGGCTCTACTACCACTACTTCAACTACGTTCGCTATAACGAGCAAAAGGAGATTTGTGAAGATTATAAAGAACAAGCGAGGATTCAAGTTCAAGCTCTCAAGAGGAGGAGGGAATGAAGTTCATGTGACTATGCCCATATCCAACAGGAATTGGTGCTGTACAAGGAGTCATCCCACGTCATCTTTGGTCCAAGGAGAGTGATAGAGTCCCACAAGATCTGGACTCTGATTCGGATTGCTGAGACAGCCCTGACCTAAGACGTCTATATCTCGAGCATACGGATTCTGATTTGGGTGATCCTAGACACTTTGGAAAGCTTATCTCGTGCTCTTTCCAACCAGTCCAACCCTATCTCCAAATTCGTTATGAGCCGACCGCAACTGCAGAAACAATCCGAGCCTGTCTATGAAACACATCGCATCTTCTCTTTATATACCCCCTAGGATTCTCCCTTTAGTTTTCGGGTTTCATTTAGTTGTTTAGTTACTGCTACATTATCGCATCTACAAGTCGTGTAGGACTACCGTTTAGATCGCCAGTTGAATCCCAATATGCTTCCTGCTATCTCTTGTGCTAATTTAATACTCGCAATTTTAGATTGCAATTTATTATTGTTCTTGCTGGTTCTTTGATTGCTTGCAGGAACTCGAACTTCATTGTTCAGGTTGATCGCGCCTACGGCAAGGTCAATAACCATCGGAGGTCGGTTTAGCGATCGCTAAGGCATATCGTCGTGTACGGTATAGTCGGATTGTCAAGGTCAAACTCCACCAAATCGATAGTTACCCTCGTCTCATCGAAAGATCGGGCCACCGTCTCATCACGGACCGTCCCGGACCATTCAAACGGACCGCCCCGAATGATGGTCCGGATCTCCACTAGAAGTCCCGAACTCTCCGACCGGACCGTCCAAACGGACCGTCCCGAACCCTACAAATGGTCCATCCGGAAGAAGGTCCGGATCTCCTCAAGAAGTCCCGAACAATCTGACCAAACCGTCCAACCGGACAGTCCCGGACCCCTCAAACAGACCGTCCCAGATGATGGTCCGGATATCCTCTAGAAGTCCCGAAACCTCCAACCGGACCGTCCCGAACCCTCCAAACGGTCTGTCTGGAAGAAGGTCAGGATCTCCTCTAGAAGTCCCGAACCATCCGACCAAACCATCCAACCGGACCTTTCTAGGACCTCCAAACGGACCGTGCCGGATGCTGGTCCGGATCTCCTCTAGAAGTTCCGAACCCTCCGAAAGGACCATCCAACCGGACAGTCCCGGACCCTCCAACCGGACCGTCTAGAAGAAGGTCCGAATCTCCTCTAGAAGTCCCGAACCATCCGACCAAACCGTCCAACCGGACCTTCCTGAGCCCTCAAAACGGTCCATCCGGAGGAAGGTCCGGATCTCCTCCAGAAGTGCCGAACCATCCGACAACCACCCAACCTGACGGTTCTGGACCATTGAAACGGACCGACCAAACAGACCGTCCCGAACCCTACAAACGGTTCGGATCTGCTCTAGCCGTCTCGAAGCTTCCGAACGGACCGACCAAACGGATCGTCCCAAACCCTACAAACGGTCCGTCCGGAAATAGGTCCGGATCTCCTCTAGAAGTCCCGAACCCTCCGTCCAAACCGTTCAACCGGACCGTCCTGGGCCATCCAAATGGACCATGCCGGATGATGGTCCGGATCTCCTCTAGATGTCCCGAACCATCCAAACGGAACGTCCTGAACCCTCCAAACGGTCCGGATCTCCTCTAGAAGTCCCAAACTATCCAACCAAACGGACCAACCGGACCGTCCCGAACCGTCCAAATGGACCGTCTGAAAGAAGGTCCGGATCTCCTCCAGAAGTCCCAAAAAATCCGACCGGACCGTCCAACCGGACAGTCCCGGACCATTCAAACAGACCATCCCGGATGATGGTCGGGATCTCCTCTAGAAGTGCCGAACACTCCGACCGGACCGTCCAACCGGACCGTCCCGAACCCTCTAAACGGTCCGTCCGGAAGAAGGTCCGGATCTCCTGTAGAAGTTTCGAACCATCCGACCAATCCGTCCAACCGGACCGTCCCGGACCCTCCAAACGGGCTGTCCCGGATGATGGTCCAGATGTCCTCTAGGAGTCCCGAACCCTCCGATTGGACCGTCCAACCAGATCGTTCCGAACACTACAAACAGTCCGTCCGGAAAAAGGTCCGGATCTCCTCTAGAAGTCGCGAACCTTGCGACAAAACCGTCTAACCGGACCATCCCGGACCATGCAAATGGACTGTCCCAGATGATGGTTCGGATCTCCTCTAGTAGTCCTGAACCATCCAAAAAAACCGTCCAACCAGACGGTCCCGGACCATTGAAACGGACCATCTCAGATGACGGTCCGGATCTCCTCAAGCAGTCCCGAAGCCTCCGACCGGACCGTCCAATCGGACCGTCCCGAAACGTATAAACGGTCCGTCCCGAACCCTCGAAACGGACCGTAAGGGTGATGGCCCGGATCTCCTATGGAAGTCCCGAATCCTTCGACAGGACCGTCCCGGGCCATTCAAACGGACCGTACTGGAAGAAGGTCCAGATCTCCTCTAAAAGTCCCGAACCATCTGACCAAACCGTCCAACCGGACTTTCCCGGGCCCTCCAAACGGACCATGTCGGATGCTGGTCCGGATCTCCTCTAGAAGGCCCGAACCCTACAAATGGTCCGTCCGGAAGAAGGTCCCGAACAATCCGACCAAACCATCCAACCGGACCGTCCTAGACCTTTCAAACAGACCGTCCCGGATGATGGTCAGGATCTCCTCTAGAAGTCCCGAACCGTTCGTCCGGACAGTCCAACCGGACCATCCCAAACACTACAAACGGTCCGTCTGGAAGAAGGTCTGGATCACCTCTAGAAGTCCCGAACCCTCCGACAGGACCGTCTCGAACCCTCCAAACGATCCGCCCGGAAGAAGGACCGGATCTCTCCTCTAGAAGTGCCAAAACCACCGACCAGACCGTCCCGAACCCTCTAAACGGTGCATCTTGAAGAAGGTCCGGATCACCTCTAGAAGTCCCAACCATCCGCCCAACCGTCCAACCGGATCGTCCCGGACCCTCCTGGACGGTCCGGATGTCCTGTAGAAGTCCCAAACCCTCCAACCGGACCGCCCAGGAACATTTAAAGGACCATCCAGAACCCTCCAAATGGTCCGTCCAGAAGAAGGTCTGGATTTCCTCTAGAAGTCCCGAACCATCTGACCAAACCGTCCAATCGGACTGTCCCGGACCATTCAAACGGGACCATCCCGGATGATCGTCCGGATCTCCTCTGGACGTGCCGAACCCTCCAACCGTACCGTCCAACAGGAAAAAGGTCTGGATCTCCTCTAGAAGTCCCGAACCATGCGACAAAACCGTCTAGCCGGACCGTCCTGGACCATGCAAACGGACCGTCCCGGATGATGGTCCGGATCTCCTATAGTAGTCCCGAACCATCCGACCAAACCGTCCAACCGGACGGTCCAGGACCATTGAAACGGTCCATCCCGGATGATGGTCCGAATCTCCTCTAGCAGTCCCGAACCCTACAAACGGTCCATCCGTAAGATGGTTCGGATCCTCCAAACGGACTGTGCCGGATGCTAGTCCGGATCTCCTCTAGAAGTTTCGAACCCTCCGACAGGACCGCCCAACCGGACAATCCCGGACCCTCCAACCGGACCGTCCAGAAGAAGGTCCGGATCTCCTCTAGAAGTCCCAAACCATCCGACCTAACCGTCCAACCGGACCTTCCCGGGCCCTCAAAACGGACCGTGCCAGATGCTAGTCCGGATCTCCTCTAGAAGTCCCGAACCCTCCGACTGGACTGTCCAACCGGACCGTCCCGAACCCTTGAAACGGTCCGTCCGGAAGAAGGTCCGGATCTCCACTAGAAGTCCTGAACTATGCGACCAAACCGACCAACCGGACCGTCCAGGACCATTCAAACGGACCGTCCCGGATGATGGTCCGGATCTCCTCTAGAAGTCCCAAACCATCTGACAAAACCGTCCAACTGGACGGTCCCGGACCACTGAAACGGACCATCTCGGATAATGGACCAGATCTCCTCTAGCTGTCCCGTACCCTCTGTCCAAACTGTCCAACCAGACTGTCCCGGACCATCCAACCGGACCGTGCCGGATGATGGTCCGGATCTCCTCTAGAAGTCCCGAATCCTCCGACCGGACTGTCCAAATGGACTGTCCCGAACCCTCCAATGGTCCGTCCGGAAGAAGGTCCGGATCTCCTCTAGAAGTCCCGAACCCTTCGACCGGACCGTCCAAACGGACCGTCTCGAACCCTACAAATGGTCCGTCCGGAAGAATGTCAGGATCTCCTCTAGCTGTCCCGAACCATCCAACCAAACCGTCCAATCGGACCGTCCCAGACCATTCAAATGGACCGTACTGGATGATGGGCCGGATCTCTTCTAGAAGTCCCGAACCCTCCGACAGGACCGTCCTGGAGCATTGAAACGGACCATACTGGAAGAAGGTCCGGATCTCCTCTAAAAGTCCCGAACCGTTCGACCAAACTATCGAACCGGACCTTCCCGGGCCCTCCAAACGGACCGTGCGAGATGCTGGTCCGGATCTCCCCTGGAAGTCCCGAACCCCACACACGGTCCATCCGGAAGAAGGTCCGGATCTCCTCTAGAAGTCCCAAACAATCCGACCAAACCCTTCAACCGGACCGTCCCGGACCATTCAAATGGACCGTCCCTGATGATGGTCCGGATCTCCTCTAGAAGTCCCGAACCCTCCATCCGGACCGTCCAACCGGACCATCTCGAATCCTCTAAACGGTCTGTCCGGAAGAAGGACCGCATCTCCCCTTTAGAAGTCCCGAGCCCTCCAAACAGTCCGTCCGGAAGAAGGACCGCATCTCTCCTTTAGAAGTCCCGAAACATCCAAACAGTTCGTCCGGAAGAAGGTCTGGATAACCATCCGACCAAACCGTCCAGCCGGACCTTCCCGGGCCCTCCAAACGGACCGTGCCGGATGCTGGTCCGGATCTCCTCTAGAAGTCCCGAACCACACAAACGGTCCGTCCCGAAGAAGCTCAGGAGGTCCTCTACAAGTCCTGAACAATCCGACCGAACCATCCAACCGGACCGTCCCGGACCATTCAAATGGACCGTCTCGGATCATAGCTCAGATCTCCTCTAGAGGTCCCGAACCGTCCATCCGGACCGTCCAACCGGACCGTCCCGAACACTACAAATGGTCCATCCGGAAGACGGTCCAGATCTCCTCCAGATGTCCCGAACCCTCCGATAGGACCGTCCCGGACCATTCGAATGGACCCTACTGGAAAAAGGTCAGGATCTCCTCTAGATGTCCCGAACCATCCGACCAAACCGTCCAACCAGACCATCCCGGACCATTCAAACGGACCGTACTGGATGATGGCTCGGATCTCTTCTAGAAGTCACCGAACCCTCCGACAGGACCGTCCCGGACCATTCAAACGGACCATACTGGAGGAAGGTCCGGATCTCCTCTAGAAGTCCCGAACCATCCGACCGGACCTTCCAAATGGACCATCCTGAACCCTACAAAGGGTTCATCTGGAAGAAGGTCTGGATCTCCTCTAGAAGTCCCAAACAATCCGAGCAAACCGTCGAACCGGACCGTCCCGGACCCCTCAAACAGACCGTCCTGGATGATCCGAATCTCCTCAAGAACTCCCGAACCCTCCGATCGGACCGTCCAACCGGACGGTCCCGAACCCTCCAAACGGTTCGTCCAGAAGAAGGTCCAAATCTCCTCTACAAGTCCCGAACCCTCCGTCCTTACCGTCCAACCGGACCGTCCCGGACCGTCCAAACGAACCGTGCCGGATCATGGTCTGGATCTCCTCTAGAAGTCCCGAACCATCTGACCAAACCATCCAACCGGACCTTCCCGGATGATGGTATGCATCGCCTCTAGAATTCCCGAACCATCCGATCAAACCGTCCAACCGGACCGTCCCGGACCATTCAAACGGGACCGTCCTGGATGATGGTCCGGATCTCCTCTAGAAGTCTCGAACCCTCCGTGCTTACCATTCAACCGGACCATCCCGGACCATCCAAACGGAACGTCCTAGATGATGGTCCGGATCTCCTCTAGAATTCTCGAACCCTCCAATCGGTCCGTCCCGAAGAAGGACCGGATCTCCACTAGAAGTCCCTAACCGTCCAACCAAACCGTGCAACCGGACCGTCCCGGATGATGGTCTGGATGTCCTCTAGAAGTCTCGAACCCTTCGTCCGGACCGTCCAACCGGCCTGTCCTGAACACCAAAAACGGTCCATCCGGAAGAAGGTCCGGATCTCTCCTCTAGAAGTCCCGAACCATGCGACAAAACCGTCCAGCCGGACCGTCCCAAACCATGCAAACGGACCGTCTCGGATGATGGTCCGGATCTCCTCTAGTAGTGCCGAACCATCCGACCAAACCGTCCAACCGGACGGTCCAGGACCATTGAAACGGGCCATCCCGGATGATCTCCTCTAACAGTTCCGAACGCCGCGACCGGACCGTCCAACCGGACGGTCCCGGACCATTGAAACGGGACATTCCAGATTATAGTCCGGATCTCCTCTAGTAGTCCCGAACCCTCCATCCTTACCGTCCAACCGGACCGTCCCGGACCATCCAAACGGACCGTGCCGGATGATGGTCCAGATCTCCTCTAGAAGTCCCAAACCCTCCGACCTGACCGCCCAAACGGACACTACAAATGGTCTGTCCGGAAGAAGGTCCGGATCTCCTCTAGAAATCCCGAACCCTCCGACCTGACCGTCCCGAACCCACCAAACGGTCCGTCCGGATGATGGTTCGCATCTCCTTTAGAAGTACCGAACCCTATAATCGCACCGTCCCGGACCCTCCAACCGAACCGTATGGAAGATGGTCCGGATCTCCCCTAAAAGTCCCGAACCCTCCAACCGGACCGTATGGAAGATGGTCCGGATCTCCTCTAGAAGTCCCGAACCATCCGACCAAACCGTCCAACCGGATCGTCCCGAACCATTCAAACGGACCTTCCCGAATGATGGTCCGGATCTCCTCTAGAACTCTCGAACCATCCGACCAAACCGTCCAACCGGACCTTCCTGGGCCCTCCAAACGGACAGTGCCAGATGATAGTCCGGATCTCCTCCAGAAGTCCCGAACCCTCCGACCGGACCGTCCGGAAGAAGGTCCGGATCTCCTCTAGAAGTCCCGAAGCGTCCAACCAGACCATCCCGGACCCTCCAACCGGATCGTCCAAAAGAAGGTTCGGATCTCCTCTAGAAGTCCCGAACCATCCGATCAAACCGTCCAACCGGACCTTTCTGGGATTTCCAAACGGACCGTGCCGGATGCTGGTCCGGATCTCCTCTAGATGTTTCGCACCCTCCGAAAGGACCATCCAACCGGACAGTCCCGGACCCTCCAACCGGACCGTCCAGAAGAATGTCCGAATCTCCTCTAGAAGTCCCGAACCATCCGACCAAACCGTCCAACCGGACCTTCCTGAGCCCTCAAAACGGTCCATCCGGAGGAAGGTCCGGATCTCCTCCAGAAGTGCCGAACCATCCGACAACCACCCAACCTGACGGTCCTGGACCATTGAAACGGACCGACCAAACGGACCGTCCCGAACCCTACAAACGGTCCGGATCTGCTCTAGCCGTCTCGAAGCTTCCGAACGGACCGACCAAACGGATCGTCCCGAACCCTACAAACGGTCCGTCCGGAAATAGGTCCGGATCTCCTCTAGAAGTCCCAAACCCTCCGTCCAAACCATTCAACCGGACCGTCCTGGACCATCCAAATGGACCATGCCGGATGATGGTCCGGATCTCCTCTAGATGTCCCGAACCATCCAAACGGAACGTCCAAAACCCTCCAAACGGTCCGGATCTCCTCTAGAAGTCCCAAACTATACAACCAAACGTACCTACCGGACCGTCCCGAACCCTCCAAATGGACGGTCTGAAAGAAGGTCCGGATCTCCTCCAGAAGTCCCAAAAATCCGACCGGACCGTCCAACCGGACTGTCCCGGACCATTCAAACAGACCGTCCCGGATGATGGTCGGGATCTCCTCTCGAAGCGCCGAATCCTCCGACCGGACCGTCCAACCGGACCGTCCAACCGAACCGTCCTGAACCCTCTAAACGGTCCGTCCGGAAGAAGGTCCGGATCTCCTGTAGAAGTTTCGAACCATCCGACCAATCCGTCCACCGGACCGTCCCGGACCCTCCAAACGGGCTGTCCCGGATGATGGTCCAGATCTCCTCTAGGATTCCCGAACCCTCCGACTGGACTGTCCAACCAGATCGTTCCGAAGACTACAAACGGTCCGTCCGGAAAAAGGTCCGGATCTCCTCTAGAAGTCGCGAACCTTGCGACAAAACCGTCTAACCGGACCGTCCCGGACCATGCAAACGGACTGTCTCGGATGATGGTTCGGATCTCCTCTAGTAGTCCTGAACCATCCAAAAAAACCGTCCAACCAGACGGTCCCGGACCATTGAAACGGACCATCTCAGATGACGGTCCGGATCTCCTCAAGCAGTCCCGAAGCCTCCGACCGGACCGTCCAATCGGACCGTCCCGAAACGTATAAACGGTCCGTCCCGAACCCTCGAAACGGACCGTATAGAGTGATGGCCCGGATCTCCTATAGAAGTCCCGAATCCTTCGACAGGACCGTCCCGGGCCATTCAAACGGACCGTACTGGAAGAAGGTCCAGATCTCCTCTAAAAGTCCCGAACCATCTGACCAAGCCGTCCAACCGGACCTTCCCGGGCCCTCCAAACGGACCATGTCGGATGCTAGTCCGGATCTCCACTAGAAGGCCCGAACCCTACAAATGGTCCGTCCGGAAGAAGGTCCCGAACAATCCGACCAAACCGTCCAACCGGACCGTCCTAGACCATTCAAACAGACCGTCCCGGATGATGGTCAGGATCTCCTCTAGAAGTCTCGAACCGTTCATCCGGACCGTCCAACCGGACCATCCCAAACACTACAAACGGTCCGTCTGGAAGAAGGTCTGGATCACCTCTAGAAGTCCCGAACCCTCCGACAGGACCGTCCCGAACCCTCCAAACGATCCGCCCGGAAGAAGGACCGGATCTCTCCTCTAGAAGTGCCAAACCCACCGACCAGACAGTCCAACCGGACCATCCCGAACCCTCTAAACGGTGCGTCTTGAAGAAGGTCCGGATCACCTCTAGAAGTCCCAAACCATCCGCCCAAACCGATCAACCGGATCATCCCGGACCCTCCTGGACGGTCCGGATGTCCTGTAGAAGTCCCAAACCCTCCAACCGGACCGTCCAGGAACATTCAAAGGACCATCCAGAACCCTCCAAATGGTCCGTCCAGAAGAAGGTCTGGATTTCATCTAGAAGTCCCGAACCATCTGACCAAACCGTCCAATCGGCCTGTCCCGGACCATTCAAACGGGACCATCCCGGATGATCGTCCGGATCTCCTCTGGACGTGCTGAACCCTCCAACCGTACCGTCCAACAGGAAAAAGGTCTGGATCTCTTCTAGAAGTCCCGAACCATGCGACAAAACCGTCTAGCCGGACCGTCCCGGACCATGCAAACGGACCGTCCCGGATGATGGTCCGGATCTCCTATAGTAGTCCCAAACCATCCGACCAAACCATCCAACCGGACGGTCCATCCCGGATGATGGTCCGAATCTCCTCTAGCAGTCCCGAACCCTACAAACGGTCCATCCGTAAGATGGTTCGGATCCTCCAAACGGACCGTGCCGGATGCTAGTCCGGATCTCCTCTAGAGCCCTCCGACAGGACCGCCCAATCGGACAGTCCCGGACCCTCCAACCGGACCGTCAAGAAGAAGGTCCGGATCTCCTCTAGAAGTCCCAAACCATCCGACCTAACCGTCCAACCGGACCTTCCCGGGCCCTCAAAACGGACCGTGCCAGATGCTAGTCCGGATCTCCTCTAGAAGTCCCGAACCCTCCGACTGGACTGTCCAACCGGACCGTCCCGAACCCTTGAAACGGTCCGTCTGGAAGAAGGTCCGGATCTCCACTAGAAGTCCTGAACTATGCGACCAAACCGACCAACCGGACCGTCCCGGACCATTCAAACGGACCGTCCCGGATGATGGTCCGGATCTCCTCTAGAAGTTCCAAACCATCTGACAAAACCATCCAACTGGACAGTCCCGGACCACTGAAACGGACCATCTCGGATAATGCACCAGATCTCCTCTAGCTGTCCCGTACCCTCTGTCCAAACTGTCCAACCAGACTGTCCCGGACCATCCAACCAGACCGTGCCGGATGATGGTCCGGATCTCCTCTAGAAGTCCTGAATCCTCCGACCGGACTGTTCAGATGGACTGTCCCGAACTCTCCAAACGGTCCGTCCGGAAGAAGGTCCGAATCTCCTTTAGAAGTCCCGAACCATCCGACCGGGCCTTCCAAACGGACCATCCTGAACCCTACAAACGGTTCATCCGGAAGAAGGTCTGGATCTCCTCTAGAAGTCCCAAACAATCCGAGCAAACCGTCGAACCGGACCGTCCCGGACCCCTCAAACAGACCGTCCTGGATGATCCGAATCTCCTCAAGAAGTCCCAAACCCTCCGATCGGACCGTCCAACCGGACCGTCCCGAACCCTCCAAACGGTTCGTCCAGAAGAAGGTCCAAATCTCCTCTACAAGTCCCGAACCCTCCGTCCTTACCGTCCAACCGGACTGTTCCGGACCGTCCAAACGAACCGTGCCGGATCATGGTCTGGATCTCCTCTAGAAGTCCCGAACCATCTGACCAAACCATCCAACCGGACCTTCCCGGATGATGGTATGGATCACCTCTAGAATTCCCGAACCATCCGATCAAACCGTCCAACCGGACCGTCCCGGACCATTCAAACGGGACCGTCCTGGATGATGGTCCGGATCTCCTCTAGAAGTCCAGAACCCTCCGTGCTTACCGTTCAACTGGACCATCCCGGACCATCCAAACGGAACGTCCTGGACGATGGTCCGGATCTCCTCTAGAATTCTCGAACCCTCCAATCGGTCCGTCCCGAAGAAGGACCGGATCTCCACTAGAAGTCCTTAACCGTCCAACCAAACTATGCGACCGGACCGTCCCGGACCATACAGACGGACCGTCCCGGATGATGGTCTGGATGTCCTCTAGAAGTCTCGAACCCTTCGTCCGGACCGTCCAACCGGACTGTCCCGAACACCAAAAACGGTCCGTCCGGAAGAAGGTCCGGATCTCTCCTCTAGAAGTCCCGAACCATGCGACAAAACCATCCAGCCGGACCGTCCCGAACCATGCGAACGGACCGTCCCGGATGATGGTCTGGATCTCCTCTAGTAGTGCCGAACCATCTGACCAAACCGTCCAACCGGACGGTCCAGGACCATTGAAACGGGCCATCCCGGATGATCTCCTCTAACAGTCCCGAACGCCCCGACCGGACCGTCCAACCGGACAGTCCCGGACCATTGAAACGGGACATCCGGATTATAGTCCGGATCTCCTCTAGTAGTCCCGAACCCTCCATCCTTACCGTCCAACCGGACCGTCCCGGACCATCCAAACGGACCGTGCCGGATGATGGTCCAGAACTCCTCTAGAAGTCCCAAACCCTCCGACCTGACCGCCCAAACGGACACTACAAATGGTCTGTCCGGAAGAAGGTCCGGATCTCCTCTAGAAGTCCCGAACCCTCCGCCCTGACCGCCCAAACGGACCGTCCCGAACCCACCAAACGGTCCGTCCGCATGATGGTTCGCATCTCCTTTAGAAGTACCGAACCCTCCAATCGGACCGTCCCGGACCCTCCAACCGAACCGTATGGAAGATGGTCCGGATCTCCCATAGAAGTCCCGAACCCTCCAACCGGACCGTACGGAAGATGGTCTGGATCTCCTCTAGAAGTCCCGAACCATCCGACCAAACCGTCCAACCGGACCGTCCCGAACCATTCAAACGGACCGTCCCGAATGATGGTCCGGATCCCCTCTAGAACTCTCGAACCATCCGACCAAACCGTCCAACCGGACCTTCCTGGGCCCTTCAAACGGACAGTGCCGGATGATAGTCCGGATCTCCTCCAGAAGTCCCGAACCCTCCGACCGGACCGTCCGGAAGAAGGTCTGGATCTCCTCTAGAAGTCCCGAAGCCTCCAACTAGACCATCCCGGACCCTCCAACCGGATCGTCCAAAAGAAGGTTCGGATCTCCTCTAGAAGTCCCGAACCATCCGATCAAACCGTCCAACCGGAACTTCCTAGGCCCTCCAAACGGACCATGCCGGATGATGGTCCGGATCTCCTCTAGAAGTCCCGAACCCTCCGACCGGACCGTCCCGGACCCTCCAACCAGACCGTCCGGAAGAAGGTCCGGATCTCTTCTAGAAGTCCCAAACCATCCGACCAAACCGTTCAACCGGACCGTCCCGAACCATTCAAACGGACCGTCCCGAATGATCGTTGCCTTTCGGAGATTTCGGTAACCCTACCATGAAATCCATACCGATCTCTTCCCATTTCCACTCGGGGATAGGGAGTGGTTGAAGCATGCCCGCTGGTCTTTGATGCTCAGCCTTCACACGACGGCACACGTCGCATTCGGCAACAAAGCGAGCGACTTCCTGCTTCATTCGGGTCCACCAAAATCGACGGCGAATGTCTTGGTACATCTTCGTGCTACCAGGATGGATAGATAATAGGGAGTTATGAGCTTCATGTAGGATCAAATCATTTATGTGCTGGTCCTTGGGCACCACGAGTCGCTTCCTGAACCGAAGAACTCCGTTCTCATCTTCGGTGAAACAAGCAGTGGTACCATTCTTCACTTTCTCCCTTATCTTTTGCATGCCAACATTTTGTGCTTGAGCAGCCTTGATTTGGTCTTCTAAGGATGGTTTTACCTCAAGGAAGGTGAGGGAACCTTGCTCAACCATCTCAAGATTGAGCCGCTGAAATTCCACATGGAGTGGTGGTTGCTGCTCAAGGATTGTGGCATTGTTGCAATAGGCTTTCCGGCTAAGTGCGTCGGCGACGACGTTGGCCTTGCCGGGGGGTATAATTTAAACCCACATCATAATCTTTGATGAGCTCGAGCCATCTCCGTTGCCGAAGGTTCAGATCTGGTTGAGTAAATAAATACTTCAAACTCTTATGATCCGAAAAGATTTCACAACGGATACCGATAAGGTAATGTTGCCAGATTTTGAGAGCGTGTACCACGGCTGCTAACTCCAGGTCATGAGTGGGATAATTTGCCTCATGGGGGCGTAATTGACGTGAAGCATAAGCTACCACATGACCCTCTTGCATGAGAACACCACCCAACCCATTCCGAGAAGCATCACAATAGACTTCGAAGCTTTTGTGAATATCCAGGAGGATAAGTACAGGGGCTGTGGTCAACTTCTTTTTGAGCTCTTGGAAACTCCTTTCACACTTGTCGGACCACACAAACTTATTATCCTTCTTTAACAACTCCGTCATTGGCTTTGCTATGGAAGAGAAACCTTCGATTAATCGACGGTAATATCCCGCCAATCCCAGAAAACTGCGAATTTGGTTGACTGACTTGGGTTGCTTCCATTCTTGGACGGCACTTTGCTCGGGTCTACCGCGACACCTTCCGCTGAAAGCACGTGACCCAAGAACTCCACTTGATGCTTCCAAAACTCACACTTTGAGAAATTTGCATAAAGACGATGCTCACGGAGCTTGTCGAGCACCATTCTCAAGTGGTCTTCATGCTCCAGTTCAGATTTGGAGTAGATGAGGATGTCGTCAATAAAAATGACCACAAATCGATCAAGATACTCCATGAATACTGAATTCATAAGTTGCATGAAGGTGGAAGCGGCGTTGGTCAAGCCGAATGACATGACTGTGTATTCGTATGACCCATAGCGAGTGGTAAAAGCTGGCTTCGGAATGTCTTCGGATCTGATTTTTATTTGGTGGTAACCCAACCAGAGATAAATCTTGGAGAAGACACATGCTCCGGCTAATTGGTCAAATAGGTCATCGATTCAGGGAAGAGGATACTTATTCTTAACCGTAAGCTCATTTAACGGACGATAGTCCACTACCATCCGCAAGCTCGAGTCCTTCTTCTTCACAAACATTGCAGGACAACCCCATGGCGAGGAACTAGGTCTAATGAAGCCCTTGTCCTCAAGCTCCTTAAGTTGCTTCTTCATCTCCAACAACTCATTTGGGGGTATCCGATATGGTCGTTTCGACACCGGAGGGGTCCCGGGTGGAAGATCGATAACGAACTCCACCGCACGGTTAGGGGGCATACCCGGCAACTCCTCGGGGAAAACATCCGGGTATTCACATACCACGGGGACAAGCTCAAATCCCTGATCTTGGGTGCTGCTCATGGCAAAAAGATGCCTTGACGAAGATGACGACACGAATGTCGCTTCTTTGCCGGAGTTGGCGACAAGGGAGACGGACCTTTCGGCACAATCTATTTTTGCCTTGTGTTGGACCAACCAATTCATGCCCAAGATAACGTCTAAACCATTCGATCCAAGAACCACCATATTGGCTAGAAATGATTCCCCACCAATTTCTACCTTAACACCCTCGGAAACGAGCTCGGTCCTCATCTCCGAGCCGGGTGTTGCAATAACGAGGGGATGATGCAATGCTGATGATGGAACATGATTCTCATGTGCAAACTTGCTATATATAAAGGAATGGGATGCCCCAGAATCAAAAAGGACAGAGGCAGCGATTGAGTTAACGGGGAGCATACCCAAAACAACCTCTGGAGCATCCTGAGCTTCTTCGGCGGTGACATGGTTCACCCTGCCATAGCCGGCAACTTGAGACTTAGAGGGGGGCTGGTCCTCTGACTTGAGGGCCTGCACCTGACTGCCCTTGCTATGCCTTGGGGGCAAAGGCGTGTCCCGAGCACGGAAGAGTACAACGGCTAGCATAGTGCCCCATAGCCCCGCAGTTATAACACTGAACCTTACTCAGGTCAGGTGAAGACTACGGCTGTCCTCCCTGAGGACAGCCTCCCTGAGGACGAGGCTGAAAACTTTGCTGTTGAGGACGGGGGACATAACCTTGCGGCCTCTGAGGAGACGGTCCACTGGGACGGGGTGGTAGCGGCTGCCACACCCGCGGTTTCTGCGAGCTACTCCCGGCAGATTTCAGCACCTCTCTTTCACGCTTGCGGAACTGGTTGAGGGCGGACTCCTTTGCTTCCACCTTGATGCCCTTGTCCACAAGGTGCTGGAAATTGCGCACATCAACTGTGGCAAGCTTGGCTTGCATATCTTCACTCAACTTGCCCATAAACTTTTCTACCTTATCTTCATCTGTGGATACCTCCCGCTGTGCATACCGCGCCAAATGATTAAACTCACGGAGGAACTCCAAAACTGATTTCTTGCCTTGGCGAAGATCACGAAATTCTTCCTTCTTCAAGGCCACAATACCCGAAGGAACGTGGAACTCACGAAAGCCGGTTCGGAACTCGGCCCACGTGACCACATGACCAGGGGCTTGCATGGCGAGGAAATTCTCCCACAAATCAGCGGCGGCTCCTTCACGATAATGGGAGGCGAAATTGACTTTGTCGGCCTTCGCGCATTGGGCCAGCTGAAGCTTCCTTTCAATAGTGCGGATCCAATTGTCTGCCTCCAACGGATCATCTGCTCGATCGAAAGTGGCCGGTTGAGTTCACTCAAAATCAGCTAGACCACCTCGAGCCTGACCACCTCCTGCGCCCTGATTGCGCGCGAGTTGCTCGAGGATCCGATTCTGTGTTGCTAGCAGGTCCGCGATGTTGGGTTGATGGGGAGGAGGTGGCACTTCCTCCTCGCCACGTTCACGGCGACCACGAGCAGCTCCACGCGTTCCTGAAGCCATGCTGTTGCAAGCAACCGACAACGGAATGAGAGGGCAACATTAGAGAGGTGGAAAACAAAAATATTTCCACAACGGTACAGCGGGGTATTCATGAACATGTTACATTATTTCATACACATTTTCACAAGAAAATGGGGTACAAAACAATTGCGAGAACGATTGACAATAATACATGAATGCATTAATACGTTCGACATAGTTCATACATGGGGCTGCGGTTTAGATCACCTTACGATGAAATAAACATTAACAATGTGCCAAAAATTGCAGCCACCAATACCCAATTACATGCCCCCAAAAGATACCTTAAAACCTAAGATTTGGTTCAGCTTACACCACAAAATGAGACCCACAACTCGATGCCAAAAACTGGACAGCACTGCTAGGGACTATACGGAGCTCCTTCATTGCGGCGACGGATCTCGTAAGCCTCCAAATCAATGGGGAGAGGGATCATGGTATGGAACAAAGGAATCCCATGTCCATAAGGAGGAGTAACAGTGGGGATGTGACGAGCGCTGCCCACCGACATTTGCGGATGCAAGACGTCGGGGTGGGTACCGAGCTCTACTCCGCCCACCGACAGATAATGGTGCACCCACGGACCTCCGTCATAGACCGAGTTGATGCCCTCCCCGGTCCAGAAATGAGGTGGTGCAGCAAAGTCCATCCTTTGGTGATGAGCAAGCTCCAGGGAGATGAGGAGACGATGACGATACCGCCTCATCTCAAATCCACGGGCACGATACGCCACGTCCAAGGATCGGATGAGGCGCCCCAAATGGGCTAGTGCCATGTTGCTTTCCTGGGTGAAGTCTTCAGATGGCGCCACGTCCTCCATGGGAGTCCGCGACGGGAAGTAGGAGAAGGGGCCCTCGGCGAGGCCCGGAAGCTCATGGCGAAGATGACACATGGCAGAATATGCGGCATCTTGGACTGTAGACTCCAACTCAGCTCCATAACCATTGAAGAAACACGGCTGATGTGGAGGGTCACTCTCACGCGGTTTGATGAACACGCGCGCCCAGTACTCGTACATGCCAAACCTTAGGTCGGCTTTATGCACAAGATACTCCGGGAGATACGAGAATCCGAGTTCTCGGAGCATGTACAAAAGTACCTCTGGAAACCCATCAACATCCAAAGCATTGGTAGCATGCACCAACTGAGGAGAAGCCATCTAGCAAAACAAAGAATATGTCAAGGTCAACCACAAGCAAAAACAAATACAATAGAGGAGGAAATTTCAGAACTAAGATCGATGGGGGTAAGAAATAAAGAAGCAATCTATTTGCTGAATTTTAAACATAGGTTTTAATTTTGCAAATAGTTTTCTCGGCGATGCCAAGTCCTAACTAACGCCCACCTGCAATTGGCTTCCTACGGTCAGCTCAACTCTGATACCAAGCTGTGAGGGACCCGGTTTTTTAACTCGATTCAAGGAATTCACAACAAGTGAAAACGGTGACCATAGCCGCTACCTGAGACGGACTATGGCCCACCCCCGCCCCGTGCGACATGCATACGACACAATGCGTATGTCTCACCACGACCTGATTGGGGGATCACGATTCCAAACGCATACGCCACAATGCATATGACTCACTTTGGCAATGGACCGTACATTCACTTTGCACTTCACTTGAATCGAAATAAAATATCAAGTACCTCCATATGCATCCAACCACACTCCCCATTTCAACATACACGCATGACAGACGGGAGGCGGGGGCATATGTTGGACAGCAAGAAATATCATCACACAAGCCCTACGATATGATAATACAACTAGCCGTCCACTGAGTGAACCACATGAGATACATCAGTCGGCGATAGCCGGAAACATAGTCAATTTAGGAATAATTACACAGCAGCGGATAAAAGAAAATAAATCCCACAGCGGCACATCAACCGCTGCCCCAAAGCCAACCAAGATCCCACGGACCGAACACCAACCAAGGAAACCACAGGATTAAACATCGTCATAATACTCCACGACCGTTGGCTCACCTGCAGAAGTCTAGGAATATCCTAGGTGAGTACAAAGGTACTCGCAAGACTTATTCGTGCTTGATTAAATGTCCTACACATGCTCACTACAACCGCAAATAAACATGATGAAGATAAAAATAACAAGATACACAATAGCATAAGAACATAAGATAATAGCTAGTAGTTTAGAACTCACATGAATCATGTTAAGAGCTTAACCACTTGCATATCAACATTCCCAATTCATTCGAGGGCAGCCCATACCCCAATTTAATCAGTGATTCATCACTACAACCGTTTCAACACATAATCTCTCGGACCGTTACCGGCAATACGATCACCCTGAGTATAGCGAGTGCATTTCCCTTGGAGGTTGCAAGGCTCCAAGTGATATTGAGACTTACCTCAACTATACCCCAGCATCAATGCCGGTGACATCCACGCGTGAAAAGGAAAGTGACACGGTGAAGTTACCTCAGGTTGGTATAGCGACAAACTCTTCAAACACCGGGGGTCGCTTTCATGGCATCAATTAATACCAACCGTATTCACCGTGCACCGGCACTCACATCTCACCTTAACAATTTCAGGTTAAGAGGGCAACAAGTGATGTTCTCAACGTAACGTTACACCCTACGCATACTAGTTTGCTCAAACCCCTTCAAGGTATTCAAGCATGCATTCACACATAATCACACATGGATAGAGCATAAAAATGTAAATTTTGAGAACGAATGATGCAACAAGCTCTGCTTGCCTTGGTCACAAAGCTCTAGCTCGGGGTCTTGAGTAGAATTGGAAGCTTGATGTTCTTCCCCTTCGGGCTCTTTCGTAACAACACGAAATACCGGAAAAGAAACGATAAAAGAAATGCAATGAGTTCCAGCATGTATGCATGATGAACAATGCTAGGTATGAAATTCTAAAGTGATTTACGGTGCTAGGGATTTACAGTAACGAAAATTTCTCAATTTGGACTTGTGGGAATTAATTGGTTGCCCTAGCGAATGCATGCATGACATATTATGTCCAATTTCGAATTAGGGTTGAAATTGTTATTAATGATGAATGGTCATTACCTAGGGTGGCTTGCTACAAAATTCCTCCAACGAATACGGCTAACACTGTGGGAGTTTTGCAACTTGAGCTTACGAGGATTCGTCACAATTTTTTTGAAACTTCGGGCAAAAAGGAATCACTATTGCATAAACGAAAATTGGTCAAAAATTCATGTGTAAGTTTTGAAAATGGGTTTGAACCAGATCGTAGAGAATTTCATAAGGATTCCGAATATATAAAATTTACAAATTTTAGAGCTATGGTTAAAAAGTTATGCTATTTCTAATTTGCCCCAAAACCCTAACCCTAGATTTTAACTTCTTCTGCGGAAATTAAACTACTATGGGTACCCCGGAGTCTACCCTAACTTGTCCCTGCTTCTCACTGCAGTGGAGGAGGAGGGGTCCCGGCGGCCATTTATAGGGCGGCCGGAGGGGCTTGCCGCAGTGGCGCCACCGCCCACCACACCCAACCGGCGGCAGAGACGTGGCGGCCATGCTTTGACAGGGGAGTGGCCCGCCCGGAATTAACCCGGAAGCAGCCCCGGAGGCAGGCCAGCCCGGATGCTCAACCCGGAGGTTCTGGATCGAACCTCCGGCACCAACGGAACCGGCTCAAATCTTCTCTGGACTCCCCAGGAAAACAGCTCGGAGTTCATCCGGAATTTCCGGACAACCCGGAGGTTCATCGCGGAGGCTCCGGACGGAACCTCTGGCAGCAACGGGACTACCTAAACCTTCTCTGGACTCCTCCGGAAAACAATCCGGAGTCCAGCCGGAATCCGGACTGACTCGGAGGTTCATCCCGGAGGCTCCAGATGGGACCTCCGGTAGCACCGGGAACACCCAACTGCTCTCTGGACTCCCTCGAAAAATGCTTCGGAGTCCACCCAGAATCTGGACTCACCCGGAGGTTGGACCCGGAGGTTCCGGACCAAGCTTCCGGATCAAGCATAGAGAAGAAAACTTGCGCAAAATACTATTTGGACTATAGGAACATAATAGTTTTAGATTCTCTTGGTTACTCAAATAAGTTGATTGGTGTTAATTTACTAAAACTAGTTTCCAAAGATGAGATATGCACGTATTCTATAAAACATAGTTTTTCAACATTTAAGTTTACGCAAGGGTTGGTGCAAGGATGATGACATGTATGCGTAATGAGATGCAAAAACCTAATTTGGATAAAATGGGCATTACACCTCCGACCGGACCGTCCGAACGGACCGTCCTAGACCCTCCGACTGGACTGTCCGGAAGAAGGTCCGGATCTCCTCTAGAAGTCCTGAACCCTCCGACCGGACCGTCCAAACGGACCGTCCCGGACCCTCCAACCGGACCGTCCAAAAGAAGGTCCGGATCTCCTCTAGAAGTCCCGAACCATCCGACCAAACTGTCCAACCGGACCGTCCCGAACAATTCAAACGGACCGTCCCGAATGATGGTCCAGATCTCCGCTAGACGTCCCGAACCCTCCGACCGGACCGTTCAGAACAAGGTGCAGATCTCCTCTACAAGTCCCGAACCATCCGACCAGACCGTCCAATCGGACCATCCCGAACCATTCAAACGGACCATCCCGAATGATGGTCTGGATCTCCTCTAGAAGTCCCAAACCCTCCGACCGGACTGTCCAAACGGACCGTCCCGAACAATCCAAACGTTCTGTTCGGAAGAAGGTCCGGATCTCCTCTTGAAGTCCCAAACCCTCCGACCGGACCGTCCAAACGGACCGTTCCGGACCATCTAACCGGACCGTCCAGAAGAATGTCCGGATCTCCTCAGAAGTCCCGAACCATCCGACCAAACTGTCCAACCGGACCGTCCCCGAACCATTCAAACGGATCGTCCGGAAGAAGGTCTGGATCTCCTCTAGAAGTCCCGAACCATCCGACCAAACCGTCCAATAGAACCTTCCTGGCCCCTCCAAACGGACCATGCCAGATGATGGTCCGGATCTCCTCTAGAAGTCTCGAACCCTCCGACCGGACCGTCCAACCGGACCGTCCCGGACCCTCCAACCGGACCATCCGGAAGAAGGTCCGAACCTCCTCTAGAAGTCCAGAACCATTCGACCGAACCGTCCAACCGGACCGTCCCATACCATTCAAACGGACCGTCCCGAATGATGATCCAGATCTCCTCTAAAAGTCTCCAACCCTCCGACCGGACCGTCCAAACGGACCGTCCCGGACCCACCAACCGGACCGTCCAAAAGAAGGTCCGGATCTCCTCTAGAAGTCCCAAACCATCCGACCAAACTGTCCAACCGGACCGTCCCGAACAATTCAAACGGACCGTCCGGAAGAAGGTCCGGATCTCCTCTAGAAGTCCCCAACCATCCGACCAAACCATCTAACAGGACCGTCCCGAACCATTCAAACGGACCGTCCCGAATGATGGTCCGGATCTCCTCTAGAAGTCCCGAACCCTCCGACCGGACCGTCCAAATGGACCGTCCCGGACCGTTCGACCGGACTGTCCAGAAGAAGGTCCGGATCTCCACTAGAAGTCCCGAACCATCCGACCAAACTGTCCAACCGGACCGTCCCGAACCATTCAAACGGACCGTCCGAAAGAAGATCCGAATCTCCTCTAGAAGTCCCGAACCATCCAACCAAACCGTCTGACCGGACCGTCCCGAACCATTCAAACGGACTGTCCTGAGTGATGGTCCGGATCTCCACTAGAATTCCCGAACCCTCCGACCGGACCGTTCGGAAGAAGGTGCAGATCTCCTCTACAAGTCCCGAACCATCCGACCAAACCGTCCAACCGGACCGTCCCAAACCATTCGAACGGACCGTCCCAATTGATGGTCCGGATCTCCTATAGAAGTCCCGAACCGTCCGACCGGACTGTCCAAATTAACCGTCCCGAACCCTCCAAACGGTCCATTCAGAAGAAGGTCCGGATCTCGTCTTGAAGTGTCGAACCCTCCGACCGGACCGTCCAAACGGACCGACCGCAGACCCTCTAACCGGACCGTCCAGAAGAATGTCCAGATCTCCTCTAGAAGTCCCGAACCATCCGACCAAACTGTCCAACCGGACCGTCCCGAAGAAGGTCCGGATCTCCTCCAGATGTCCCGAACCATCCGACCAAACCGTGCAATAGGACCTTCCTCGCCCCTCCAAATGGACCGTGCCGGATGATGGTCTGGATGTCCTCTAGAAGTCCCGAACCCTCCGACCGGACCATCCAACCGGACCGTCCCGGACTGTCCAACCGGACCATCCGGAAGGTCCGGATCTCCTCTAGAAGTCCAGAACCATCCGACCAAACCGTCCAACCGGACCGTCCCGAACCATTCAAACGGATCGTCCCGAATGATGGTCCGGATCTCCGATAAAAGTCCCAAACCCGCCGACCGGACCTTCCAAACGGACCGTCCCGGACCCTCCGACCGGACCGTCCAAACGGACCATCCCGGACCCTCCAACCGGACCGTCCAAAAGAAGGTCCGGATCTACTCTAGAAGTCCCGAACCGTCCGACCAAACTGTCCAACCGGACCGTCCCGAACAATTCAAATGGACCGTCCGGAAGAAGGTCCGGATCTCCTCTAGAAGTCTCGAACCATCCGACCAAACCGTCTAACAGGACCGTCCCGAACCATTCAAACGGACTTTCCCGAATGATGGTCCAGATCTCCTCTAGAATTCCCAAACCCTCCAACCGGACCGTCCAAACGGACCGTCCAGGACCGTTCGACCGGACTGTCTAGAAGAAGGTCCGGATGTCCTCTGGAAGTCCCGAACCATCCGACCAAACTGTCCAACCGGACCGTCCCAAACCATTCAAACGGACCGTCCGGAAGAAGGTCCGGATCTTCTCTAGAACCGAACCATCCAGCCAAACCGTCTAACCGGACCGTCCCGAACCATTCAAACGGACCGTCCTGAATGATGGTCCGGATCTCCTCTAGAAGTGCCGAACCCTCCGACCGGACCATTCGGAAGAAGGTGCAGATTTCCTCTACAAGTCCCGAACCATCCGACCGGACCGTCCAGAAGAATGTCCGGATCTCCTCTAGAAGTCCCCAACCATCCGACCAAAACTGTCTGACCGGACCGTCCCGAACCATTCAAACGGACCGTCCCGAAGAAGGTTCGGATCTCCAATAGAAGTCCCGAACCATCCGACCAAACCGTCCAATAGGACCTTCCTGGCCCCTCCAAATGGACCGTGCCGGATGATGGTCCGGATCTCCTCTAGAAGTCCCGAACCCTCCGACGGGACCGTCCAACCGGACCGTCCCGGACCCTTCAACCGGACCGTCCGGAAGAAGGTCTGGATCTGCTTTAGAAGTCCAGAACCATCCGATCACACTGTCCAACCGGACCGTCCCGAACCATTCAAATGGACCATCCTGAATGATGCAGATCTCCTCTAGAATTCCCGAACCCTCCGACCGGACCTTCCAAACGGACCATCCCGGACCCTCCCACCGGACCGTCCGGAAGAAGCTCCGAGTCTCCTCTAGAAGTCCCGAACCATCCGACCAAAGCGTCCAACCGGACCGTCCCGAACCATTCAAACGGACTGTCCCGAATGATGGTCCAGATCTCCTGTAGAAGTCCCGAACCCTCCGACCGGACTGTCCAACCGGACCGTCCCGGACCCTCCAACCGGACCGTCCGGAAGAAGGTCCGGATCTCCTCTAGAAGTCCAGAACCATCCGACCAAACCGTGCAACCGGACCGTCCCGAACCATTCAAACGGACCATCCGAAATGATGGTCCGGATCTCCGATAGAAGTCCCGAACCCTCCGACCGAACCGTCCAAACGGACCTACTCGGACCCACCCGGACCTTCCAACTAGACCGTCCGGAAGAAGGTCTGGATCTCCTCTAGAAGTCCCGAACCATCCGACCAAACCGTCCAACCGGACCGTCCCAAACCATACAAACGGACCGTCCCGAATGATGGTCCGGATCTCCTATAGAAGTCCCGAACCGTCCGACCGGACTGTCCAAATTGACCGTCCCGAACCCTCCAAACGGTCCGTTCGGAAGAAGGTCTGGATCTCGTCTTGAAGTACCGAACCCTCCGACCGGACCATCCAATCGGACCGACCGCAGACCCTCTAACTGGACCGTCCAGAAGAATGTCCAGATCTCCTCTAGAAGTCCCGAACCATCCGACCAAACTGTCCAACCGGACCGTCCCGAACCACTCAAACGGACCGTCCCGAAGAAGGTCCGGATCTCCTCCAGAAGCCCCGAACCATCCGACCAAACCGTGCAATAGGACCTTCCTCGCCCCTCCAAATGGACCATGCCGGATCATGGTCCGGATGTCCTCTAGAAGTCCCGAACCTTCCGACCGGACCATCCAACCGGATCGTCCCGGACTGTCCAACCGGACCATCCGGAAGAAGGTCCGGATCTCCTCTAGAAGTCCAGAACCATCCGACCAAACCGTCCAACCGGACCGTCCCGAACCATTCAAACGGACCGTCCCGAATGATGGTCCGGATCGCCGATAGAAGTCCCGAACCCTCCGACCGGACCTTCCAAATGGACCGTCCCGGACCCTCCGACCGGACCGTCCCAAACGGACCATCCTGGAACCTCCAACCGGACCGTCCAAAAGAAGGTCCGGATCTGCTCTAGAAGTCCCGAACCATCCGACCAAACTGTCCAACCGGACCGTCCCGAACAATTCAAACGGACCGTCCGGAAGAAGGTCCGGATCTCCTCTAGAAGTCCCGAACCATCCGACCAAACCGTCTAACAGGACCGTCCCGAACCATTCAAACGGACTTTCCCGAATGATGGTCCAGATCTCCTCTAGAATTCCCAAACCCTCCAACCGGACCGACCAAACGGACCGTCCCGGACCGTTCGACCGGACTGTCTAGAAGAAGGTCCGGAGGTCCGGATGTCCTCTGGAAGTCCCGAACCATCCGACCAAACTGTCCAACCGGACCATCCCGAACCATTCAAACGGACCGTCCGGAAGAAGGTCCGGATCTTGTCTAGAACCGAACCATCCAGCCAAACCGTCTAACCGGACCGTCCCGAACCATTCAAACGGACCGTCCTGAATGATGGTCCGGATCTCCTTTAGAAGTACCAAACCCTCCGACCGGACCATTCGGAAGAAGGTGCACGTTTCCTCTACAAGTCCCGAACCATCCGACCGGACCGTCCAGAAGAATGTCCGGATCTCCTCTAGAAGTCCCCAACCATCCGACCAAACTGTCTGACCGGACCGTCCCGAACCATTCAAACGGACCGTCCCGAAGAAGGTCCGGATCTCCAATAGAAGTCCCGAACCATCCGACCAAACCGTCCAATAGGACCTTCCTGGCCCCTCCAAATGGAACGTGCCGGATGATGGTCCGGATTTCCTCTAGAAGTCCCGAACCCTCCGACCAGACCGTCCAACCGGACCGTCCAACCGGACCATCCAACCGGACCATCCCGGACCCTTCAACCGGACCGTCCGGAGGAAGGTCTGGATCTTCTTTAGAAGTCCAGAACCATCCGATCACCCCGTCCAACCGGACCGTCCGGAACCATTCAAACGGACCATCCTGAATGTTGCAGATCTCCTCTAGAATTCCCGAACCCTCCGACCGGACCTTCCAAACGGACCATCCCGGACCCTCCGACCGGACCGTCCGGAAGAAGTTCCGGGTCTCCTCTAGAAGTCCCGAACCATCTGACCAAAGCGTCCAACCGGACCGTCCCGAACCATTCAAATGGACCGTCCCGAATGATGGTCCGGATCTCCTGTGGAAGTCCCGAACCCTCCGACCGGACTGTCCAACCGGACCGTCCCGGACCCTCCAACCGGACCATCCGGAAGAAGGTCCGGATCTCCTCTAGAAGTCCCGACCCATCCGACCAAACCGTCCAACCGGACCGTCCCGAACCATTCAAACGGACCGTCCCAAATGATGGTCCAGATCTCCTCTAGAAGTCCCGAACCCTCCGACCGGACCATCCAAACGGACCCACCCGGACCCACCCGGACCCTCCGACTAGACCATCCGGAAGAAGGTCCGGATCTCCTCTAGAAGTCCCGAACCATCCGACCAAACCGTCCAACCGGACCGTCCGAAACCATTCGAACGGACTGTCCCGAATGATGGTCCGGATCTCCTATAGAAGTCCCGAACCGTCCGACCGGACTGTCCAAATTGACCGTCCCGAACCCTCCAAACGGTCCGTTCGCAAGAAGGTCCGGATCTCGTCTTGAAGTGCCGAACCCTCCGACCGGACCGTCCAAACGGATCGACCGCAGACCCTCTAACCGGACCGTCCAGAAGAATGTCCAGGTCTCCTCTAGAAGTCCCGAACCATCCGACCAAACTGTCCAACCGGACCGTCCCGAAGAAGGTCCGGATCTCCTCTAGAAGTCCCGAACCATCCGACCAAACCGTCCAATAGGACCTTTCTCGCCCCTCCAAATGGACCGTGCCGGATGATGGTCCGGATCTCCACTAGAAGTCCCGAACCCTCCGACCGGACCATCCAACCGGACCGTCCCGGACTGTCCAACCGGACCATCCGGAAGAAGGTCCGGATCTCTTCTAGAAGTCCCGAACCATCCGACCAAACCGTCCAACCGGATCGTCCCGAACCATTCAAACGGACCGTCCCGAATGATGGTCCGGATCTCCGATAGAAGTCCCGAACCCTCCGACCGGACCTTCCAAACGGACCGTCCCGGACCCTCCGACCGGACCGTCCAAATGGACCATCCCGGAACCATTCAAACGGACCATCCCAGAACCATTCAAACGGACCGTCCCGGAACCTCCAACCGGACCGTCCAAAAGAAGGTCTGGATCTGCTTGAGAAGTCCCGAACCATCCGACCAAACTGTCCAACAGGACCGTCCCGAACAATTCAAACGAACCGTCCGGAAGAAGGTCCGGATCTCCTCTAGAAGTCCCGAACCATCCGACCAAACCGTCTAACAGGATCGTCCCGAACCATTCAAACGGACTTTCCCGAATGATGGTCCAGATCTCCTCTAGAAGTCCCGAACCCTCCAACCAGACCGTCCAAACGGACCGCCCAGGACCATTCGACCGGACTGTCCAGAAGAAGGTCCGGATCTCCTCTTGAAGTCCCGAACCATCCGACCAAACTGTCCAACCGGACCGTCCCGAACCCTTCAAACGGACCGTCCGGAAGAAGGTCCGGAATTTCTCTAGAACCGAACCATCCAGCCAAACAGTCTACCCGGACCGTCCCGAAACATTCAAACGGACCGTCCTGAATGATGGTCCGGATCTCCTCTAGAAGTGCCGAACCCTCCGACCGGACCATTCGGAAGAAGGTGCACATCCCCTCTACAAGTCCCGAACCATCCGACCGGACCATCCAGAAGAATGTCCGGATCTCCTCTAGAAGTCCCCAACCATCCGACCAAACTATCTGACCGGACTGTCCCGAACCATTCAAACGGACCGTCCGGAAGAAGGTCCGGATCTCCAATAGAAGTCCCGAACCATCTGACCAAACCGTCCAATAGGACCTTCCTGGCCCCTCCAAATGGACCGTGCCGGATGATGGTCCGGATCTCCTCTAGAAGTCCCGAACCCTCCGACCGGACCATCCAACCGGACCGTCCCAGAAGAAGGTCTGGATCTGCTCTAGAAGTCCAGAACCATCCGATCACACCGTCCAACCGGACCGTCCCGAACCATTCAAACGGACCATCCTGAATGATGGTCCAGATCTCCTCTAGAATTCCCGAACCCTCCGACCGGACCTTCCAAACGGACCATCCCGGACCCTCCGACCAGACCGTCTGGAAGAAGTTCCGGGTCTCCTCTAGAAGTCCCGAACCATCCGACCAAAGCGTCCAACCGGACCGTCCCGAACCATTCAAACGGACCGTCCCGATCCATTCAAACGGACCGTCCCGAATGATGGTCCGGATCTCCTGTAGAAGTCCCGAACCCTGCGACCGGACTGTCCAACCAGACCGTCCCGGACCCTCCAACCAGGCCGTCCGGAAGAAGGTCCGGATCTCCTCTAGAAGTCCAGAACCATCCGACCAAACCGTCCAACCGGACCGTCCCGAACCATTCAAACGAACCGTCACAAATGATTGTCCGGATCTCCTCTAGAAGTCCCGAACCCTCCGACCGGACCGTCCAAACGGACCCACCCGGACCCTCCGACTAGACCATCCGAAAGAAGGTCCGGATCTCCTCTAGAAGTCCCGAAACCTCCGACCCAACCGTCCAAACGGACCGTCCCGGACCCTCCAACCAGACCGCCGAAAAGAAGGTCCGGATCTGCTCTAGATGTCCCAAACCATCCGACCAAACTGTCCAACCGGACCGTCCCGAACAATTCAAACGGACCGTCCGGAAGAAGGCCCGGAACTCCTCTAGAAGTCCCGAACCATCCGACCAAACCGTCTACCAGCACCGTCCCGAACCATTCAAACAGACCGTCCCGAATGATGGTCCGGATCTCCTCTAGAAGTCCCGAACCCTCCAACCGAACCGTTCGACCGGACTGTCCCAAACCATTCAAACCAATCAAACCGTCCAACCGGACCGTCCCGAACCATTCAAACGGACCGTCCCGAATGAGGGCCCGGATCTCCTCTAGAAGTCCCGAACCATCCGACCAAACAGTCTAACCGGACAGTCCCGAACCATTCAAACGGATCGTCCTGAATGATGGTCCGAATCTCCTCTAGAAGTCCCGAACCCTTTGACCGGTCCGTACCGAAGAAGCTGCAGATCTGCTCTACAAGTCCCGAACCATCCGACCAAACCGTCCAACCGGACCGTCCCAAACCATTCAAACGGACCGTCCCGAATGATGGTCCGGATCTCCTCTAGACGTCCCGAACCCTGCGACCGGACCGTCCAAACTGATCGTCCCGAACCCTCCAAACGGTCCGTTCGGAAGAATGTCCGGATCTCCTCTTGGAGTCCCGAACCCCCCGACCGGACCGTCCAAACCGACCGTCCCGGACCCTCCAACCGGACCGTCCAAAAGAAGGTCCGGATCTCCATTAGAACTCCCGAACCATCCGACCAAACTGTCCAACCGGACCATCCCGAACCATTCAAACAGACCGTCCGAAAGATGGTCCGGGTCTCCTCTAGAAGTCCCGAACCATCCGACCAAACCGTCCAATAGGACCTTCCTGGACCCACCAAACGGACCATGCCGGATGATGGTCCGGATCTCCTCTAGAAGTCCCGAACCCTCCGACCGGACCGTCCCGAACCCTCCAACCGGATCGTCCAGAGGAAGGTCCGGATCTCCTCCAGATGTCCAGAACCATCCGACCAAACCGTCCAACCGGACCGTCCCGAATGATGCCCTGGATCTCCAATAGAAGTCCCGAACCCTCCGACCAAACTATCTGACCGGGCAGTCCCGAACCATTCACACGGACCGTCCGGAAGAAGGTCCGGATCTCCAATAGAAGTCCCGAACCATCTGACCAAACCGTCCAATAGGACCTTCCTGGCCCCTCCAAATGGACTGTGCCGGATGATGGTCCGGATCTCCTCTAGATGTCCCGAACCCTCCGACCGGACCGTCCAACCGGACCGTCCCGGACCCTTCAACCGGACCGTCCGGAAGAAGGTCTGGATCTGCTCTAGAAGTCCAGAACCATCCGATCAGACCGTCCAACCGGACCGTCCCGAAACATTCAAACAGACCATCCTGAATGATGGTCCAAATCTCCTCTAGAATTCCCGAACCCTCCGACCGGACCTTCCAAACGGACCATCCCGGACCCTCCGACCAGACCATCCGGAAGATGTTCCGGGTCTCCTCTAGAAGTCCCGAACCATCCGACCAAAGCGTCCAACCGGACCGTCCCGAACCATTCAAACGGACCGTCCCGATCCATTCAAACGGACCGTCCCGAATGATGGTCCGGATCTCCTGTAGAAGTCCCGAACCCTCCGACCGGACTGTGCAACCAGACCGTCCCGGACCCTCCAACCAGGCCGTCCGGAAGAAGGTCCGGATCTCCTCTAGAAGTCCAGAACCATCCGACCAAACCGTCCAACCGGACCGACCCGAAACATTCAAACGGACCGTCACAAATGATTGTCCGGATCTCCTCTAGAAGTCCTGAACCCTCCGACCGGACCGTCCAAACGGACCCACCCAGACCCTCCGACTAGACCATCCGAAAGAAGGTCTGGATCTCCTCTAGAAGTCCCAAAACCTCCGACCCGACCGTCCAAACGGACCGTCCCGAACCATTCAAACGGATCGTCCCGAATGATGGTCCGGATCTCCTCTAGAAGTCCCGAACCCTCCAACCGGACCGTTCGACCGGACAGTCCCAAACCATTCAAACCAATCAAACCGTCCAACCGGACCGTCCCGAACCATTCAAACGGACCGTTCCGAATGAGGGTCCGGATCTCCTCTAGAAGTCCCGAACCATCCGACCAAACAGTCTAACCGGACCGTCCCGAACCATTCAAACGGATCGCCCTGAAAGATGGTCCGGATCTCCTCCAGAAGTCCCGAACCCTTCGACCGGTCCGTACGGAAGAAGCTGCAGATCTCCTCTACAAGTCCCGAACCATCCGACCAAAACCGTCCAACCGGACCGTCCCAAACCATTCAAACGGACCGTCCCGAATGATGGTCCGGATCTCCTCTAGACGTCCCGAACCCTGCGACCGGACCATCCAAACTGACCGTCCCGAACCCTCCAAACTGACCGTCCCGAACCCCCCGACCGGACCGTCCAAACCGACCGTCCCGGACCCTCCAACCGGACCGTCCAAAAGAAGGTCCGGATCTCCATTAGAAGTCCCGAACCATCCGACCAAACTGTCCAACCGGACCATCCCGAACCATTCAAACAGACCGTCCGAAAGATGGTCCGGGTCTCCTCTAGAAGTCCCGAACCATCCAGCCAAACTGTTGAACCGGACCGTCCCAAACCATTCAAACAGACCGTTTGGAAGAAGGTCCGAACCTCCTCTAGAAGTCCCGAACCATCCGACCAAACCGTCCAATAGGACCTTCCTGGCCCCTCCAAACGGACCGTGCCGGATGATGGTCCGGATCTCCTCTAGAAGTCCCGAGCCCTCCGACCGGACCGTCCCGGACCCTCCAACCGGACCGTCCGGAAGAAGGTCCGGATCTCCTTTAGAAGTCCAGAACCATCCGACCAAACCGTCCAACCGAACCATCCCAAACCATTCAAACGGGCCCTCCCGAATGATGGTCCGGATCTCCTCTCGAAGTCCCGATCCCTCCGACCGGACCGTCCAAACTGACCGTCCTGAAACCTCCAAACGGTCTGTTCGGAAGAATCCCCGGATCTCCTCTTGGAGTCCCGAAGCCTCTGACCGGACCTTCAAACGGACCGTCCCCGACCCTCCAACCGGACCGTCCAAAAGAAGGTCCGGATCTCCTCTAGAAGTCCCGAACCATCCGACCAAACTGTACAACCAGGCCGTCCCGAAGAATTCAAACGGACCGCCCGGAAGCAGGTCCGGATATCCTCTAGAATTCCCGAACCATCCGACCAAACCGTCTAACAGGACCGTCCCGAATGATGGTCCGGATCTCCTCTAGAAGTCCCGAACCCTCCAACCGAACCGTCCAAATGGACCGTCCCGGACCGTTCGAACGGACTGTCCAGAAGAAGGTTCGGATCTCCTCTAGAAGTCCCGAACCATCCGACCAAACTGCCCAACCGGACCGTCCCAAACCATTCAAACGGACTGTCCGAAAGATGGTCCGGATCTCCTCTAGGAGTCCCGAACCATGCAACCAAACCGTCTAACCGGACCGTCCCGAACCATTCAAATGGACCGTCCTGAATGATGGTCTGGATCTCCTCTAGAAGTCCCGAACCCTCCGACCGGACCGTTCGGAAGAAGGTGTAGGTCTCCTCTACAAATCCCGAACCATCCGACCAAACCGTCCAACCGGACCACCCCAAACCATTCAAACGGACCGTCCCGAATGATGGTCCGGATCTCCTCTAGAAGTCCCGAACCCTCCGACCGGACCGTCCAAACTGACCGTCCTGAACCCTCCAACCGTTCCGTTCAGAAGAATGTCTGGATCTCCTCCTGGAGTCCCGAAGCCTCCGACCGGACTGTCCAAACGGACCGTCCCGGACCCTCCAACCGGACCGGCCAAAAGAAGGTCCGGATCTCCTCTAGAAGTCCCGAGCCATCCGACCAAACTGTACAACCGGACCGTCCCGAACAATTCAAACGGACTGTCCGGAAGGATGTCCGGATATCCTCTAGAAGTCCCGAACCATCCGACCGAACCGTTTAACAGGACCGTCCCGAACCATTCAAACGGACCGTCCCGAATGATGGTCCGGATCTCCTCTAGAAGTCCCGAACCCTCCAACCGAACCGTCCAAATGGACCGTCCCGAACCATAAGACCGGACCTTTCGGAAGAAGGTGCAGATCTCCTCTGCAAGTACCGAACCATCCGATCAAACCGTCCAACAGGACCGTCGCAAACCATTCAAATGGACCGTCCCGAATGATGGTCCAGATCTCCTCTAAAAGTCCCGAACCCTCCGACCGGACTGTCCAAAGTGACCGTCCCGAACCCTCAAAACGGTCCGTTCGGAAAAAGGTCCGGATCTCCTCTTGAAGTCCCGAACCCTTCGACCAGACCGTCCAAACGGACTGTCTCGGAACCTCTAACCGGACCGTCCAGAAGAATGTCCGGATCTCCTCTAGAAGTCCCGAACCATCCGACCAAACTGTCCAACCGGACCGTCCCGAACCATCCAAACGGACCGTCCGGAAGAAGGTCAAGTCCCGAACCATCCGACCAAACCGTCCAATAGGACCTTCCTGGCCCCTCCAAACGGACCGTGCCGGATGATGGTCCGGATCTCTTCTAGAAGTCCCGAGCCCTCCGATCGGACCGTCCCGGACCCTTCAACCGGACCGTCCGGAAGAAGGTCCGGATCTCCTCTAGAAGTCCAGAACCATCCGACCAAACCGTCCAACCGAACCATCCCAAACCATTCAAACGGACCGTCCCGAATGATGGTCCGGATCTCCTCTAGAAGTCCCGAACCCTCCGACCGGACCGTCCAAACTGACCGTCCTGAACCCTCCAAACGGTCCGTTCGGAAGAATGTCCGGATCTCCTCTTGGAGTCCCGAAGCCTCCGACCGGACCGTCCAAACGGACCGTCCCCGACCCTCCAACCGGACCGTCCAAAAGAAAGTCCGGATCTCCTTTAGAAGTCACGAACCATCCGACCGAACTGTACAACCAGACCGTCCCGAACAATTCAAACGGACCGTCCGGAAGAATGTCTGGATATCCTCTAGAAGTCCCGAACCATCCGGCCGAACCGTTTAACAGGACCATCCCGAACAATTCAAACGGACCATCCCGAATGATGGTCCGGATCTCCTCCAGAAGTGCCGAACCCTCCAACCAAACCGTCCAAACGGACCGTCCCGGACCGTTCGAATGGACTGTCCAGAAGAAGGCTCGGATCTCCTCTAGAAGTCCCGAACCATCCGACCAAACTGTCCAACCGGACCGTCCCGAACCATTCAAACGGACTGTCCGGACGATGGTCCGGATCTCGTCTAGGAGTCCCGAACCATCCAACCAAACCGTCTAACCGGACTGTCCCGAACCATTCAAACGGACCGTCCTGAATGATGGTCCGGATCTCCTCTAGAAGTCCCGAACCCTCCGACCGGACCGTTCGGAAGAAGGTGCAGATCTCCTCTACAAGTCCCGAACCATCCGACCAAACTGTCCAACCGGACCACCCCAAACCACTCAAACGGACCGTCCCGAATGATGGTCCGGATCTCCTCTAGAAGTCCCGAACCCTCCGACCGGACCGTCCAAACTGACCGTCCTGAACCCTCCAAACGGTCCGTTCGGAAGAATGTCCGGATCTCCTCTTGGAGTCCCGAAGCCTGTGACCGGACCGTCCAAACGGACCGTCCCGGACCCTCCAACCGGACTGGCCAGAAGAAGGTCCGGATCTCCTCTAGAAGTCCCGAACCATCCGACCAAACTGTACAACCAGACCGTCCCGAACAATTCAAACGGACCGTCCGGAAGAATGTCCGGATATCCTCTAGAAGTCCCGAACCATCCGACCGAACCGTTTAACAGGACCGTCCCGAACCATTCAAACGGACCGTCCCGAATGATGGTCCGGATCTCCTCTAGAACTCCCGAACCCTCCAACCGAACCGTCCAAACGGACCGTCCCGAACCCTAAGACCAGATCTTTCAGAAGAAGGTGCAGATCTCCTCTGCAAGTACCGAACCATCCGATCAAACCGTCCAACAGGACCGTCGCAAACCATTCAAACAAACCGTCCCGAATGATGGTCCAGATCTCCTCTAGAAGTCCCGAACCCTCCGACCGGACTGTCCAAAGTGACCGTCCCGAACCCTCAAAACGGTCCGTTCGGAAAAAGGTCCGGATCTCCTCTTGAAGTCCCGAACCCTTCGACCAGACCGTCCAAACGGACCGTCTCGGAACCTCTAACCGGACCGTCCAGAAGCATGTCCGGATCTCCTCTAGAAGTCCCGAACCATCCGTCCAAACTGTCCAACCGGACCGTCCCGAACCATCCAAATGGACCGTCCGGAAGAAGGTCAAGTCCCGAACCATCCGACCAAACCGTCCAATAGGACCTTCCTGGCCCCTCCAAACGGACCGTGCCGGATGATGGTCCGGATCTCCTCTAGAAGACCCGAGCCCTCCGGCCGGACCGTCCCGGACCCTTCAACCGGACCGTCCGGAAGAAGGTCCGGATCTCCTCTAGAAGTCCAGAACCATCCGACCAAACCGTCCAACCGAACCATCCCAAACCATTCAAACGGACCGTCCCGAATGACGGTCCGGATCTCCTCTAGAAGTCCCGAACCCTCCGACCGGACCGTCCAAACTGACCGTCCTGAACCCTCCAAACGGTCCGTTCGGAAGAATGTCCGGATCTCCTCTTGGAGTCCCGAAGCCTCCGACCGGACCGTCCAAACGGACCGTCCCCGACCCTCCAACGGACCGTCCAAAAGAAGGTCCGGATCTCCTCTAGAAGTCCCAAACCATTCGACCAAACTGTACAACCAGACCGTCCCGAACAATTCAAACGGACCGTCCGGAAGTAGGTCCGGGTAACCTCTAGAATTCCCGAACCATCCGACCAAACCGTCTAACAGGACCGTCCCGAATGATGGTCGGATCTCCTCTAGAAGTCCCGAACCCTCCAACCGAACCGTCCAAACGGACCGTCCCGGACCGTTCGAATGGACTGTCCAGAAGAAGGTTCGGATCTCCTCTAGAAGTCCCGAACCATCCGACCAAACGGTCCAACTGGACCGTCCTGAACCATTCAAACGGACTGTCCGGAAGATGGTTCGGATCTCCCTAGGAGTCCCGAAACATCCAACCAAACCGTCTAACCGGACCGTCCCGAACCATTCAAATGGACCGTCCTGAATGATGGTCCGGATCTCCTCTAGAAGTCCCGAACCCTCCAACCGAAACCGTCCAAACGGACCATCCCAGACCGTTCGAACGGACTGTCCAGAAGAAGGTTCGGATCTCCTCTAGAAGTCCCGAACCATCCGACCAAACTGTCCAACCGGACCGTGCCGAACCATTCAAACGGACTGTCCGGAAGATGGTCCGGATCTCCCCTAGGAGTCCCGAACCATCCAACCAAACCGTCTACCCGGACCGTTCCGAACCATTCAAATGGACCGTCCTGAATGATGGTCCGGATCTCCTCTAGAAGTCCCAAACCATCCCACCGGACTGTTCGGAAGAAGGTGCAGATCTCCTCTACAAGTCCCGAACCATCCGATCAAACCGTCCAACCGGACCATCCCAAACCATTCAAACGGACCGTCCCGAATGATGGTCCGGATCTCCTCTAGAAGTCCCGAACCCTCCGACCGGACCGTCCAAAACTGACCGTCCTGAACCCTCCAAACGATCCGTTCGGAAGAATGTCCGGATCTCCTCTTGGAGTCCCGAAGCCTCCGACCGGGACCGTCCCAAAACGGACCGGCCCGGACCCTCCAACCGGACCGGCCAAAAGAAGGTCCGGATCTCCTCTACATGTCCCGAAACCATCTGACCAAACTGTACAACCAGACCGTCCCGAACAATTCAAACGGACCGTCCGGAAGAATGTCTGGATATCCTCTAGGAGTCCCGAACCATTCGAAGGGACCGTCCCGATTGATGGTCTGGATCTCCTCTACAAGTCTCCGAACCCTCCAAATGGACCGCCACGGACCGTTCGACCGGACTGTCCAGAAGAAGGTCCGGATCTCCGATAGAAGTCCCGAACCATCCGACCAAACTGTCCAACCGGGCCGTCCCGAACCATTCAAACGGACCATCCGGAAGAAGGTCTGGATCTCCTCTAGAAGTGCCGAACCATCCGACCAAACCGTCTAACCGGAACGTCCAGAACCATTCAAACGGACCATCTGAATGATGGTCTGGATCACCTCTAGAAGTCCCGAAACCTCGGACGGACTGTCCAAAACTGGACCGTTCCGAACCCTCCGACCGGACAGTTCAAACTGACCGTTCGGAAGATGGTCCGGATCTCCTCCTGAAGTCCCGAAACCCTCCGACCGGACCGTCCAAACGGATCCTCCTGGACCCTCCGATTAGACCGTCTGGAAGAAGGTCCGGATCTCCTCTAGAAGTCCCGAACCATCCGACCAAAACCGTCTAACCGGACCGTCCCGAACCATTCAAACGGACCATCCTGAATGATGGTCTGGATCACCTCTAGAAGTCCCGAACCCTCCGACCGGACTGTCCAACTGACCGTTCCGAACCCTCCAAACGGTCCGTTCGGAAGAATGTCCGGATTCTCCTCTTCGATTCCCGAAGCCTCTCCAAACGGACCGTCCCGGACCCTCCAACCGGACCGGCCAAAAGAAGGTACGGAGAAGAAGAGAGAAAAAATATACGGAAACAAGAAAGATAAAAGAAGAAAAAAAAGGGAAAAAAAAAAGGGATAAAGGACAAGAAAAAAGGAAAAAGGAAAGGAAGGAAAGCAAGAAGGGAAGGGGAGAAATAACGAGAGAAGAAAAGAAAAAGAAGAAAGGAAACAAGAAGAAAAGGGGAAGGGAGAAAAGGAAGGGAAAGGAAAAAGGAAAAAGGAAAGGAAAAGAAGGAGGGGAAGAAGAGAGAGAGAAGGAAGAAAAAGAAAAAAAAGAAAAGGAAAAAGGAGGAAGGGAAAGGGAAAGGGAGAAAGGAAGGGAAAGAGAAGAAGGGGAGGGAGAAGAGAGAAGGAAAGAAAAAGAAGGAAAGGAAAGGGAGAAAGAAGGGGGAACGGAAGAAAGAAGAGAAAAGGAAGAAAAAGGGAGAAAAAAGGGAAAAAAGGACAGCGCAAAAATGCAAGGACGTCGAAGATGGTCGGAGCACCTCTACGTCACCGCGAAGACCTCAACGGACGAGCCCCACGGCGTCCGCCCCGTGGCTATCTTACTGACGTCGATACGTGCCCGCCGTGGCCTCCCCGCGCGCGCGCCCGCGGCCCGCAGTCGCCGCCCTGTCGGCCGTCGCGCCCCCCCCGGACGTCGTAGCCGCGGCTCTCGCAGTGCCTCGACCTGTCTCGCTGCCTACCGCGTGCGGCGCTGCTGTCTCGGATAATTACGCGTAGAGTCGCCCGGCGTGGCATCCCCGCGGCCCGTCGTTCTCCTCCGCCGAGGCCGCCCCGCCCCCCGCGCCTCCAAAGTCAAACGGGCCGCCGAGAGATCGGCGGCTTGCCCGCTCGCTCGCGCAGCCCCCCGAACACCCCAAGCGCCCCACAACCACTGCGTCCTGCATCCCGGTGTGGCGACCCGTGGCTCGATCCTTGGTCGCAGCTGCCCGTCCGGCGTGGCCGTGGATAAGCAGATCGAGAGAGAGCGTCTGGCTTATCTAGCCTCCGACCCAGCCCAGGCCCGGCCAGCCGCCCTGTCCGCGTGCGCCGTCGGCTCCGCCTCCGCCGTGCCCCCTTCGCCGGCCCGTCGCCCCGGCGTCCCGCCGCGGATCTTTCAATTCTCGCCGCTCGCCTCGCGCCCTGCCCCGCTGCGCCTCTCCCGGCGGCCGGCCGGGGCACCCTTCGCCTGCCCCCCCCGCGGCCGCGCACGATGGTCGCTCGCCGTCGATCCCGCGTCCCGGCGTGGCCGTTGCCGGGCGCGCCGCGCGGCCGCCGCCCCCCTCGCCCCCCTGCCGCCTCGCCTCCGACGCGTCGGAGACTGTTGTTGTGATTGGTGCTCCTTCGCGCCGCACTCCCCACGTTCGGAGCGTGCCCCCGCCGTGCCTGTGGTGCCGCTCCAGCAGTCCCGCCGCGGCCGTCGCCGCGCGCGCTATCCCCGTCGCCTCGCCGCCCTCCTGCCGGACCACCCGCGCCGCGGTCGGTTTCGCCGGCTGCGGCGCCCGCGGCCCCCGGGGCGCGCGCGCGCGGGCGGCCGGGCGCCCGCGGCCCCCCGCCCCCCCGGCCGCCCCGCGGATAGTCCCGCAAGCCCTCGCCTCCGCGCCCGCGGGCCCCCCGGCGGCGGCCGCGCCTGTGGCTCGCCGGCCTGCCGCGCCGGGCGCGCTCCCTCGGGCGTGCCCTGCTGCGCTCGCGATCCTTCCTTTCCTCACTCGCGCCCCCACGAACACTCTTCTCCATTCTCTCTCCTCTCTCCGCCCTCCCTCCCCTCTCTTCCCCTTTCGTGCACGCCGGTCTGCCCTCCACCAGCCGCTGCAGCCGCACTGCGTCCGGGCGGCCACCGAACCGGCGAGGCCCCGCGCCCTAGACACGCCGACCTGACCAGCCGCGCCCTGCCGCCGCCTCTCGGAACCCGCCCGTCCGCCTCCTGTCCCCTCCTTCGCCTCCCCTTCCCTTCTTCCGCTTCCGGGCCACCCTGACTCGTCTTGCCAGGGGCTTTTAGCCGCCGAGCAGCTCCGCAGCCTCCGGCCCCCGAGCAATCTACTCTCCTCTTCCCCTATCGCCGCCCGTGAATCCGCCAAACACGTCTACACACACGACCCCACCCTACCGCGGCCGCCCCGCAAGCTGCCGCGAGACCCCCTACCGCCTACCGTAGCAAGCTCCGACGCCTCGTCCACACAACGTGACTCGACTCCGCCATCGAACTCTCCCAACAAACGAGCTCCGCTCAACGAACGACCGTAAGGACTCAATCCTCTCCGCGTCCGCAGACCTGCCCGGCCGTCCCCTCCCGGGCCAACCGCCCCACGTCAAACGAAAAGAAGTAAGCCGGATACACATCATAGACGGCTCAGAGCCGAACAGTTGAAACCGTAACCGCGCACCGTCCGACAATGCCGACGGACGAAACAAACAAACAAACACGGCCCAGCAGGACCGCGAGAGAAAAGAAGTGCTAAGTGCTGCTAGAAGAGCGAAAGAACCGAATGAGAGCAGAGGAGAACCAGACAGGCAGAGGAGAGCGCCACCGAAAATCGATGTCCGCAGGATCTCTCTAAGAAAAGTCCCGAACCTCCAAAATACATACCGACCGTCCAAATGGACGTTCCAGGACAGTTCGAACGAACGTCCGAAGAAGGATTACCCATCGGAAATATCTCTAGAAATTACAACCATACGACCAACGGTCCACCACGGACCGACCCGACCATTCAAACAGGACTGTCAGGAAGATGGTCCGGATCTCCCTCTAGGACAAAGTACCCGCAAAATCAAAAACAAAAAACCCCAAGAAATAGGAAAAAGTAAACCTGCCAACACCAACAACGCAGAGTTCCAAAATCGCGAGACCCGTTGAAGACAACCGAAAACCCATTCCAAACGCAAGACAAGTACTGGAGATGATGGTCCGAGGATCCCCTTAGATAGTCACCGACCTAGACGACGTATAAGAAAGACGAGCTGTTCAGAGAGACATAAAAGAGACTGCCCAGACTGATCTCAACAGTCCAGCGACATACCTATGAACAACAAAAGGCACACACAGCGAAACCATATCAATAAGACGGCACCGATACCGATGAATGGATCCAGACTCCTCTAGATGTCCTAGCAACACTGCACATCGAACCCATCACACCCACCAAGCCCAAAATAAACCCCCCGCCGCAAACCCGTAGAGCACAACAACAGACACGAGAACACTAGTACCCAGTAAGCACCGTATCAGAGAACAGAAACGGCGTCTACGGAAAGAAGTATCAGAAATAAGCTCCACATCATAAAAGCAAAAGAGCATAACGACAAGCCATAGAACGCGATACCTTGTAACAACTCGAGCAAACACGTATAGAACAGATAACAAGTAGACCACGCAAACAACGACACAATGCCTATAATGAAAATCAGAAGCTTGCCCCAAGAGCTTGGATCCTCTAGAAGCACAGCAACATACGACCAAGCTACGATCAACACAAGATACGGACCTAGAAGCATGCAAACAGACCAGTCAAACCAGAATGACATAGCGACCGGATACATACTAGAAAAGTCCGACCCTAAACACCAACAGCCGGCAAACTCTTACTCACGAAACTAGTCCCGGACCCAGGAGACCTCACGAAAAGACACGAAGATCATCGGCCAAGAGAGGTCACAGGTATCAACACTCATAGTACAGTCCGAAACCCTACGACCCCCCCGTCCAACTGGACCCCAACATACACGAACAGACCATTCACAGCGACGATCAAACCAGATAACCATATCAAACGCGACCATCCCGATTAGCATAACGTCGGCCATCTCCCATACAAGTCCAGAACCACACCGACGACCAGGAACAGTCCAAATGGACCGTATACGAAACCCTCCAAACTAAGGTCCGTATTCGGAAGAAGGTCAGCGATCTCCTCTCGAAGTCCCGAAACACCTCCGACTATACCGCTCAACGGACGACCGGCACCCTCAACCGGACCGTCCAAAAGAAGGTCCGGATCTCCTCTAAGAAGTCCCGAACATCCGGACCAAACTGTCGAACCGGACCGTCCCAACCATTCAAACGGACCGTCTCGAAGAAAAGTCCAGCTCTCCTCTAGATGTCCCGAACCATCCGACCAAACCGTAAAAATAGGACCTCTTCCTGGCCCTCCAAATGGACCGTGCCGGATGATGGTCCGGGTCTCCTCTAGAAGTCCCGAACCCTTCGACCGGACCGTCCAACCGGACCGTCCCGGACCCTCCAACCAGACCGTCCGGATGAAGGTCCGGATCTCCTCTAGAAGTCCAGAACCATCCGGCCAAGCCGTCCAACCGGACCATCCCGAACCATTCAATCGACCATCCCGATTGATGGTCCGGATCTCCTCTAGAGGTCCCGAACCCTCCTGCCTGGACCGTCAAACGGACCGTCCCGGACCCTCCGACTGGACCCTCCGGAAAAAGGTCCGGATCTCCTCCAGAAGTCCCAAACCCTCCGACCGGACCGTTCGGAAGAAGGTGCAGATCTCCTCTACAAGTCCCGAGCCATCCAACCAAACCGTCCAACCGGACCGTCCCGAATGATGGTCCGGATCTCCTCTAGAACTCGCCGAACCATCAGACCAAACTGCCCAACCGGACCGTCCCGAACAATTCAACGGACCATCCGGAAGAAGGATCGGATCTCCTCTAGAACTCCTGAACCATCTGACCAAACCTTCTAACAGGACCGTCTCGAACCATTCAAATGAACCGTGCCGAATGATGGTCCGGATCTGCTCAGCTGTCCCGAACCTTCCAACCGAGCCGTCCAAAACGGACTGTCTCGGACCGTTCGAACTGGACTGTACAGAGAAGGTCCGGATCAACCATCCGACCCAAACTGTCCAATCGGACCGTCCTGAACCATTCGAACGGGACCGTCCGGAAGAAGGTCGGATCTCCTCTAGAAGTCCCGAACCAACCACCAAACCGTCTAACGGACCGTCCCCGAATCATTCAAACGGACTGTTTTTGAATGATGGTCCAGATCTCCTCTAGAAGTCCCGAACCCTCCAACCGGAGCGTTCGGAAGAAGGTGCAGATCTCCTCTACAAGTCCCGAACCCTCCGACCAACCGTCCAACCGGACCGTCCCAAACCATTCAAACGGACCGCCCGAATCGAATGATGGTCCGAATTTCCTCTAGAAGTTCCGAACCTCCGACCGGACTGTCCCAAACTGACCGTCCCGAACTCTCCAAACGGTCCGTTCGGAGAAGGTCCGGATCTCTTCTTGAAGTCCCGAAACCCTCCGACCGGACCGTCCAAACGGACCATCCGGGACCCTCTAACCGTACCGTCCAGAAGAATGTCCGGATCTCTTCTAGAAGTCCCGAACCATCCGACCAAAACTGTCCAACCGGACCATCCCGAACCATTCAAACGTACCGTCCGGAGAAGGTCCGGATCTCCTCTAGAAGTCCCGAACCATCCGACCAACTGTCCAACCGGACCGTCCCGAACCATTCAAACGGACCGTCCTGAATGATGGTCCGGATCTCCTCTAGAAGTCCTGAACCCTCCGACCGGACCGTTCGGAAGAAGGTTTAGGTCTCCTCTACAAGTCCCGACCATCCGACCCAAACCGTCCAACCGGACCGTACCAAACCATTCAAACGGACCGTCCCGAACCCTCGCGAGCGGACTGTGCAAGCTGACAGTCCCGAATGATGGTCCGGATCTCCCCTAGAAGTCCCGAACCATCCAACCGGACCGTCCCGAACAATCAACGGACCGTCCGGAAGAAGGTTCGGATCTCCTCTAGAAGTCCTGAACCATCTGACCAAACAGTCTAACAGGACCGTCCCGAACCATTCAAACGGACCGTCCCGAACGATGGTCCGTATCTCCTCCAGAAGTCCCGAACCCTCCAACCGGGCCGTCCCAGACCGTTCGACTGGACTCGGCCGGAAGAATGTCTGGATCTCCTCTAGAAGTCCCGAACCATCCGACCAAACTGCCCAACCGGACCGTCCCGAAAACATTCAAACGGACCGTCCGGAAGAAGGTCCGGATCTCCTCTAGAAGTCCCGAACCATCCAACCAAACCGTCTAACCGAACTGTCTCGAACCATTCAAACGGACCGTCCTGAATGATGGTCCGGATCTCCTCTAGAAGTCCCGAACCCTCCGACCGGACCGTTCGCAGAAGGCGCAGATGTCCTCTACAAGTCCCGAACCATCTGACCAAACCATCAAACCGGACCGTCCCAAACCATTCAAACGGACCGCCCCGAATGATGGTTCGGATCTCCTCTAGAAGTCCGAACCTCCGACCAGACTGTCCAAACTGACCGTCACGAACCCTCCAACGGACCGTCGGAAGAAGGTCCGGATCTCCTCTAGAAGTCCCGAACCATCCGACCAAACTGTCTAACCAAACGGTCCCGAACCATTCAAACGTATCGTCCGGAAGAAGTCCCGATCTCCTCTAGAAGTCCCGAACCATCCGACCAAACTGTCCAACCGGACCGTCCCGAACCATTCAAACGTACCGTCCGGAAGAAGGTCCGGATCTCCTCTAGAAGTCCCGAACCATCCCACCAACCCTCTAACCGGACCGTCCCGAACCATTCAAACAGACCGTCCTGAATGATGGTCCGGGTCTCCTCTAGAAATCCGGAATCCTACGACCAAACCGTCCAACCGGACCGTCCCGAACCATTCAAATGGACCGTCCCGAATGATGGTCCGGATCTCCTCTAGCAGTCCCGACCCTCAGACCGGACCGTCCAAACTGACCGTCCTGAACCCTCCGACCGGACCTTCCGACCGGACCGTCCCGGACACTCCGACCGGACCGTCCGGAAGAAGGTCCGGACCTCCTCTAGAAGTCCCGAACCATCCGACCAAGCCGTCCAACCGGACCGTCCCGAACCATTCAAACGGGACCGTTCCGAACCATTCAAAC